>CM035411.1:97138425-97485925 GCA_020310875.1 Ceratopteris richardii
TTTGTCAATACGTTACAAAGGATCTTATTGGTACTCTCGGCTTGTCCGTTAGCTTGTGGGTGATAGGGGGCAGACTTCTTATGTATCACCAAGAATTCTTGGAGAAGATTTTCAATGACTTCATTCAAGAAGTGTGTGCCTCTATCGCTCACCAACTCTATTGGTAGTCCATATCTCGTGAACACATTCTCGAATAAGAACTTAGTCGTAGTCTGAGCATCATTCTTTGTTGTGGCTTTTACTTCTACCCACTTTGTAAGGTAATCTGTGGCTACAATAATATACTCTGCATGGGAGTTTCTAGCCGGGGGGTTAATAGGACCTATGAAGTCTATGCCCCATTTTGAAAATGTGCGCCCTCCCATCATTGGTCTCAAAGGCATCTCATCTTTTCTAACTGGATATTCTGCACGTTGGCATGTATCACGTTTCTTCACATAGGTATGAGCATCCATATGAAGAGTGGGCCACCAAAGTCCTGAGAATAGAATGGTCTTGATTACTCGATCAGGACCGAAGTGTCCACCTGCGACACTACTGTGTGCAGTCTCTAAGACCTTTAAATAGTCTGATTCATGAATGCACAGTCTTAAGTAACCATCTTTGCCTCTTCGGTATAGGTTCTCTCCTACTAAGGCATAGCCTTGAGCCTCTTGCTCCATGCTTCGTCTTCTTGCTAGACTGGCCTCTTTGGGTAATCTTCCCGATCTCATAAACTCTACCAATGGAGCACTCCAATCTAGAATTAATGACACTTGATAAAGGGTAGCATGCTCCACTGGTGGTCTCTCTCTGCACATTGGACAATTCTTAATCCACTCATGTATTTCTTTGTCCATGCTAGGCCAATACACTCCCAAATGTTTCAGATTTTGTAATGTGCACTGTTTAGAATAATGATGTCCTAGCAATCCTTCATGAGCTTGTTGCAACCAACTACTATGTTCATCGTCCTCAACACAACAAGCTAATACACCCTCAGTGTCTTGTGTGTACATGATTCCTACCAATATGTGATATTTTTGTGATTTTACAATTTCTTCTTGTGATGTTTTCACATTCTTATTTGCAGGGCCGAAGGTTAGGACTGGAACCAACTTATTTGCCCATTTAGGAATAACTTCTAAATTGAACAGATAAGCATCGGGTAATTCATCAGACACTCCTTGTGGTGACTCTCCTGAAGTGATGCGAGAAAGGTGGTCTGCTCGAAGGTTGGGTTCTACCTTTCCTGACAACAACTTCAAAGTCATACTCCATTAGTAAGAGGAACCATCTTACTAAGCGTCCAGTATTGCAAGGTTTATTGACCAAATATAACAAAGCTTGATGATCAGTGAAAAACTTGAACTTGTTGGCCAATAAATAGTGTCTAAACTTCTTCACAGCATATACCATGCCTAAGCCCTCTCGCTCGGTTGTGGTATAATTTCTTTCGGCTGGGTTTAGTTGTCTACTAGCATATGCTATGGGCAAATCTAAATTCCCTTCACCTGTGGGTTGTGCTAGCACACATCCTATGGCATGATTGGATGCATCCACATGGACATGGAATGGCTTATTCCAATCAGGAGTGGTCAGTATTGGTGTTGTGCACAAGCGTTTCTTCAGTTCATTGAAAGAATTCTCGCATTCATCGTTCCACTCAAAATTAGACAACAAGGCATAAAGGGGTCTAGCTATGATTGCGTACATGTGGATAAACCTACGGTAATGTCCACAATGGCCCATAAAGGCTTGTACCTCTTTAACATTCCTTGGCCGTGGCAGCTCTGCTATGGCTCGTACCTTATCTTCATCTGTTGAGATTCCATTCTTAGAAACAATATGACCTAAGATTTTACCTTGACGCACCATGAACACACACTTTTCTGGGTTCAGACACACTCGATATTCTCTACACTTGTTAAAGATTTGTCTGAGTTCAGGGATGTGAAATCTTCTTTCTTGGGAATGAGCACATAAATCATCCACATATACTTCTAAGCTCTTTCGCAAGAACTCTTTGAAGACATGACACATGAGTCTTTGGAATGTTGCAGGTGCATTGGTGAGCCCAAATGGCATCACACGAAATGCAAAGGTTCCCCATTCTGTGGCAAAAGCTGTTTTGTGTTGATCTTCTAGGGCAATGGCTACTTGATTGTAACCTGAAAACCCATCAAGGAAGCTATAAACTTCCTTGCCTGCAACACGCTCCAAAAGGTGTTCTGTGATTGGAAGTGGATAACTATCTCTGATCGTAGCGGCATTAACTTTTTTAAGGTTAATACACACTCGCAACTTCCCGTTCTTCTTGGGCACCACTACAATGGGGGACACCCATTCAGTATGCTCAATCTCATAGATAAACCCAGCTTCAATCAGCCTATCAATTTCTTCTTTTATCTTGGCTGCATAAGTGTCATTATATGTGTAGGGCTTCTGTTTGTTGGGCTTGGCATCAGCAGTCATGGGGATAGTATGAGAACAAATTCTTGGATCTACCCCCTTTCAAGTCTCTATAGTGCCATGCAAAGACATCCCTATATTCCCTTAATAGAGCTACGAGCTCCATTTCTTCTCTTGCACTTAGGTCATCTCCTATATATGTGCATCTCTCTTCGTTCTCTTTGATGGTCACTACAATCTTCTTGGTCTTTTCTTTATTATCATATGATTCTCCTATGATGGCCTCTCTCTTAGGCATTCGTACCAAAATTTTGCGGTCGTCAACTTCATATTTCTTGAAGTTTTCTGGTACTTCAAACAATGATTCCTCCGCTTCTTGTTTCACTGCTTTTCTTTTCTTTTTCTTTAGACTGCTCTCACTTCCATTTGAATTTACCGTTTTAATACTTGTGAGAGGTTCTTCTTCTTTCTGGGTGAACACTCCTATATCTTCTAGATAGTGCTGCTCTGAGTTAAAGCAACTATCCATCACAATGGACTCTAGATCATCGTCATTCTCTTCTTCTTCTATGACATCACTTCGGTCACATTCTTCTAGCAAGGGCTGACACATGAACACTGAGATATCATAACCCTCCTCATCACAATGAGGTGTCCATTGTTCTTCATTGACAGCAATGTCCATGGTGGCTAAGATTTCTGGCCAGCCATGAGGCTCAAATTCCTCATCTGGAAAGATCATCGGTGTATATGCTGGGTCTTTAATTGGTCTATCTCCTGGCGAAGTTCCTTCTTCTCTTGCCTTTAAACGTTTTTCCTCTTCCTCTGCGACCTTGCACATCCACAAATGAGTATCTTCATGCAACCACGATGGATCAGGTGAACTTTCAGAATGCAGAGAGATGGAATCTTCTTTCGCTTTGTGGATAGAATTCCACTGTAGGGGTGGTACATCTTTGAAGGTTTAATCCTTTAAATTGACCTTGGTGGTGACCCCTAAGTGCTGTAAGTACAAGGAGTTAGTTCCCCAATCCTGTACTATTTGCAATTGTCGTAGGAAGGGTCTTCCTAGGATCATCTCATAGACATTATTTTTCTCAAAGTCACATATAGCAAATTTATGTTCAAACTCCACACCACAAGTGGTTAGAGTTATCCCTTCGAGCAATCCTAGAGGTCTTTCAAAATGACCGTCGGCCATTTGAAGCTTCATTCTAGTTGGTCTTAATGTGGGTTTGCCCCATTGCTTCCACAAGGAGGTGGTCGCAATGGCAACACCAGCACCTGAATCTATGATTGCTTTGGTTGTGTAACCTTGGTAGGTGATAAGTATTGCCTTCTTCACCCTCACACATGTCCCCTATTTTGTCTAGAGGTATCTCTGGTACCCTTTGCTTAGAGCCTGCTTTTGGCATATTGGACTCAAGTTTTGGGACTTGATCCTTCACATGATTCCATAACTCAGGTTTTGCTTTGAGCAGCTCTTCTACAGTGAGATGACACTGAACCTTAGTGTTCTTCACGACATCAGTGTTCCTTGGAACCACTGAGTCTTCATTTCTTACCAGTATTGTGGGAGCTCTAATCTGGAGAGATTCAAATTCCCATGGGCCTGGAAATTGAGGCAGTTCCTCTAAGGTATTAGATTCAAAATCTAACCTTTCATCTTCTTGTTGTTCTGCTTCATCTCCGTAAATAGATGGAATGTCTTGGGGAAATTGATCATGAAGATCATCAATCTTAGGAATAGGAGGGTAATTACCCTTCTCCTTGGCCCATTTCTCTTCTTGTATTTCTCGCAAGAACTCTTGAGAGTACTATTGAATTGAAGGAGGTATTCCAGCATCTGTGGAATTAGGAACATAAGCTCCCATTGGTGGTGAGCTTCCTCTTTCAATAACTGGTTGAGCCTGTGGAGATAAAGAAACTTGTGGTTTGTTTACCAATTGCTCTAATCTTTCTAGTAAGCCTTGGAAATGCAAATCCGGTTTGACAGAGTTTGTCTGATTGAAATTTTGACTAGTCTCGAGTATAGCTTGAGCTTGTTCTACCATTTTCATGCACATTTTCATCCGTTCAATCTCTAAGTCTGCTCTAGGGTAACTCTTGTCTAGATTTGCAGCTGTTGGCCCTTCTTGAAGTCGAGCCTGGTAGCCCTTGAACATCATGTCCAAGCCTTCAAGGGTTGGATCTGCAAGAACAGACCCTGGTTGTGGCCTATTTACAATGGGTGGTGGGGTGGATGGAGTTTCGGCATGCGAGGGGCTTTGAGATGCAATGTCTTCTATTTTTGTTTTCGTTTCTTTTAAGCTTTCTTCTAGTTCCGATAACTTTTTATTCCACTTGCGATTGGCCTTCTCTCTGGTATCCTTCCATGTTCTTGTTTTCCTCTTACTAGGCTCTCCTGATTCACTCGACTCTGATTGTTCTGCTGGTTTATCCTGTTTTAAGGCTTGTGCTCTAGTGACGGCTTGTATAGGAGCCACATTGCTACTACTTGAACTTGAATCTGCCACTAAGCCTACCACATTAATGGGTGTAATCTTGGGTGCACTGGAGGAGTTTCTTGGACAATCTCTGGGGAGATGGTCTTTGCCACAATCAAGACAAAAAGCCTGTATTGTGATAGCCTGTCCTTGACTCGGAGATGGTGGGTGGGGACAGTCACGAATGAAATGGTCACCTTGACATCTGAAACAAGATCCTCTAGGGGCTTGTGGTCTCATTTGTCTCAATTGATGCCTAGGGTTAGGATTTGTGTACATGACATTGGAGTATTCTGGCTCCCAATTTTGCTCCATAGGTGGTGCCTCATATTGATACGAGTAGATCTCACTATGTTCAGGTGACTCTGTGTAATAAGCATGTGGACTACCTTCATGGGAGTAGTCTGAACTATGAGCATGAGAGTCATTATCTAGTATCAATGGGGTTAGTGGCACCAATGCTCTATTTGGATTTTCTTCTCCCACAACATATTTGAATGGAATCACGTTGGCAGGAGCTGGTGGTTGGTTTCCCAAGACTGGTTGTGGCCTATATTGTGCCTGATATTGCTGTTGTGGTCTATAATATGGCTGTTGGTATTGGTTTTGATACCTACCTGGTTGGTAAGGTTGTTGATAAGTTTGCCTAACAGCCTGCCTATTGTAGGGACAATCTTGAGCCGTGTGGTTTGTGTATTTTCTCTCAATAGTGCAATATGGAGCATTCCTTTCTCTAATGTTTTGGTTTTGCATTGGGCATACGTTAGCCATGTGGTCGCCTCCGCAAGTATAACACCGATTCAATGGAGTGACTCTCTGTGTTTGTTTATTTTGGACTCCCAGCTTCTTGGCCACTTGCTCAGCTATCTCCTCTATTTCCGTGGAGATTTTTGAAGTATGACTAGTAGAACTATCTGAATCCTTATAAAGTTTGGATAATCCTAACTCCTCACCCAAGTTATCTTCTATGTCAATGCATGTCCGCACACACTCTTCTATGGATCTAGGCTCTTTCAAGTACACATATGATCTTAACTTTGTGCTCAGTAAGCCATCTAAGAACAAAGCCACTTGTTTGGCTGGTGTGGGTAACTCTGGAGTAGGGCATCTTTCTAGGTACTGTCTGAACCTTCTACCTGCTAGTCGCATTGTTTCTTGGGGTGTCTGCTTGAAACTGTGGATCAAGGATGATGTATTATGCTTGATACCACTCTTGGAAAATTCTACAATGAATTCGTCTAGCAGTTGACCTATGTCGCGATAATTGCGACTACTCAGTGGTTGAAACCAAGCTAAGGCAGTGCCCTTAAGAGTCAGACCAAATGCCTCGTACTGGGTGAACAAATCCTCAACCTGTTCAGCTCTTAACACTTGTTTGAACTCGGCCACATGATCATAAGGATCTCCTGACCCGTCAAAATAATTCTTCATTGCCTTGATCACTTGAGTGGGTCTAAGGGTTCTTGGGTGCTCTCGGGGTCTAGGCAATGGAAAATCATGCTCATCTCTTTGTTGCCTATGTGCTTGATGTCTCTCTCTTTCAGGTCTTTCATTTTCAAATCCTGACCTATTCCTGCCCACGGTGTGTGCAAAACTTACCTCAGGTCTTTCTCTAGTTCTTTCTCTCTGGGCTTCATGAGCTTGGGATGATCCTACTCCTGCCATGGGAAACATTGGGTCTTGGTGGTGGGAAAATCAATTCACTCTTCCAAGTATATGCATGCCTATCATGTTCTGTTACCAAGAAAATTTTCTCTGACGTGTTATCCAGGTAGACAACTTTACCTGGTATCTCTGGATCCTTGAACTCGTAGATGATGACTATGCCCAATTGGCTCGGTTGATCTGGCTTGAATCTCCAAAAGGCTTCCTCTGTTTCTCTATTCAAAAATAGCTCTATGCTTTTGTTGTCTTGAGGGATCCAGCCTGGAGTGATCACTCTGGTCAAAACTGACTTGCCTCTAGGAGTCTGGGGTCCTTGTCCTACATTTCCTTGTTCTAGGTCTCCTATCTCATTCTCGTGAATGATATTCCCAAACTCATCGGTCCTATCTGGTTGGTTGGTAACCACATACATGGTTCCTTCCTTATCAATGTATGAACCCTCTTCGAACTTGACCACCGGGTGTTCCGGTCCAAAGGATTGATCTGGATTTTTGAGTTGGACCATTGATCGCCTCAGGCCATCCTCATAGATGCGAGCACCTAATCGATTGGTCCGAATATATTCCAACTGTGTCTTATAGGGACCTTCTGGTGTTTGTAGATGGGCAGTCCCTGAGCCACCTGCAGGTTTCCCCATGCTAAAAGACATTTCTGAGTCACTTGTGTCTGAACTTAGTCCGTAAGGATGACCACTTAGTTGTTGTGCCCAACACTTTGCTGTATGGTTGACACTGGACTGAGAAGATCTAATGCTTTGTCTATCCTTGCCTAGGTGTCTACCAGATGTCAAGTTCATAAGATTTGGCTAAGAGTCCAAAATTTCCCCTTGGTATGGTTAAAAAATCCTTCTGAGTCCCCTTGGGTTCCAGGTCCCACATGAAGGTCAACTTTAAATTATCCTATCTCAAAAATGGACTTTGGATGAAAAAGTTATGTCAAATCAGGCTCCTGGGGGTCAAAACAGGCAAACAAGACCTTTTGGAAAAAATCGCGATTTTGTGAACTTCAAGAAAATCGCGATTTTGTGAACTTTCAGAGAATCGCGATGCTGTGAAGTCAAAGAATCACGATGTTGAGCACAAAATCGTGTTTTTGAAAATCACGATGTTGAGCACAAAATCGTGTTTTTGAAAATGCACTAAAAAACAAGAATTTTCTATGAAGAAGAAGATGGAAGAAGGTGGAGATGATGATGATGATGAAGATGAAGAGGAAAAAACAGAAAATGAACTGAAATGACAGTTTTTTTACCTTCCAACGTCGCAAATCTACGATCTTACCATCACAACGCTCGTCCTCGAAGCTCTCTCCCCGGCAATGGCGCCAACATTTGGTGTAGCTCAAGCGTAAGCATCACCTCCTTTACTTCTCAATCCGCGGAGACGTGAGGACCGGTATGAAAACCACGAGCAAGTGAAGGCACAAGTGCGTGAGTGAAAGCACACAAACATGCACACACATACACACACACGCGCACAAAGTAAGATCAAAGAGAGGAACAATGGAAAGCTTCGATTGCAAAAGAGTTCTCTTACAAAAGCTCTATTCTCTCACCAGCTAACCGCAAAAATGAGCTCTCTAGCTCTTTTTATAGTTTTTTGACTAGTTTTGGCCCTGTCCAGACCTAGTGTCCGGCCTAGTTAAAAATTAGGTTCCAGGGCTTATTTGAGGGCTCAAACGGAGTCTAAAAATTATGAAAATTGGTAGGATGATAGTTCTAATACTCCTCAAGCTCAAGGACTCTTCGTCTTGAACAAAATGGAGTTATAAAAATAGATAATGGTATTTACAATGGTTTTTAGTGATGAAAATCACTATTTTTGTAGGGGATTTTTCTGAAAATTTGACATACACTTCTTGGAGCTCCCTACTTGCTCCCTTTCCTTGTGTGTCCCCCTTTTGATGTGCTTCCATGCTTTGTCCTTGACTTTGAGCTTCAACACCTAGCATACCTAAAACATGGTTAAATGTAGATGTAGCTCAATTGAAACAAGTAGTGAAGCAAATGATACAAATGGTGATGGATACGCAACAACAAATGCTCGAAACGGATGCAGACTATGACAAGGCTATGAGAGAGAGAAGCCAATTCCAAGTGATGAGTGAAAACTTGTCTGCAAAATTAATTCAAGTTCAACAGGCACTCTTAGCTGAGGAATTGAAAGTTAAAGAAGCCATGGAATAGTGCACCACGCTAATCGAGCAAAACCAAAAAAATCCATGATCAACTCATAGAGCTACAGAGAAAGTATGAAGCTAGTGAAGTAGAAAAGGAAAGAATAAATGCTAGAAGTAACCTGTTCGAAACTCAGATCAAGGTATACATGGAAGAAATCGACAATTTACGAAATAGGGATAAAGAACTTATGCATGCCATACTGTACAACCACTACATGTGAAGATACAAGACAAAAGGAAGAGCTCAGAGGTATTAGTGATGTCATTGTGCATGCATTCAGTAGGGCTCATGAGGAGTTTGAATAGTAAAATATAACCTATGCTCTTAAGGACTCTAAAGCTTCAAGACTACTCAAATCAATTAAAAAGGAGGTCAATATTTTCTATTTAATAAATATGGATGCGAAAATCAGATGGGAAGTATTGCAAATCATTGATGAGGCCTCCACAACTACATTAGTGGCAAAGATTTCTACTTTTAATAAGGATAAAAATGTAGGGGAAGACCCCTCACAAATTATAAGAGCCCACATCAAAAAGTCACTATCAGAGGGCATGAGTTACAAGGACTTATTGTGGATGATGGTTCTGGCATTAACTTGATGCCTGAACATACCATGAAAAAGCTTGGACTCTAACCTTCAAGACTTGCCAACTTCATTGTAACATTGGAAGATCAAAGCATAGTAAGACCTATGGGAGTGGTCCCTAGAGTCCCGGTTGAGATACAAGGTAACATCTTCACCTTAAAGTTTTTTGTCTTAAGGTTGCCACATGTAGATGGAAGTTTCCCACTGTTGATTTGGAGACCTTGGTTAAGGAATGCCAATGTGCTGCATGATTGGGGTAGGGAAACTATGTGGGTAAAAAAAGAGGGAAAAGAGCTTCTATATTGATGTCCTTGGACGGCGAGGTCTTCTAAAGCCACTGAGAGATCTCTTTGTGTTATAGGAGGTTGGGTCAATGAAACCCTTAGCAGTAAATGTGCTCGCTTTGATTGTGGGCTTTCTTGTGCTTCTTCTTCTCTGACTCGCTTAGCCCCCCGCATTGGCATCTTCAAACTTATTCCCACTTCCTCTTTGGATATGGATGCTTTCTTTTTCTTTGGAATTGTTGCCGACTTCACGTATTTTGCCATTTCAATGGAGGTTGGCATTAATCACAGACATTCCTTCATTTCTAGTGCAAAATAGATCAATAGCATCAAGGCAAAGCTCCCGTTCAAAAATTTCTTACAGTCCCACTTCTTCTTAGCTTCGAATAACCTCTCCTGGATGTATGGCGTAAAGTTAACTTGGTTTCTGATCTACCTCATAGCATGAGATAACAATTGAACTACAATATTTTGAGGCATTGTATATTTGTTTATGCTTGGGAAACAGAAATGTTGACGCACCACACAGACTGATTTTTCAATATCCGTCCTATTGATTTCCATAAAGGTCTTCTTTTTAGCATCATGGCATTCATTTTTGAGATTTGTGAGGCCATCTTGACTCCATCCAAAAGCTTTGTTGATGAGTTCATGCGTAAATCGAATATTCTTCCATACTCTGATTTTGTCAAGAACTTTAGCTTCTGGTATGGAGGGCTTATCCGTTGCTGCCTGTAGCGTGTTCATAACTTGAGTGCATCATTGAAAATATGGTAAATAAATTGGGAGTCATAAAAATGCATGAATTCTGGCCCTTGTCCAAACTTCTGTGATGCTTGGCAATCCTTGTAGTATGGTTTGGAAATCTTGCGACATCAATGGAAAATAATGGTCCGTGTCCATAATCTTGATGGTGGCCAAAAAGATGAGGTCTTCCACCAGTTGGTCTGTGTGGAACCAATGACCCCTTGCTTTCCTAATCAATTCCAAAGGAAGACGCAGGGCCTCTTCCTCTTGCATAGCTTCTGAATCAGATGATGCCATCTGCACTTAAAGCACACCACAATCAATGTAAAAGTGGTTGCATGACTTATTTCCAACTAATCTCCATGAATTGAATAGTTCTCCGAGTGACTTGTGTTTTCCTTTCCCCGTGGGTGTGAGAAAGGTAGTACCTCGGATTTTTTTCATTTATATATTTTCTCTTATTGTTTTTTTCTGAAAGAAAACAAAAAGGTTAGTGAGTAGTCGAAGCTTAATTATTTTCCCCAAGGTTATTGTACAAGTGCTTTCCTATTCCCTTGGAAGGAAATGTGCATCACTAATAAGTAGATGAATAATTATGTGCCAAATGCATGGCCTCGTAATGTGGCCCTATAATGCACGCTCGAGGTGTATGGAACTCAAGATGTGTGCAAGAAGAAGTTGCTGGCAGGTTTGTCGATGACGATCGCGATTTGGGTATCCAACTCAACTTTGTTTTGTTGTTCTTGATTGCATCTTTGTCTCTTGTTGTGCTATGCGTGGCTGTCGTTTTGTGATTCTCATATCTTTGAGTTACTTTCGTTGAGTACTGTTTTTGCAATTTCGAGTTGTCATGTCTTTCTTGCTCCTTTGACTCTATTTTGGATGGATCCTTCTTTGGTACTGGTGTTTTTAGTTTAGTTTTCTTCATTGGAACAGTTGATTTTGGAATCCATATTTGCATTCTAAAGGGTTGAGTAGCAATTAGTTTCTTTGGGATCCATAATTGGACAATCTTCTGTAGACCTCGAGATCCAGCTTGGCTTGAAGTTTTGATTTGTTGTTGGTTCCCTTGTAGGTGATGGCTTTGTTTTTGGTGATATACTGCTACTTGATCTTTCTGAATCCATGCATGTATGGTGCCTTGAATTGGATATATTCTAATGCGGTAAAGTTTGGGACGACTATGCTGACTAGTCACTCTTGTGCTCAATTCCTCACCAGGGATCTCCATGGAAACGATGTTAATAGAAAGGTCCAATGGATGATGAGGGTGTGTAAGATTAAGAATTGGTGTAAACTCAGGTGAAGTGCTTGGAGGTGGGGGTTCCATAGTAGAGGTAGGTGTACAATCATCGTCATGCATGATTAATTGATCTCTCAGAGCAAGACAATTGGCTTTGATAGGTCGTTCTTCTAACAAACTAAATACTTTTCGATGCCCTATCTTGGCTGATATGTAGCCCGAGGCTAATTGGATAGTTACCTCATATTCATATATCCAATCTTGGCCTAGCACAAGGTCTTCCTATAAATCTTGATCATGGCACACTAATAGTTTTTGTTGCATTGTGTTATTTCCTAGGTGCAATGATAAGGTAATCGAACCTGTGCATTCAATAACCTTACCTCCTATTCCAATCAGATGTGCTTTGGTTGGACGTAATTGTGCTTTGAGCTGATGATTCAAAGAGAATTTGATGCAGCTAATAGCTGCTCCTGTGTCAATAAGGGCATCCACCAAGTGGTATTCCTCTGTTCCCACTCCTAGGTTCAAATATGGTTGCCTCACTTGATGTCCTAGAGTTTCATAGGCTCTAAAATTAGCCATTGGGATGGGCTTCTCTCCGAGCTGATATCTTTCATCCCTCTCTCTTATCCATTCCTTCCGTTTCCTTATTCGTTCTAGGGCCTCCTATCGTGCCTCCTCGCACATTTTCTCTTCTTCTTCTCGTCTATTTCTTGTTGCTAGAAGTCTTGACAGCATCTCTTCTGTTAATGGCTCTAAATACTTCTTCACTCGACAACCAATTATATAGTTTGGTAGTACTTCTTTGTCTAGGGTTGCTAAATTGATGGCTCCACTAGTTAATATGCGATTGATCACCAAGGGGCTGTATCCTCTTCTTTGTAGCTTCTTTGCATGTTGGTTTAGAGTATATACTAGGACTAAATCTCCCTCCTTCAAATTTCTATCCTTAATATGAGCATCAGAGTATGCCTTTTGTCACCTTTTTGCAGCATAAATGTCTGCCACTGCTTGTAATCTAGTTTCATGTAACTTCTTGATTTGGTCCAATTGACTAGATAACTCATGTCTAATCCATTCATAGGTCGATGCTACTCTAAGAGTAGGAACTAGGAAATCAATTCGCAAAATTGCATTCTGGTCGTGCACTAGATTAGAAGGAGTAGTTCCTATAGCTATTTTGTATGCTACTCGGAATGCCCATAAAGCGTGATGTAACTGCTTGTCCCAATGAGATCTTCCATTGTTAGCAATCTTTGTGAGAACTGTACACAAGATCTTGTTTGAACTTTCAGCCTGTCCATTGGCTTGTGGGTGATAGGTGTTGGTGCAGATCAATCACCAATTGAATGTTTGAAGACTAAAGAATGAAGGATGAGATCAACTCTTGAAGCTTGGAAGGAAGATACATTCAGAGTATGTGAGGAATGTACACATATGTACATAGTTCACTTAGATCTTTGATTAGTCATAGACTTGTACAAATTTGCCTATAAATACTTTTGGAAAATGTCGGGATAATGAGAGAAGACAAGGAGAGACTATGTATGAGCATAGGAATAGTGAAATTAGTGATTGTAAATGTCAATAGACAGATGAGAAAGGAGTTGAAGTCTCTCTCACTTTTCAGTTGTAGTCTTCTCTTGAAATGAAAGAAATGTTGCGCCCGATGTTTCTGCGTCTACTCCGTCTGTGGTAAATCATTTGTGAAATCCTTTTGAGGATATCTAAGTTGTTAGTTAATGAGTCTGTGACTTGAATTTCAGAGTCTAATTGTAAACAGGTTAAGAGAATTGCTAGTAGGAACATTCACATGTGTTGAGTGTTCTCAGTTCTCTGAAACTGGCGCACATTTCGAGTCCAAAGAAATGAGTAGTGCTCAGTGCACAGTGTAAAGTTTTACACATATGATAGCTCAAAATCTAAGTTGAGAGATAAGCTATCTTCAGCCAAAAGGATTTGGTAAAACGGGTTCGACATTGTGAGAACCAAAGTTAAGAAGTTAGGGGTGTCAAATCGACTTCTCAGAAGTACAGATTTGGACATAGGTAACTTGTGAAGTTGATTTCTCAAGTTATACTGAAGCTTTTGAAGTAATTCAACTTGGAGGTGATGCGCAATCTCTAGGAGATGATTCGTACAAAGTTTCATAAAAAACTTTACACATTTGATAGGTCAATGTGAGGAAATAGTGCAGCAGACTTTTCTGTGTTTTATCTTCTTCACAGATTTTCTCAATTTTGATAAGTTGGAGTTTGATCCTCTAAATTAGTGGAAGTTTTGACTTACTCTTGGTATAGAGGTGTTCTAATCACAAGAGTAGGTTGTTCTTTTGGAGATTAACACTCTCCATCAGTGGTATCAGAGCAGGAGACATCAAATCAAGGAAAGGAAGGTCCCGACTGCTGCAGATTCAAGAAATTCAACATTTGAAGAACTAAAAGGTGAAAGTTTGAAGGCAAAGCAAGAGGAGGAGACCATACGACATCAAGAAGGACAAAAGGAGTCTAATTCGAAGTAAAGGTACATATATTGTTTATAAAGCCTGAAGGTTTCAATACACAGGTAAACACAAGATGGGAGATTCTCTACAGATAGAGAAATTGGATAGGGAAAACTATCTTGCATGGTCAATGAGGATGGAAGCTCATCTTATGAGCAAAGATTTAATTGCTTATATCACAGGAGAAGAAGAGAAGCCACAGTTCAGAGATCCTAGTGTTCCAACTAGGGAAGAGTTAGCAGATTTGAAAAGTTGGATGAAGAAAGATGCTCAAGCTAGGAGCATTATCTATATGGGAGTCAATGATTACTTGTTACCTCATATTAGAGGTCTTGAAAGTGCAACTGATATATGGAATGCTTTGGAGGAGCATTTCCAGAACACTACAAAGTCAAGGAAGGCATCCTTATGGGCAGAGTTTACTACCTTCAAGAAGAAGGCCTCTCAATCCATCTCAGACTATGTAACAAGGATGAAAGATATTGCAGATGCTTTAGGAGCTGTTGATGAAGACATTGAGGAAGATAAATTGGTAAGGCAAATCCTTACAGGGTTGAGAGGTGATGACAAATGGAAGCCATTTATTTTGTCTACAGAGTTATCACTTGACCATTTCACTCCTGATTTAAATCAATTGTTAGGTCATATGCTAACATTTGAGCAGGATGTTAAAGGAGATGGTGACAAGAGTACAGGTCATGCAATGTACTCAAAGGACAAGAAGAAGAATAGCAAAGGAAAACAACAAGCAGGTGAAGATGAAGGAACAACTACTCAAGCCAACTTCCTAAGAGGAAGAGGAGGTGGCAAAGGTAGAGGAAGAGGCAGGAACAACAAAGATGGAGGCAAAGCTTGCTGGATTTGTGGTAAGACAAATCACTTAGCTAATGATTGTTGGCATAATAATCAGAATAATGGTGGATACAATCAAAATTATAATTCAAGAGGAAGAGGTGGCAGAAATCAAAGAGGTAATTACAGAGGTAGAGGTGGAAGGAATTACTTTGGAAGAAATGCAGGTAGAGGATTCCAAAGTCAACAATACAACAACACCTACTACAATTATACTTCAGATCAAAAGGAAGATTCAACATTGATAATGAATGCAACTTGTGAAAGGCAGAATGAAGATCAAAGAGTCTTCTACATTGACTCAGGATGTAGCAATCACCTGAGTGGTAACATATCTTTGATGACTGATTTGGAGAGTAAAGTTTTTAATCATGTTGTTCAAACAGGTGACAACACAAAGCATAATGTGAAGTCAATTGGATCAGTGAAGGCCAAGGATGGAAGCACATTATTGAGTAAGGTCTTGTATGTTCCTACAATCCCTAAGAATTTGATAAGTGTAGGACAAATTGTTGAAAAGGGATATGAAGTAAGGTTCACTAATGATGGAGTATATGTGGAAGACCCTAGCCAAGGGTATAAACAGATTGTTTCAGGGAAAAAGGAAGTAAGATTATTTACATTGAAGATTCAAGGCAATATTGGTCATGCTATGTTCACATATGGAGGACATAAGATCTCTGAGTTAGATCTTTGGCACAAGAGGCTTGGACATTTCAATGAGAGAGGTATTAAAGATATGGTTAACAATGGTTCAGTGCTTGGATTGCCTAATGTTGCAGGTCAACATATGACATACAAATGTGAGGCATGTCAATTAGGTAAGGCTCATAAGAACTCTTACTCCAAGCATGGTTTTATGCACTCAGAGAAGCTTGAGTTGGTACACACAGATGTGTGGGGACCATCAAAAGATTTCAGTATAAATGGATCAAGGTATTATGTGATTGATGTTGATGATGCTACTAGATGGATCACTATCTATGTGATTAAAGATAAGTCAGAAGTGTTTAATACATTTAAACACTATCATGCATATGCAGAAAGAATTACAGGTCATAAGTTGAAAAGACTAAGGTCAGATGGAGGGGGAGAGTATTTCTCAAATGAGTTCAGTGATTACTTATGGAATGCAGGTATAAAAAGAGAAGTTACTTGCAGGTACTCTCCTCAACAAAATGGTGTTGCAGAAAGGAGAAATAGAACTCTTGTTGAGTTTGCAAGATCCATGATGAAGGAGAAAAATTGCCCTAATTATTTGTGGGCTGAGGCTGTAAATACAGCCACTTATTTGGTCAATAGGTTACCATGTAAAGCCTTGCAGGGTATGACACCATATGAGGCTTGGTGGGGTAAAAGACCTACCTTGGATCATTGCACAGTTTTTGGATGTGTGGCATATGCATATGTGCCATCACAATTAAGGCATAAGTTGGAGCCTAAAGCTGAAAAGTATGTTTTCATTGGCTATGATGACAAGCAAATGGGCTATAGATTGTGGAGTCCATCAACAAAACAATTTATGGTTTCTAAAGATGTTACATTTGATGAACAAAGCACTTGGTATGCAGGTACAATCAATATCAATACAAGTGATGAAGAAGAAGTGAGTCAAAGAAAAGGTAAATCAAAAGTTCAGATATTTGATGAGCAAGAGAATAATGAAGTGCAGGTTGAAGTGGAAGAGACACCAAGATTTGATCCTGAATGTGAAGAGCCAGAAAGCTCAAGGAGTGGAGAACTCAGAAGGTCATCAAGAAATAGGTGGCAACCTACAAGGTATAGTTATGATACTTCATTTCTAGCCACAAAAGATTATGCTTATATGGTGAATACAGATGAAGACCCTTCTACATATGAAGAGGCAAAAGGTAAGGAAAAATGGGAGAAAGCTATGCAGGAAGAATATGATGCACTATTGGAGAATCAAACTTGGGATTTGGTTCCAAAACCAAATAGTCAGAAGATTATTGGATGCAAGTGGGTCTACAAGACAAAAAGGTTTGCAGATGGAAGTGTGTCTAGATACAAAGCTAGACTTGTTGTCAAAGGGTTTGCTCAGACTTATGGTGTTGATTATGATGAGACCTATAGTCCTGTGGCAAAGATGACAACTATAAGGACTCTTATTGCTATTGCTGCATGTAAAGGTTGGAAGCTATGTCAACTTGATGTGAAAAATGCTTTTTTGAATGGTTATATTTCAGATGATGTATTCATGGAGCAACCTCAAGGGTTCAGAGATAAAAGGTATCCAGATCATGTGTGCAAGCTCAAGAGAGCTTTGTATGGCTTGAAGCAGGCCCCAAGAGCATGGAACTATAGACTTGTGAAGTTCCTAAAAGAACTTGGTTTTCAGGTGTCTAAAGCAGATAGTAGCTTGCTTATCAAAGCAAGTGATAATGGTTTCATATACATGTGCATATATGTTGATGATATAATCCTTACAGGTACAGATGAAGAAGGAATACAAAGGCTCAAGAGGCAAATGGAAAAGGAGTTCAAGATAAGTGACTTGGGAGACTTGTCATATTTCTTGGGCATGGAGATTACATATACTCAACATGGAGTATTTGTGACCCAAGAAAGGTATTTGAAGAACTTGTTAATCAAGTTTAAAATGGATGATTGCAGGGTAGCACCTACACCAATGGAGGTGAATCACAAATTGAGTAAGTTTGGAGGTGAAGAACTCAAGGACATGAGACAATATCAGAGTTTGGTTGGTAGCCTTATCTATGCTACTTTAACTAGACCTGATTTATCATATGCAGTAGGAGTTTTGTCTCAATTTATGCATTGCCCAAGGAAAGAACATTGGATTGCAGGACAAAGGGTATTGAGGTACATTAAGGGTACACTCAATGAAGGTTTGTATTATGGGTTTACCTCAGATACAAATATCAAAATTTATAGTGATGCAGATTGGGCAGGTAATCCAGATGATAGAAGATCAACCTATGGATACATGTGTCATGTGGGAGATAAGTTAATCTCATGGTGTTCTAAGAAGCAACATACAGTTGCTTTGTCTTCTACAGAAGCTGAGTATAAAGGCATGGTTGAAGCTGCAAAAGAAGTGATTTGGCTCAAGACCTTGATGAAGAGTCTTGACATTATGCATGGGGTACCAATTATATATGGAGATAACATGAGTTCATTGTATTTAGCTGCTAATCCTGTTTTTCATGCCAGGACCAAACACATTGAGATTCAGTATCACTTTCTAAGAGAGAAAGTGATGGATAAGGAGATTGAAGTCATACATACTTCAACAAAAGATCAGATAGCTGATATGCTTACAAAGAGCTTGGATGGACCAAAGCTACAGAAGTTTAAAGACATGGCAGGTATAAAGAAGAAAGGAGAAACCTCAATTGATGATTGAGGGGGAGCTGTTGGTGCAGATCAATCACCAATTGAATGTTTGAAGACTAAAGAATGAAGGATGAGATCAACTCTTGAAGCTTGGAAGGAAGATACATTCAGAGTATGTGAGGAATGTACACATATGTACATAGTTCACTTAGATCTTTGATTAGTCATAGACTTGTACAAATTTGCCTATAAATACTTTTGGAAAATGTGGGGATAATGAGAGAAGACAAGGAGAGACTATGTATGAGCATAGGAATAGTGAAATTAGTGATCGTAAATGTCAATAGACAGATGAGAAAGGAGTTGAAGTCTCTCTCACTTTTCAGTTGTAGTCTTCTCCTGAAATGAAAGAAACGTTGCGCCCGATGTTTCTGCTTTGAGGATATCTAAGTTGTTAGTTAATGAGTCTGTGACTTGAATTTCAGAGTCTAATTGTAAACAGGTTAAGAGAATTGCTAGTAGGAACATTCACATGTGTTGAGTGTTCTCAGTTCTCTGAAACTGGCGCACATTTCGAGTCCAAAGAAATGAGTAGTGCTCAGTGCACAGTGTAAAGTTTTACACATATGATAGCTCAAAATCTAAGTTGAGAGATAAGCTATCTTCAGCCAAAAGGATTTGGTAAAACGGGTTCGACATTGTGAGAACCAAAGTTAAGAAGTTAGGGGTGTCAAATCGACTTCTCAGAAGTACAGATTTGGACATAGGTAACTTGTGAGGTTGATTTCTCAAGTTATACTGAAGCTTTTGAAGTAATTCAACTTGGAGGTGATGTGCAATCTCTAGGAGATGATTCGTACAAAGTTTCATCAAAAACTTTACACATTTGATAGGTCAATGTGAGGAAATAGTGCAGCAGACTTTTCTGTGTTTTATCTTCTTCACAGATTTTCTCAATTTTGATAAGTTGGAGTTTGATCCTCTAAATTAGTGGAAGTTTTGACTTACTCTTGGTATAGAGGTGTTCTAATCACAAGAGTAGGTTGTTCTTTTGGAGATTAACACTCTCCATCAATAGGGAGCTGATTTCTTGTGAATCACTATAAATTCATTCATTAAGCCTTCTATCACTTCATTGACGAAGTGTGTGACTCTATCACTCACGATTTCTATTGACAATCCAAATCTAGTGAATATGTTCTCAAAGAGAAACTTAGTCGTGGTCTTTGCATCGTACTTCTTAGTTGCCTTGGCTTCTACCCATTTGGTCAATGTTGGATGTGATGGATGGATGCACTCAGGAAATCAGGTTGGTGCTGCTAGACCTGCTTCACACCTGCCCTCTTTTCTCTTCAGATATGGTTAGGAGACTCC
This sequence comes from Ceratopteris richardii, assembly GCA_020310875.1. NCBI lineage: Eukaryota > Viridiplantae > Streptophyta > Polypodiopsida > Polypodiales > Pteridaceae > Ceratopteris > Ceratopteris richardii. Next base: position 97,158,060 of record CM035411.1, read on the forward strand.
TTGAGCTTCCAAATGACACCAAAAAACTATATATGTGCTTTACAAGATGATTGAGTAATGACCAAATCAAAACAGATGATTTTGAACCTTCACAACTCCAAAAACTTACTATTCCTGTAATGATACCTGCTCAGTTCTAAGCTCAGTGTGTCCAGCACACTTGCAATTGGTTTAATTCCTTCTGGGAGTATTAAATTAACTTAACAAGCTATCATTAGCAAGTTAAATCACTCCAAATAACAAACTATACACTGAGCATGATCTTTAGCAAAATCAGAGACACCCCCGATTTTTTAGGAACGACACAGAAAACTACCAGTGATCACTTCGACAGCGATTTCTCCCAATTGGCTGAATAGAATGACTTGAGATTTTGTAGTGTTGTAGAATGCTTTGAGCTGGTTCCAATGAGCCCTGGATCATCAAATTTGGTTCAGTAGATCTTGAGATATGCCTTGTTGAAGTTGACAGACTTTGAGGTGAATGACTCAGAAAACACAGAGATAAGAACTATGAATATATGTATTGAATCTATCAAATGTACATTCCCATTGGCATGTAGAGTGATGCCCAATGGTACTCAGAGGTGTAGGCTAAGTAGTAGCTCTCACACAATCTATGATCTGCTTGGATTAGCCTCGGGAAGTGAGCTCTATGCCCGCGATTTTTACATTGCTCTTTTATAGGAATTTTTGAATGAATTTGAATTTGAATTCAAATTAAAGTTCCCTTGATTCTCTCCACTAGACTTAGGGAGATATTCCCTCAACTAAATCATCTAAGTTTTCCACGACTCTAGTCTAGTAGGTGTGATTACATTGTTGATAAAGTCACATAGACTTTTTACATGAGATAAAAGGTAAGAATCAATAAGACTAGGTTCATATGGTTATTGATTCTTGTGAATGTATCATTCAAGGGTCCAATCTTTTAATCTTCCAAGGTTCCAATAGTTTAAGCTTTATGTTGAGTCTTCAAGGCACAAACCAAAGCCAAGTGTTAAGGCTTGTTTTGCACCAACAGCTCCCCCTCAAGCCAAACACTTGCTTGAGTCTTCATCTTTAGTCTTCAATGATATCCTGCAATCCTATCATGGATTTAAACCTGCATAGCTTGCTCCCATCCAAAGATTTTGTAAGCAAATCTGCACATTGAATATTAGTGGACACATATGATAATTGAATTTCCTTGCTAAGTAATTTCTTCCTCACATAGTGGTAATGAACCTCTATGTGTTTTGTCCTAGCATGATACACAGGATTAGCTGCTAGGTGAAGTGAACTTGTGTTATCTCCAAATATGATAGGTGGCCTAGTACATAGGCCCAATTCTGAGTATAGTAGCTTCAACCATATTGCTTCTTGAGTAGCATTGGCTAGCCCTCTGTACTCTGCCTCAGTAGATGATAGAGCCACTGTGGGTTGTTTCTTGGATGACCAAGAAATTGGTTTATCACCTGCAAAGCATATGTAACCAGATGTACTCCTCCTGTCATCCTTGCAACCTGCCCAATCTGCATCTAAGTATACCTTGATGTCAATGTCTGATGAATATGGATAACACAAACCATGATTTTGTGTTCCCTTTAGGTACTTTACTATCTTCTTGGCTGCCTCCAAATGTGGTATTCTTGGCTTATGCATAAATTGGCTAAGTACACTAACACCATATGAGATATCAATCCTAGTTAAGGTAGCATAATTAAGACTACCTACCAAACTTTGATAACCTGTAATATCCTTGAGTTCCTCTCCTTCATGTGCACTGAGTTTGTGGTTGACCTCCATAGGAATGTTTGAGACTTTAGCTTCTTGCAAATTAAACTTCTTGACCATGTCCTGAATGTACTTCTTCTGAGTAATGAATATACCTGAATTTGTGTAGACCAATTCAAGCCCTAGGAAGTACTTCAACAATCCAAGATCATTGATCTTGAATTCCTTCATCATTTGACTTTTGATGTGTCTAATTCCTTGAACATCATTTCCTGTAATAATGATGTCATCAACATAGACACACAAGTATATTACCTCTGAGTTGTTCTTCTTTATAAATAATGAAGTATCTGCTTTACTCATCACAAATCCTTGATCCAAGAGATAGGTTGTCAACCTATAATTCCATGCTCTAGGTGCCTGCTTCAATCCATACAGAGCCTTCTTCAATTTGCACACATGATTTACCTTATTGGGATCCTCATAGCCAGGTGGTTGTGACATGTAGACCTCTTCAGATATCCATCCATTCAAGAATGCATTCTTCACATCCAATTGGTACATGTTCCAATTCTTGGATGCAGCTACACTCACCATGATTCTGATAGTTGGCATCTTGGCCACAGGAGAAAATGTTTCCTCATAATCAATGCCTTGGGTTTGTGCAAAACCCTTGGCTACCAACCTAGCTTTATACCTGTTTATTGTGCCATCTGAGTTCCTTTTGAGTTTGTAGATCCATCTGGATCCTATCACCTTCATGGAGTCCTTCTTGGGTACCAAGTCCCAAGTATCACTTTCCTTGAGAGCCTCCATTTCTTCATCCATTGCTTCCTTCCATTCTGGTTTAGTAATAGCTTCGTCAAATGTACCTGGTTCTTCACTTAAGATATCCTTTGCAAGATATACAGAGTGCTTGGTTACAAGTGAAGTATCATACCCATACCTAATAGGTTTCTTCTTTTCCCTTGAAGATCTCCTCATAGCTTGAGTTGAGGATTCTGGATTGTCTTCAAGTTGCTTCATCTTCATCTTCCCTTTGGATTTCCAAGCTTTGAATTCTTCAATGTTGATGGTGTCTTCATCATCTGAGCTTGTGTCCTCATTCTGAGTTGGTTCTTGCCTGACAAGCTTTGGAAAGTCTTCTTCCATATCATAAGGTAGGCTAACTTTCCTGCACTCATTATCATACCATGAATCATTTTCATCAAAGATGACATCTCTGCTTACCTTGAAGCCTTTGTTTGAGGGGTTATAGAACCTGTGTCCTTTCTGATTTAAATCATAACCAATAAAGATGCATTTTTCAGCCTTAGGGTCTAGCTTTCCCCTTACCTATGAGGGAATATGCACATATGCAACACACCCAAAGATCTTGCAATGATCCAGAGATGGTCTCTTACCATGCCAAGCCTCATAGGGTGTCATTCCATCAAGTGTCTTTGATGGCAACCTGTTGATTAAGTATGTGGCAGTAGATACACTCTGTGCCCAAAGATAATTTGGTAATTTTTTCTCATTAAGCATAGACCTAGCTGTCTCCACAATGAGTCTATTCCTCCTTTCAGCTACCCCATTTTGTTCAGGTGAGTACCTTGTGGTAATCTCCCTCTTGATGCCTCTTTCCTGCAAGAACTCTTCAAAGTCATTGGAGAAGTATTCTCCACCACCATCAGACCTTAGCCTCTTCAAATGTCTACCTGTTTGATTCTCAACTAATGCAAGATATCTTTTGAAACAATTAAATACTTCATCTTTATGTTTCATGAAGTACAAGACAGTCCATCTGCTATAATCATCTATAAAAGATACATAGTACCTTGATCCAGATATGGATGGCTCCTTGCTTGGTCCCCAAACATCTGTATGCACCAATTCCAAGTAGTCTTCATGCATAAAACCCTTTTTGGTATATGGCAATCTGTGTGACTTACCAAATTGACAAGCCCCACACTTGTATATCATGTGTTGCTTGGATACATTAGGTATCCCAAGCACACATTGATCCCTACTCATTTGCTTTATGGTCCTCTCTCCAATGTGACCTAATCTCTTGTGCCACATCTCCAATTCTGATAAGGTTTGGTCCTTATAATTGTACAAGGCAATATTCTTAGTATCCTCAAGTTCAAAGGTAAATAGTCTACCTGATTTCTCTCCCTTGGCTATCCTTCTGAATCCATGTCTTGGATCCTCCACATATGCACCATGTTGAGTGAACCTGACCTGTAGACCTTTTTCAACAATCTGACCTACACTCATCAGATTCTTGGTGATTGTTGGAACATACAACACTCTGCTTAGCAAATTCTGATTACCATCACTTGTTTTGACATTACCTACTTTAACCACTGAATGTTTAGTGTCATCACCTGTCTGCACTTGGTGCTTGCCTTTAGGTTCTTCCAAATCAGAGAGTAAGGCAACATTCCCAGCTACATGGTTAGAGCAACCTGAATCAATATAGAACAAATGATCATCATTGATACCTGATTTAGATGTCATGTTCATAATCAACAAGGAATCATCTTGATCCTCTGCATAATTGTTGTAATCCTTTCTGTTCCTGTATCCTCCTTGATAATTGCCATTGTGATTGTAGCTATTGTTGTAGTTATTGTTGTAGTTATTGTTGTAGCCATGGTAGCCTTGAGATTGATTGAATCTGCCTCTGCCTTGGGAGTATCCTCCTCTTTGGTGACCTCTTCCTCTTTGATTCTTGTAGTTCTTGTAGCATTCATCTGTAGTATGGTTAGACAAGCCACAAATATTGCATGGAGATTGGTTATAGGGTCTCCCCCTACCTGACTTACCTCTCTGCCCCTACCTTTAGATGATCTACCTCTCCCTGCATAGTTTGCTTGGGAGGTGGATCCTTCTTCATCAATTTTCTTACTTTTACCCTTGTCTTTAGTCTTCTTATCTGTATATAGGGCAGAGGGATTGTTACCTTTTGATTGCTCTCCATTCTTTGTGATCTTTGCTTCATGTGTGAATAGTTGTCCAATCAGAGTTGTTAGATCAGGTGCTTGGATGTCCATGTACAAGTCCATTGCAGTGGTAAAGCTCTCCCACTTGTCATCTGCTTTGAGTCCATTGATCACTTGTCTGACTATTTGCTCTTCTTCAATTTCTTCTCCAACACTTGCAAGTTGATCTGCAATGTCTTTGACTTTGGTGACAAAATCTGAGACACATTGTTTTGATTGCTTCCTGAGAGTTGTAAATTCAATCCATAGCTGATTCTTTCTGGCCCTTGTACTTGATGAGAAGTATGTTGACAAGGTTTCCCAAGTCTCTTGGGAAGTCTTACAGTTCCTAACATGAGGTAGAAGGAAATCAGAGATAGAGTTTAGAAGATATGACCTTGCCAAAGCATCTTTAGCACACCATTGATTAAGTCTCTCATGCTCATCCTTTGTAGGTAGGCCTCTGGTTTTGAATGAGGGCAACTCCTCATCTCCTGATATGTATCCATACAAGCTTCTCCCTTGTAGATAAGTCTTCATTCTTAATGACCATGCCTGGTAGTTATTCCTATCCAATTTGTCAATAAAGGAAGGGAAACCATCACCCATGATTACCTTATTTGCTCTGATACCACTGTTGGATGTGATGGATGGATGCACTCAGGAAATCAGGTTGGTGCTGCTAGACCTGCTTCACACCTGCCCTCTTTTCTCTTCAGATATGGTTAGGAGACTCCTTGAGCTTCCAAATGACACCAAAAAACTATATATGTGCTTTACAAGATGATTGAGTAATGACCAAATCAAAACAGATGATTTTGAACCTTCACAACTCCAAAAACTTACTATTCCTGTAATGATACCTGCTCAGTTCTAAGCTCAGTGTGTCCAACACACTTGCAATTGGTTTAATTCCTTCTGGGAGTATTAAATTAACTTAACAAGCTATCATTAGCAAGTTAAATCACTCCAAATAACAAACTATACACTGAGCATGATCTTTAGCAAAATCAGAGACACCCCCGATTTTTTAGGAACCACATAGAAAAATACCAGTGATCACTTCGACAGCGATTTCTCCCAATTGGCTGAATAGAATGACTTGAGATTTTGTAGTGTTGTAGAATGCTTTGAGCTGGTTCCAATGAGCCCTGGATCATCAAATTTGGTTCAGTAGATCTTGAGATATGCCTTGTTGAAGTTGACAGACTTTGAGGTGAATGACTCAGAAAACACAGAGATAAGAACTATGAATATATGTATTGAATCTATCAAATGTACATTCCCATTGGCATGTAGAGTGATGCCCAATGGTACTCAGAGGTGTAGGCTAAGTAGTAGCTCTCACACACTCTATGATCTGCTTGGATTAGCCTCGGGAAGTGAGCTCTATGCCCGCGATTTTTACATTGCTCTTTTATAGGAATTTTTGAATGAATTTGAATTTGAATTCAAATTAAAGTTCCCTTGATTCTCTCCACTAGACTTAGGGAGATATTCCCTCAACTAAATCATCTAACTTTTCCACGACTCTAGTCTAGTAGGTGTGATTACATTGTTGATAAAGTCACATAGACTTTTTACATGAGATAAAAGGTAAGAATCAATAAGACTAGGTTCATATGGTTATTGATTCTTGTGAATGTATCATTCAAGGGTCCAATCTTTTAATCTTCCAAGGTTCCAATAGTTTAAGCTTTATGTTGAGTCTTCAAGGCACAAACCAAAGCCAAGTGTTAAGGCTTGTTTTGCACCAACAGTCAAGTAGTCCATTGCTACAATTATGTACGGGCATGAGAGCCTTTCGCCGGTGGGCTAATAGGTCCTATGAAATATATCCCCCATTTGGTAAATTCTGTGGCACTTATCATAGGTCTTAATGGCATTTCATCTCTTCCGATAGGATGCTTCATTCGTTGACATGTGTCGCATCTTTGGACATATGTGGCTACATCTTGATTTAGAGTTGGCCACCACATTCCAGCAAAAAGAATCATTTTTGTGGTTTTATCTGCAGAAAAATGTCCTCTGATAGCTCCTGTATGAGCCATCTCTAAGAGTGAAACATACTCATCTTCATAGATGCACATTCTTAAGTGATTGTCCCTTCCTCTCTTGAAAAGTTCTTTGCCTATTAGTAAATAATCTTTGTTTTGCTCCTCGAGGGCACATTTTGTTGCCAAATTAGCTCCTTCTGGGTACTCCTACATTTTCAAGAATTTTACCAGAGGCATACTCCACCTTGGTGCTATTGTAGAGTAACATAGAGTGGAGTTCTCTTCAGGCATTTTTTCTTGACAATTGGAGCATGTAGATACGTAGTGATGTGTATCCCTGTGCATGGTTGGCCAATATACGCCTAATCTCATAAGTGCTTGCAAGGTTCCTTTAACACTTCGATGATTTTTCCATTGATTCACGTGTGCTTTTTGAAGCCACATCTCTTGCTCCTCTTCTTCCATGCATCTCAAAAGTAGTCCACTTAGTTCTTGCTAGTATAGGCTTCCCGCTATGATGTGGAGCTTTTTAGTCTTCCATAGCTCCTAGCTTTTGGTTAAATTGATCCTATGTTGAGGTCCATGCGTGAGTATGGGAATCAATTTTTCTGCCCTTTGTGGACATACTTCGGGGTGGAAAAGATAAGTATTTGACAGATCATCTAGCACTCTTGTGGGAGGTTCTCCATGTGTCATTCTCGATAGGTGAATAGCATGGATGTGCGTATTCACTTTCTTGACTAATACTTCAAAATCAAATTCCATTAACAATAGAAACCATCACACTAGTCGTCCGGTATTGCAAGGCTTATTGACTGTGTATAGTAGAGCTTGATGATCAATGAAGGATTTGAATTTGTTTGCCAACAAGTAGTGTCTAAATTTCTTTAGAGCATATACCATTCCTAAGCCTTCTCGCTCCATAGTGGTATAATTACGCTCTGCTTGGTTTATTTGTCTACTAGCATAGTGTTGGAACTGAAGGACTCACTAGGCAAGGAAGCTTAAGAAGGGAGTCAGAGAGAAGAGAAAGTACAAGCAGACAGAGCAGTCAACGACGATCTGGCAAGTAGGCCATCTAAATTTTTCAGACATCAAGGAGTGGAGCACACAAGAAGAAAGAGAAAGTAGGGAGCTCAAAGATGTGTACGACAAATCAACAGAGAAAATCCCTACACAAATAGTGATTTTAATCACTAAAAACCATTGTAAATACCATTTCGTATTTTTGTAGCTCCATTTTGTGCAAGCCAAGGATTCCTTGAGCTTGAGGAGCCTTAGAAGTGCCTACATATCAATTTTCATAATTTTTAGATCTCGTTTGAGCCCTCAAAAGAGCCCTGGAACCTAATTTTTAACTAGGCCGGACACTAGGTCTGGACAGGGCCAAAGCTAGTCAAAAACTATAAAAGGAGCTAGAGAGCTCATTTTTGAGGTTAGCTTGTAATTGAAATGAACTTGTAAGAGATTTTTGAAAGTAATCTAAGAACTCCATTGCTTCTCACTCTTTGTCTTGCCATGTGTGCGCGTGTGTGTGTATGTGTGTGCATGCTTGTGTGCTTCTCACTCACGCACTTGTGCCTCCACTTGCTCGTGGTCTTCATAACATCCTCACGTCTTCCCGGATTGACATTAAAGGAGGTGCTACTCATCACTGAGCTACACCAAATTTTGGCGCCGTTGCCGGGGATCGAGCTTTGAGGACGACCGTGTGATGGTAAGATGTAGATTTGAGACGTTGGCGTCGTAGATAATTTCTTTACTCTTCTTGTTTTTCTCTTCCTTACCTCACCACCATCATCACCATCATCATCCTCACCATCTCCCACCTCCATCTCCATCATCGTGAAAATATTTCAGTTTTGATTATATCACCTTCTCCACCTTCATTTCCCTCATTCCACTTGTGAGAGAGAGCGAGAGAGCGATATTGTGTGCATTGTTTTGGCATGTTTGTTGAGTTTCTCGCAGGTTCCAGCAGCATCATCCCCTCCAGCACGTTGCGCAGGTACGAAAAACTCAGAAACTGTCTCGCAGTCGCCAGCCTCTGTCGATCGCGATTGACAGAAAATTTCATCTATTGGTAAAACTAAGCGCACCACTAGGACAAGCACAAAGAGCACATTCCAAATCAATGAACAAAATTGAAAAATTCCGTGTTTCTCTGTCAATCGCGATCGACACCGTCGATCGCGATCGACAGCCACGACCGACACCGTCGATCGCGATCGACAGCCACGATCGACAGACCCTGTCAATCGCGACCGACAGACCTGTCGATCGCGACCGACAGACCTGTCGATCGCGACCGACAGACCCCACGACCGACTGAATGCCACGTAGGACCCTCTCAATCGCGATTGACACCGTCGATCGCGATCGACAGCCATGACCGACACCTCTGTCAGTCGCGATTGACACTGTCGATCGCGATCGACTGAAATTCAACGATTGATTGACTTTTTCACGTAGCCACGTGTCCATCGCGACGGACACATCCCCGATTGACTGAATTCACGGCGAAAAACCCGGAAAAAGTGTCGATCGTGATTGACACCATCGATCGCGATTGACAGGACTCACGATCGACTCTGTCGATCGCGATTGACACTGTCGATCGCGACCGACAGGCCCCGACGGACACCTCTGTCAATCGCGATTGACAGACCTGTCGATCGCGATTGACAGGCTTTTTCGGCCAAATTTCTAGGGTTTTTCTTGCATCTTTTTGGGGTAACTTTGGGCATAATTAGCAAGCCATTAGTGATTGGTGAGGTCCCTACACTTTTGATTTCGAGAAAACTCCTGTGATCTGTCAGCCTGTTTGAACCCTGTCGTAGCACCAGAACCCTGAACTGGCATAACTTTCTCATACGAACCATACCCCGAGGTAGGAAAACTGAGGGATCCTTGGGATTGATTTCCATAAAGGCAAAGGATAATTTGGTCTGTGAGTTACATGCATGAAAGTGGTCTATTGTGTCATTTGAATCTAAGTCTTGAGCTAACCGTGGGACTTTTACAGGTCCAGTAAGAGCACTTGAGGGCATTCAAGCAAGAGTAAGTGCAAGCTTGGGAATACGCGTCCTAGGCACACCAGGGCAACCACGCAAGGAAAGAAACTCAAGGTTGGAAAATCCTCAACTCTCTCTGTCAATTCCTAGCTTAGGCTAAGAACGACTAGTGGTAGGAGTAGGCCAGGACGACGATAGGCATCAATCAAGTTGAAGACTACCTATGCACTCAAGTTCAAGATTAAACATAATCTCTTCGTGATGCGATAACCTTAAAGGAAAGAATCTAACAAGGAACGATCAACTTAAAGTATGAAAAATACTCAAGTATTCCTGACGATGCAATATCAGACAAGATCATAAACACGATAACACACTAAAAAAGAATCAAGTGACTGATACTAATTGATTGGCAACGAGGTTGTACTTGGGCAAATTTGGGCTATTCATTTAGGCTTATGAACCTTAGATCAGGGCGACATCTAGGGAGAGATAGACAAAGCCTTAGGTCTTCAGAGGCTAGTGTCAACCACACTGCTAGGTTGTGGGCCCAGTAGTTGAGCCACCACTCATACTACCCTAGCTCTGAGACTAGTGAATCAGAGATGTCTCAAGGCATGGACAGACCTACGGGAAGTTCAGGAGTGCCATACTTGCACAGGGTAGAAGGCCCTTACAAAACGCAGTTGGAATACCTTAGGACCAACCGATTGGGTGCTAGCATCTATGAGGACGGCCTAGGAAGATCTGTAGTACAGATTAAGAACCCTGACCAATCTATTGGACTAGAGCGCCTAGTTGTCAAGTTCGAAAACGGAGCCTACTTAGACAAGGAAGGGACAATATATGTAGTCATCAGTCACCCAGATAGGACCGATGAATTTGGGAATGAGATCCCAGGAACGGACTTAGGTGACCTAGAGCAAGGAAACATGGGTGAAGAACCAAGGACCCCGCGAGGCAAATCTGTTCTCACTAGGATTAGCACACCAGAGTGGATTCCCCAAGATAATAAGAGCATAGATCTGCTTCTCAATCGAGAAACTGACGAAGCCTTTTGGAGGTATAAATCTGATCGGCCAATCGATGTAGGAACAATCATGATCTATGAGTTTAAGGATGCTGATAGCCCAGGCAGAGTGACCTACTTAGATCACGCTTCAGAGAGGATCTTTGTGGTGACAGAAAATGATAGGCATGCTTACACTTGGAAAGGTGAAATTATTTTCCCCCAACCAAGATCAAATGTGTCCTATGGTCACCCTGGAGCGGGAACATCCCAAGCTCATGGAACTCAAAGAGACAGAAGTAGAGATAGGCTAGAAGTAAGCTTTGCTAACCCAGGGGGCAGAGAAAGAACGAGGATGGAAAAAAATAGAGTAGAGCCTGATGTAGCTCAAGCGTAAGCACCACCTCCTTTACTTGTCAATCCGCGGAGACGTGAGGACCGGTATGAAGACCACGAGCAAGTGAAGGCACAAGTGCGTGAGTGAAAGCACACAAACATGCACACACATACACACACACGCACACAAAGTAAGATCAAAGAGAGGAACAATGGAAAGCTTAGATTGCAAAAGAGTTCTCTTACAAAAGTTCTATTCTCTAACAAGCTAACCTCAAAAATGAGCTCTCTAGCTCTTTTTATAGTTTTTTGACTAGTTTTGGCCCTGTCCAGACCTAGTGTCCGGCCTAGTTAAAAATTAGGTTCCAGGGCTTATTTGAGGGCTCAAACGAAGTCTAAAAATTATGAAAATTGGTACGATGGTACTTCTAATACTCCTCAAGCTCGAGGACTCCTCGGCTTGAACAAAATGGAGTTACTAAAAATAGATAATGGTATTTACAATGGTTTCTAGTGATGAAAATCACTATTTTTGTAGGGGATTCTTCTGAAAATTTGACATACACTTCTTGGAGCTCCCTACTTGCTCCCTTTCCTCATGTGTCCACCTTTTGATGTGCTTCCATGCTTTGTCCTTGACTTTGAGCTTCAACACTCCCCCCCCTCTCGAGTCTGTCGTCCCTGACAGACCCTTGTTGGAAGGGCTGTTCTGTGTAGTGCTTTGAGAGGTGGTGTCCATCCGTTGTATGAGCTGGTTCCTTGGATTCCAGCAAGAATGTGTCGTTGTGAGCTTTCAAAACTGCAAGTTGCTCAGAAGAGGTTGTCAAGAGTGATTTGGAGCAACTACTGGCTTCAATTTGCTTCCGAGATATGGATGTTGTTCCCATGATGTCTGCTAGCTCTTTAAAAGATGATGTTGAGAGCATTCATGCCAACTACTCATAACCCATAATGAATGATGGGTAAGTGTGTTCGTGCCTGGGTTGAAAAAAGTATGTGCCTTGTGCACGGCCTTGTAATGTAGCCCTACGCATGCTTACTTGGAAAATGCATTGGAAGAAGTATGGTGCAAAAATTGCGGGTCTTGAGCTAAGTGCTCAAGGGTATGCTGACGAAGAGGTTTCCTAAACTATCATGGTTATGGTGTTTCCAGAGTAAAGATACTTACCATGGCGAAGGTTGATGGATGTTTGCCTCTTCGTGTTGTACACTCGGCCTTTGGGATGGAACCTTGTTGATGAATGTCCATGTTGATTGTCCACTGATGAGATCTTTTGAGTGGTGGATCCCCTCTCCTCTTTTCAAAGCAACATTTTTCACTAACAATGTGCATTTCTGAGCTTGGGCTCATGCACGTTCACTTCCCTATATTGACACTCAGAGGAATATTGGATACGTGCCGGTTTCTAAGAGATTACCATGCTGATTGACATAGACCATTCACCAGTGCTACTGTTCCATACTGGTTCAGGAAATACTGAGAATTGAATTGCTTTATATTCCTTGGCAAGCAACATCGGGTAACTACACCAAGCTGAGTTTCACATATGCTCTTTAGCTCACCATATGCAGGAGTCTTCTCCTCCAAAACTACCTTTTGCAGATTTCTCCTTGGATGCTCTGGTACATGAAGTAGTTAAGCATCACTCAAGTTGCGGACCTTCAAGCTCTTCATTCCTACCATGGCAAGAGAAAATCATAGTTGTAGATGCCATGTTCATGCCAAATGCTTGTCATCTACCAGATAAGGCAGCAATAATCTCACTGCTGGCCGAGACACACTGGGAACAAGCTCTCTCCCACTTCTTCTTCTTTTTTTTTTTTTTTTTTTTTTTTAAGAAAAAGGATATCACAAAACAAGAACACAAAAGTTAGTATCAATAGAAATGTTCGACATATGTCACTGTGCTCTTGTGCATGGGATTCTCAAGTGTGTCTATGCACGGCCGTGTAATGTGGCCCTATATTAATGCATACTTTGGAAATGCATGACCTAAATGGTGCAAAAGACAGGGTTGTGCAAGGAGCACATGGTTGTTGCTCGTTGGAGGCTTTCGATGTTATTTGTGGAGGTTGATGCCGACCTTGGTGGAGGTATCCATTGAGTCTCGAACTGATGTAATCCTCCTTATTGGAGTCCATTTTAGAACATCATTTGGCACTGTAGAGATCACTTCAGGCGTCTTCCTCTTTGGATGCGTTCTGAACGGTGGTATCCAGTGTGGTTGGCGCTTTGGTTCGATGGAGGCTGCTTGTACTTTTGGCTTCCAAACCCATATCCTTTTTGCACGTCTTCCTACTTTTCTTGAAGAGCTGATTTGATCTTCTTTCGGTCTCTGTACGTGGTTCTTACCCTCTTCTCTTTTTGGCTTCTTGGGTGAGACCTTTCGCATGTGGGAGAACATAGGTTGTTGTGGATGTAAGAGCTTCTTAGGTACCCACATCTGTAATTGCCCTTGTTGAGCTGCAGCTAACTTCTTAGGCACCCAAACTTGTTGGATACCTTGTGATTGAGCTTGTCTGAGCTGCTTCCTTTGTCTTCTGGCTTTGTTGGTGTGCATGGATGGGATTTGTGGGGGCAAGGCTGGTGGTTGCTCTCCTTTGCGTACCCATATCTGCTTCATGCTCGGAACTGCTTTTTTATCGAATGGTGTCTTTCTATTTGATGTAGCAGTTGTCGTGAACGGTTGTGTTTGCTTGTGTGGTGGACTCACTACTGTGGCTACTTGATTCTTTGGAGAAGAAGAAAGATCCACCCGCCTTCGAACCTGGTCTTCCACGATTGACTCCTTCTGCATCATAGAGCTTTTGACACATACAACATCTTCTTTCATATGATTAGTCTTGGAAGAACTAAGAGAGTGTGTGGTGCCATGATCTAGGAGCATGCAGTTCTCTAATTCTAATGTAATGCATTGTTCATGTACCCAAACTTGAAGAATTTGACTTCTTAGGTTTAAGTTAACTGCATGGTCATAGATCCAATCTTGACCCAAGACAAGTGGTTCTGTAAGGTTCTCATCTTGACATACTAGCGCTTTGACTTTCATTGGAACATCTTGAAGGTAGATGGGAAGTTCCACCTCGCCCAAACAAGGGGTTTCCACACCTCCCAATCCTATGAGATAAGCTTCTATGGGATTGATGTTCAACCCCAAGTCTTGGCAGTAGGAAAGTCTAACTGCACTACTTGCTGCACCTGAGTCAATCAATGCTTTCACTGTCCTTGCACCCTTCCCTTGTCCTATCTCTATGGTCACAAAGGGTCTTCGGTCAATGACCTGAGAAGTTGCTATGTCTGACTTTTGACACATATCCATGTGATATTTTGGGGCTTTTGAGTTGACTTCTAGGCTAATCGCCTTAACTTATTTCGCCTAATACGCTCTCTGGCCTCTACCTGTGCTTCTTCTCTCACTCTTAACTCTTCTTCTTTTCGCTTCTTCGTAGTGTTGAGTCTCATTAGCATATCCTCAGTAAGAGGTTCTTGATATAGCTTGACTCTACAGCCACTAATATAGTTTGGCAAGATATCTCCTTCTAGAGTGGCCAACTGAACTGCACCACTAGTGGAAATTCTATTAATGATCATGGGTCCATATCCTCTTTTTTCCAACTTACGGGCATGTTGTTTTAGTGTGTATACCAACACTAGATCTCCCTCTTTCAATCCCTTATCCTTGATGTGTGCATCAAAGTATGCCTTTTGCCTCTTCTTTGCAGCGTAGATGCCTGCTGCCGCTCGTAGCCTCGTTTCACCCAAGCGTTCGAGATCAAAGATCCTAGAGGACAATTCATGCCCATTCCACTCATACTCTTGTGCTACTTTTAAGGCAGGGATTAAGAAATCTAATGGTAGCACAGCGTTCTGTCCGAAGACCATCTGAAATGGGGTGGCGTTGAGTACCGTTTTGTAGGCAACTCGATAAGCCCAAACAGCATGATGAAGTTGTTTGTCCCAATCAGAGCGTTTATTATTTACCAATTTTGTCAATACGTTACAGAGGATCTTATTGGTACTCTCGGCTTGTCCGTTGGCTTGTGGATGATAGGGGGCGGATTTCTTATGTATCACCAAGAATTCTTGGAGAAGATTTTCAATGACTTCATTCAAGAAGTGTGTGCCTCTATCGCTCACCAACTCTATTGGTAGTCCATATCTCGTGAACACATTCTCGAATAAGAACTTAGCCGTAGTCTGAGCATCATTCTTTGTTGTGGCTTTGACTTCTACCCACTTGGTAAGGTAATCTGTGGCTACAATAATATACTCTGCATGGGAGTTTCTAGCAGGGGGATTAATAGGACCTATGAAGTCTATGCCCCACTTGGAAAATGCACGCCCTCCCATCATTGGCCTCAAAGGCATCTCGTATTTTCTAACTGGATATTGTGCACGTTGGCATGTGTCACATTTCTTCACATAGGTATGTGCATCCATATGAAGAGTGGGCCACCAAAGTCCTGAGAATAGAATGGTCTTAATCACTCGGTCAGGACCAAAATGTCCACCTGCAATACCACTGTGTGCAGTCTCTAAGACCCTTAAATAGTCTGATTCATGAACGCACAGTCTTAAGTAACCATCTTTACCTCTCCGGTATAGGTTCTCTCCTACTAAGGCATAGCCTTGAGCCTCTTGCTCCATATTTCGTCTTCTTGCTAGACTGGCCTCTTTGGGTAATCTTCCCGATCTCATAAACTCTACCAATGGAGCACTCCAATCTGGAATTAATGATACTTGATAAAGGGTCGCATGCTCCACTGGTGGTCTCTCTCTGCACATTGGACAATTCTTGATCCACTCATTTATTTCTTTGTCCATGCTAGGCCAATACACTCCTAAACGTTTCAAATTCTGCAATGTTCGTTGTTTAGAATAGTGATTTCCTAGTAATCCCTCATGAGCTTGCTACAACCAACTACTATGTTCATCATCCTCGACACAACAAGCTAATACACCCTCAGTATCTTGTTTGTACATGCTTCCTGCCAATATGTGATATTTTTGTGATTTTACAATTTCTTCTTGTGATGTTTTCACATTCTTATTTGCAGGGCCGAAGGTTAGGACTGGTACCAACTTATTTGCCCATTTAGGAACAACTTCCAAATTGAACAGATAAGCATCAGGTAGTTCATCAGACACTCCTTGTGGTGACTCTCCTGAAGTAATGCGAGAAAGGTGATCTGCCCGAAGGTGGGTTCTACCTTTCCTGACAACAACTTCAAAGTCATACTCCATTAGTAAGAGGAACCATCTTACTAAGCGACCAGTATTGCAAGGTTTATTGACCAAATATAACAAAGCTTGATGATCAGTGAAAAACTTGAACTTGTTGGCCAATAAATAGTGTCTAAACTTCTTTACAGCATATACCATGCCTAACCCTTCTCGCTCGGTTGTGGTATAATTTCTTTCGGCTGGGTTTAGTTGTCTACTAGCATATGCTATGGGCAAATCTAAATTCCCTTCACCTGTGGGTTGTGCTAGCACACATCCTATGGCATGATTGGATGCATCCACATGGACATGGAATGGCTTATTCCAATCAAGAGTGGTCAATATTGGTGCTGTGCACAAACGTTTCTTCAGTTCATTGAAAGAATTCTCGCATTCGTCGTTCCACTCAAAATTAGACAAGGCATAAAGGGGTCTAGCTATGATCGCGTACATGTGGATAAACCTACGGTAATATCCACAATGGCCCATAAAGGCTTGTACCTCTTTAACATTCCTTGGCCTTGGTAGTTCCGCTATGGCTCGTACCTTATCTTCATCTGTTGAGATTCCATTCTTAAAAACAATATGCCCTAAGATTTTACCTTGACGCACCATAAACACACACTTTTCTGGGTTTAGACACACTCGATATTCTGTACACTTGTTGAAGATTTGTCTGAGCTCAGGGATGTGAACCCTTCTTTCTTGGGAATGAGCACATAAATCATCCACATACACTTCTAAGCTCTTTCGCAAGAACTCTTTGAAGACATGACACATGAGCCTTTGGAATGTTGCAGGTGCATTGGTGAGCCCAAATGGCATCACACGAAATGCAAAGATTCCCCACTCTGTAGCAAAAGCTGTTTTGTGTTGATCTTCTGGGGCAATGGCTACTTGATTGTAACCTGAAAATCCATCAAGGAAGCTATAAACTTCCTTGCCTGCAACACGCTCCAAAAGGTGTTCTGTGATTGGAAGTGGATAACTATCTCTAATCGTAGCGGCATTAACTTTTTTAAGGTTAATACACACTCGCAACTTCCCGTTCTTCTTGGGTACCACAACAATGGGGGACACCCATTCGGTATGCTCAATCTCATAGATGAATCCGGCTTCAATCAACCTATCAATTTCTTCTTTTATTTTTGCTGCATAGGTATCATTATATGTGTAGGGCTTCTGTTTGGTGGGCTTAGCATCAGCAGTCATGGGGATAGTATGAGAGCAAATTCTTGGATCTACCCCTTTCAAGTCTCTATAGTGCCATGCAAACACATCCCTATATTCCCTTAATAGAGCTATGAGCTCCATTTCTTCTCTTGCACTTAGGTCATCTCCTATATATGTGCATCTCTCTTCGTTCTCTTCAATGGTCACTACAATCTTCTTGGTCTTTTCTTTATTATCATATGATTCTCCTATGATGGCCTCTCTCTTAGGCATTCGTACCAAAATTTTGCGGTCGTCAACTTCATATTTCTTGAAGTTTTTTGGTACTTCAAACAATGATTCCTCCTCTTCTTGTTTCACTGCTTTTCTTTTCTTTTTCTTTTGACTACTCTCACTTCCATCCTTTGAGTTTACTGTTTTAATACTTGTGAGAGGTTCTTCTTCTTTCTGGGTAAACACTCCTATATCTTCTAGATAGTGCTGCTCCGAGTTAAAGCAACTATCCATCACAATAGACTCCAGATCATCGTCATTCTCTTCTTCTTCTATGACATCACTAGGGTCACATTCTTCTAGCAAGGGTTGACACATGAACACTGAGATATCATAACCCTCCTCATCACAATGAGGTGTCCACTGTTCCTCATTGACAGCAATGTCCATGGTGGCTAAGATTTCTGGCCAGCCATGAGGCTCAAACTCCTCATCTGGAAAGATCATCGGTGTGTAGGCTGGGTCCCTAACTGGTCTATCTCCTAGCGAAGTTCCTTCTTCTCTTGCCTTTAAACGTTTTTCCTCTTCCTTTGCGACCTTGCACATCCACAAATGAGTATCTTCATGCAGCCATGATGGATCAGGTGAACTTTCAGAATGCACAGAGATGGAATCTTCTTTCTCTTTGTGGATAGAATTCCACTGTAGGGGTGGTACATCTCTGAAGGTGTAATCCTTCAAATTGACCTTAGTGGTGACCCCTAAGTGCTGTAAGTACAAGGAGTTAGTTCCCCAATCCTGTACTATTTGCAATTGTCCTAGGAAGGGTCTTCCTAGGATCATCTCAAAGACATTATTTTTCTCAAAGTCACATATAGCAAATGTGTGCTCAAACTCTACACCACAAGTGGTTAGAGTGATCCCTTCTAGCAATCCTAGAGGTCTTTCAAAATGACCATCAGCCATTTGAAGCTTCATTCTAGTTGGTCTTAATGTGGGCTTGCCCCATTGCTTCCACAAGGAGGTGGTCGCAATAGCAACACCAGCACCTGAATCTATGATTGCTTTGGTTGTGTAACCTTGGTAGGTGATGGGAAGATAAGTATTACCTTCTTCACCCTCACACATGTCCCCTATTTTGTCTAGAGGTATCTCTGGTACCCTTTGCTTGGAGCCTGCTTTTGGCATGTTGGAATCAAGTTCTGGAACCTGATCCTTCACATGATTCCAGAGCTCAGGTTTTGCTTTGAGCAGCTCTTCTACAGTGAGATGACACTGAACCTTAGTGTTCTTCACGACATCCGTGTTCCTTGGAACCACTGAGTCTTCATTTCTTACTAGTATTGTGGGAGCTCTAATCTGGAGAGATTCAGATTCCCATGGGCCTGGAAATTGAGGCAGTTCTTCTAAGGTATTAGATTCAAAATCTAACCTTTCGTCTTCTTGTTGTTCTGCTTCATCTTCGTAAATAGATGGGATGTCTTGGGGAAATTGATCATGAAGATCATCAATCTCAGGAATAGGAGGGGAATTACCCTTCTCCTTGGCCCATTTCTCTTCTTGTATTTCCCGCAAGAATTCTTGAGAGTACTGTTGAATTGAAGGAGGTATTCCTGGATCCGTGGAATTAGGAACATAAGCTCCCATTGGTGGTGAGCTTCCTCTTTCAATAACTGGTTGAGCCTGTGGAGGTAAAGAAACTTGTGGTTTGTTTACCAATTGCTCTAATCTTTCTAGTAAGCCCTGGAAATGCAAATCTGATTTGATAGAGTTTGTCTGATTGAACTTTTGACTAGTCTCAAGTATGGCTTGAGCTTGTTCTACCATTTTCATGCACATTTTCATCCGTTCAATCTCTAAATCTATTTTGGGGTAACTCTTGTCTAGGTTTGCCGCTGTAGGCCCTTCTTGAAGTCGAGCCTGGTAGGCCTTGAACATCATGTCCAAGCCTTCTGGGGTTGGATCTGCCAGAACAGACCCTGGTTGCGGTCTATTTACAATGGGTGGTGGGGTGGGATGAGGTGGAGTGGATGGAGTTTCGGCATGCGAGGGGCTTTGAGATGCAATGTCTTCTATTTTTGTTTTCGCTTCTTTTAAGCTTTCTTCTAGTTCCGATAACTTTTTATTCCACTTGCGATTGGCCTTCTCTCTGGTATCCTTCCATGTTCTTGTTTTCCTCTTACTAGGCTCTCCTGATTCACTCGACTCTGATTGTTCTACTGGTTTATCCTGTTTTAAGGCTTGTGCTCTAGTGACAGCTTGTATAGGAGCCACATTGCTACTACTTGAACTTGAATCTGCCACTAAGCCTACCACATTAATGGGTGTAATCTTGGGTGCACTGGAGGGGTTTCTTGGACAATCTCTGGGGAGATGGTCTTTGCCACAATCAGGACAAAAAGCCTGTATTGTGATAGCCTGTCCTTGACTCTGAGATGGTGGGTGGGGACAGTCACGAATGAAATGGTCACCAAGACATCTGAAACAAGACCCTCTAGGGGCTTGTGGTCTCATTTGTCTCAACTGGGGCCTAGGGTTAAGATGTGTGTACATGACATTGGAGTATTCTGGCTCCCAATTTTGCTCCATAGGTGGCACCTCATATTGATACGAGTAAATCTCACTATGTTCAGGTGACCCTGTGTAATACGCATGTGGACTACCTTCATGGGAGTAGTCTGAACTATGAGCATGAGAATCATTATCTGGTATCCATGGGGTTAGGGGCACCAATGCTCTATTTGGATTTTCCTCTCCCACAGCATATTTGACTGGAATCACGTTGGCTGGAGCTGGTGGTTGGTTTCCCAAGACAGGTTGTGGCCTATATGGTACCTGATATTGCTGTTGTGGTCTATAATATGGCTGTTGGTATTGATTCTGATACCTACCTTGTGGGTAAGGTTGCTGATAATTTTGTCTAACAGCCTGCCTATTGTAGGGACAATCTTGAGCCGTGTGGTTTGTGTATTTTCTCTCAATAGTGCAATATGGAGCATTCCTGTCTCTAATGTTTTGGTTTTGCATTGGGCATACGTTAGCCATGTGGTCACCTCCGCAAGTATAGCACCGATTCAATGAAGTGACTCCCTGTGTTTGTTTATTTTGGACTCCCAGCTTCTTGGCAACTTGCTCAGCTATCTCTTCTATTTCTGTGGAGATCTTTGAAGTATGACTAGTAGAACTATCCGAATCTTTGTAGAGTTTGGACAATCCCAACTCCTCACCCAAGTTATCTTCTATGTCGATGCACGTCCGCACGCACTCTTCTATGGATCTAGGCTCTTTCAAGTACACATATGATCTTAATTTTGTGCTCAGTAAGCCATCTAAGAACAAAGCCACTTGTTTAGCTGGTGTGGGTAACTCTGGAGTAGGGCATCTTTCTAGGTACTGTCTGAACCTTCTACCTGCTAGTCGCACTGTTTCTTGGGGTGTCTGCTTGAAACTATGGATCAGGGACGATGTGTTATGCCTGATACCACTCTTGGAAAATTCTACAATGAATTCGTCTAGCAGTTGACCTATATCGCGATAGCTGCTTCTACTCAATGGTTGAAACCAAGCTAAGGCAGTGCCTTTAAGGGTCAAACCAAATGCCTCGTACTGGATGAACCAGTCCTCAATTTGTTCGGCTCTCAGCACTTGTTTGTACTCGGCCACATGATCATAAGGATCCCCTGTCCCATCGAAATAGTTCTTCATTGCCTTGATCACGTGAATGGGTCTAAGGGTTCTTGGGTACTCCCGGGGTCTAGGCAATGGAAAATCCTGTTCATCTCTTTGTTGCCTATGTGCTTGATGTCTCTCTCTTTCAGGTCTTTCATTTTCACATCCTGATCTATTCCTGCCCACGGTGTGTGCAAAGCTTACCTCAGGTCTCTCTCTAGTTCTTTCTCTCTGGGCTTCATGAGCGTGGGAAGACCCTATTCCTTGGAGGCCATGGGAAACATTGGATCTTGGTGGGGGGAAAATCAATTCATTCTTCCAAGTATATGCATGTCTATCATGTTCTGTTACCAAGAAAATTTTCTCTGACGTGTTATCTAGGTAGACAACTTTGCCTGGTATCTCTGGATCCTTGAACTCACAGATGATGACTATGCCCAATTGGCTAGGTTGTTCTGGCTTGAATCTCCAAAAGGCTTCCTCTGTTTCTCTATTCAAAAATAGTTCTATGCTTTTGTTGTCTTGAGGGATCCAGTCTGGAGTGATCACTCGGGTCAAAACTGACTTGCCTCTAGGAGTCTGGGGTCCTTGTCCTATATTTCCTTGTTCTAGGTCTCCTATCTCATTCTCATGAATGATATTTCCAAACTCATCGGTCCTATCTGGTTGGTTGGTAACCACATACATGGTTCCTTCCTTATCAATGTATGAACCCTCTTCGAACTTGACCACCGGGTGTTCAAGTCCAAAGGATTGATCTGGATTTTTGAGTTGGACCACTGATCGCCTCAGACCATCCTCATAGATGCGAGCACCTAATTGGTTGGTCCGAATATATTCCAACTGTGTCTTATAGGGACCTTCCGGTGTTTGTAGATGGGCAGTCCCTGAGCCACCTGCAGGTTTTCCCATACTAAAAGACATTTCTGAATCACTTGTGTCTGATCTGAGTAAAAGATGACCACTTAGTTGTTGTGCCCAAGACTTGGATGTATGGTTGACACTAGCCTCAGAAGATCTAATGCTTTGTTTATCCTTGCCTAAGTGTCTACCAGATCTCAGGTTCATAAGCTTTAGTCAAGAGTCCAAATTTTCCCTTTGGTATGGTTCAAAATTCTTTAGAGCCCCCTTGGTTCCCTAGTCCCACCTGAGGGTCAACTTCAAATTATCCTATCTCAAAATCAACGCATTATAGAGCTTTCCAACAAGCTATAGAGCTCAAAAAATGGACTTTGGATGAGAAAGTTATGTCAAATCAGGCTCCTGGGGGTCAAAACAGGCAAACAGAACCTTAGGAGAAAATCGCGATTTTGTGCTTTCTGAAAATCGCGATTTTGATCACAAAATCGTGTTTCTGAAAATCGCGATTTTGATCACAAAATCGTGTTTCTGAAAATCGCGATTTTGATCACAAAATCGTGTTTCTGAAAATCGCGATTTTGATCACAAAATCGTGTTTCTGAAAATCGCGATTTTGATCACAAAATCGTGTTTCTGAAAATCGCGATTTTGATCACAAAATCGTGTTTCTGAAAATCGCGATTTTGATCACAAAATCGTGTTTCTGAAAATCGCGATTTTGATCACAAAATCGTGTTTCTGAAAATCGCGATTTTGACTCAGAGAATCGTGATTCACAGAATCGCCTTCTTTTCACAAAATCGTGTTTTTGGCTGAAAATCGTGATTTGTGAGAATCGCGATTTTGAGCCCACTGAAAATCGTATTTTCTCAAAATCGTGTTTTTGACAAGAAAATCGCGATGTTGAACACAAAATCGTGTTTTTGAAAATCGCGATTTTGAGCAAAAATTCGTGTTCTCACAGCATCGCCTTTTTCTCAAAATCGTGTTTTTGGCATGAAAATCGCGATTTTGTCATAGAGAATCGTGTTTTTCTCAAAATCGTATTTTTCGCTGAAAATCGTGATTTGTGAGAATCGCGATTTTGAGCAGAGAATCGTGTTTTTTGAGAATCGCGATTTTGAGCAGAGAATCGTTTTTTTGAGAAAAAACACAGAATCGCGATTCTTTTCAACCAACTTTTAGGCGGGAAAACTGAAGATCGTGATTTTTCAAAAAATTTTGAATTTTCACAGAATCGCGATTTTCATCACAGAATCGCGTTTTTTGGCGGGAAATTCAAATTTCTGAGCGCCGGCTATGGCGAGCTCCGTATGAGCAGAAAATCATGAAAAAAACACAGCGCTTGCTCTCCCTTGCTTCTCCTAACTCCTTCCCACACAATAATGCATGAAAAATGGTATGAAGATGGTGAAAATGCACTAAAAAACAAGAATTTTCTATGAAGAAGAAGATGAAAGAAGGTGGAGATGATGATGATGATGAAGATGAAGAGGAAAAAACAGAAAATGAACTGAAATGACAGTTTTTTTTTTACCTTCCAACGTCGCAAATCTACGATCTTACCATCACAACGCTCGTCCTCGAAGCTCTCTCCCCGGCAACGGCGCCAAAATTTGGTGTAGCTCAAGCGTAAGCACCACCTCCTTTACTTGTCAATCCGCGGAGACGTGAGGACCGGTATGAAGACCACGAGCAAGTGAAGGCACAAGTGCGTGAGTGAAAGCACACAAACATGCACACACATACACACACACACGCACAAAGTAAGATCAAAGAGAGGAACAATGGAAAGCTTAGATTGCAAAAGAGTTCTCTTACAAAAGTTCTATTCTCTAACAAGCTAACCTCAAAAATGAGCTCTCTAGCTCTTTTTATAGTTTTTTGACTAGTTTTGGCCCTGTCCAGACCTAGTGTCTGGCCTAGTTAAAAATTAGGTTCCAGGGCTTATTTGAGGGCTCAAACGAAGTCTAAAAATTATGAAAATTGGTACGATGGTACTTCTAATACTCCTCAAGCTCGAGGACTCCTCGGCTTGAACAAAATAGAGTTACTAAAAATAGATAATGGTATTTACAATGGTTTCTAGTGATGAAAATCACTATTTTTGTAGGGGATTCTTCTGAAAATTTGACATACACTTCTTGGAGCTCCCTACTTGCTCCCTTTCCTCATGTGTCCACCTTTTGATGTGCTTCCATGCTTTGTCCTTGACTTTGAGCTTCAACACCTGAGGTACATAGAGCCCCAAGAAATCGAAGGAATATGGAAGACTTCCCTCTACCACAACCTAGAGAACACACCAGGATTTTGAGACCAACTCACTTAGTCAAGTCCATGAAGAACTACTTCGATGGCACTGGAGATCCATACGATCATGTGGCTGAGTTTAGGCAAGTCTTGAGAGCTGAACAAGTGGAGGATCTATTCACGCAGTACAATGCCTTTGGTCTAATCCTTAGGAACACTGCCCTGACATGGTTTCAACCACTAAATGAGAGGCAGTTCAGGAGCATAGACAAACTCCTAGAGGCTTTCATTATTGAATTCTCTAAGAGTGGAATAAGGCATAATACCTCCTCATTGATTCACAGCTTCAAGCAAACCCCTCAAGAGACTGTGAGACTTGCTTGAAGAAGATTTCGGCAATACCTAGAGAGATGCCCTGTCCCTGAGTTACCCACACCAGCAAAGCAAGTGGCTTTGTTCTTGGATGGATTGCTAAGTACCAAATTGAGATCATATGGGTATTTGAAGGACCCTAGGACTATAGAAGAGTGTGTACGCGCATTGACATCGAGGATAACCTAGGGGAGGAACTAGAGCTTTCCAAAATCTACAAGGACTCAGATAGTGCCTCTAGCCTCTCTTCCTCGCAATCCACATCAATTGAGGAATTAGCAGAGAAAGTAGCTCAGAAACTAGGTGTCTCTAGCAAACAAATCCCAAGGTTTGCCCCTGTGAAAAGATGCTATACTTGTGGTGGCGACCACATGGCGAATGTATGTCCCATTATGGCTCAACCCCAAGTAAATCCTAGTAGCCAATACTGCACCATAGAACGGAGATACACAAATCACACAGCACAAGACTGCCCATACAACAAGCAAGCAGTTAGGCAAACCTACCCTCAGCCATACCCTCAGCAGGGAAGATAACAGAATCATTATCCACCACAATAGTATACTAGGCCTCAGCAAAATTACCAACCGCAATATCAGGCCCAACTGAGACCCCAGCTAGTGCTAGCACAACAACCATCTGCTCCTACTAATGTAATCCCTGTAAAGTATGCAGCTGCAGAAGAAAACCTGAATAGAGCCATAGTGCCACTAACCCCATTGCTATCAGAGAGTGACCCCAGTGACCATAGCTTCGATTCTACACATGTTGATAGTCCCCAGGCTTATTACATGCAATCTCCTGAACATGGTGAGTCTTACTATAGTGAAGAGCCAAATGAACCTAGTTGGGAGTCGGATTACACAAACCTCATGTATGCAAACCCCAACCCTAGACCTCAACCTAGGCAAGTAAGACCCCCATTCCCTAGAGGACCATGCTACAGATGTCAGGGAGATCACCTCATTCGTGACTGCCCCATGCCCGCACCTACCCAAGCCCAATCAGTAAGGATCCAGGGCTTTTGCCAAGAGTGTGGAAAGGAGCATCTCTTACGAGACTGCCCTAAGAATCCTAATAATATGCCAAAAATCACTCCTATTAACGTTATTGGGTTAGTGGTAGATTCCACAGGAAGTGTCACTTCCACTGCACCCGTACAGGTAGTCACTAGAGCTCAAGCAGTGCAGCAAAACCAAGGGGTAGGCAAGGAAAAGAGCCCAGATGTTAGTGAAATAGAGAGCATGACAAAGAAAAGAACTAGAGCTTGGAGAGATAGTCGTGAAAGAATGAAAAGGCAGTGGGCAAAAAAGATGAGTGAACTCGAGGAAAGCCTCAGAGAAACAAAGGCCAGGATAACTGAACTCACATCTCAAACTCCCTCTCACACTGCCCCACCTCCATCACCTCCACCATTCCCAACTCCATCCGAACCGCCACCTTCCAACCCGCCTCACCTAAACCCACCACCCCCAAGGATCAGTCCTAGCAGATCCCACTCCTGAGGACCTTAATATGATGCTTAAAGCATAATATCAGGCCAGAATTCAAGAAGGGCCAACCGTAACCGATCATGAAAAATGTTACCCTAGAGCAGAACTAGAGTTAGAACGAACCAAAATTTGTGCGAAGATGGTGGAATTGGCTCAGACCATGTTTGAAGCCAGTCGCCTATTTAACATCTCTAGTTCGGCGAAGACACAGTTGCACTTTGGTGGACTGTTAGAAAGAATAGAGAAACTAATTGCACAATCAGAAAAGGAACCAGCCTCTCAACATAAGGACAAGGCAAGTGAAAGAGTAAGCATTCCTGCTCAGGAAGCCTATGTGCCGGAAGCCTATGTGCCTAACTCTATGGAGCCAGACACATCATCTTCTATGAATCGGTTCACACCAGAGTTCCTACGAGAGATTCAAGAAGACAAATGGGCTAAGGAAAGTGAAATCCCTCCTCCCATTGAACTTGTGGATGATGCACACGACCAATTCCCACAAGACATCCCATCCATTTATGAGGAGCAGGAGAGCACCCACTCTCAGGAAAGACTAGACTTTGAGTCTAATTCTTTATTCTCCTATCCAATGGAATCCCATCCATAGAGCCAAAGATGATACAGAATCTGTGCATTCCATAGGATCAGGATCCTCATGGATGCATGAAGACACCCACTTATGGATGTGCAAAGTAGTAGTAGAAGAAGAGAAGAGAGAAGAAGCCAGAGAGATAGGTGCAAAAGAAACACATAGATCAATTCAAGACCCAGCCTATGCGCCTGTAGTATTTCCTGATGAAGAATTTGAACCCCATGGCTGGGCACAAATCTTAGCAACAATGGATGTAGCCATCAATGAAGAACAATGGACACCTCATTGTGATGAAGATGGCTATGACATTTCAGTCTTCTCCATAGAGCCAATCATGGGAGAGGCAGTTCTAGAAGAATGCGAACCTAGCCCTGATGCATTTGAAGATGCGAGCGACTCCGATCTAGAGTCAATCATTGTGGATCCACCTTTTGCATCAGATGAAGAATATTTCTATGAAGTAGAATTTCAACCCCAAAGGCACGGAGAGCTTACAAATGATGTAAGATTAGCCACACATGCGACCCCGAAGGAAGAAGGAAAGAAAAGAAAGAAGAGAGAAGTCTCACCAGAAGAGGAAGAATCTTTGTTTGAGGTCCCGGAAAATTTTAAGAAGTATGAGATAGATGACAGGAGAGTCATGATCAGAATGCCTAAACGAGAGGCACAATCAGGAGAGGCCTATGATAACAAAGAAACCACAAAGAAAATTGTGGTAGCCATGGAAGAAGGAGAAGAGAGATGCACGTACATAGGCCATGACCTGACAGAAGAGGAAGAACAAGAGCTAATAGCCTTGCTAAGAGAATACAGAGACGTGTTCGCTTGGAGTTACAAGGATTTGAAGGGTGTTGATCCAGACATATGCTCACACACTATCCCCATGACCTCAGATGCTAGGCCCTCTAAGCGAAAGCCATACACATACAATGACAACTATGCGGCCAAGATCAAGGAAGAGATAGATAGACTGGTTGAAGCTGGATTCATCTATGAAATTGAGCACACTGAGTGGGTATCCCCCATTGTAGTGGTGCCCAAGAAGAATGGAAAGCTGCGTGTATGCATTAACTTGAAGAAGGTTAATGCAGCCACAATTCGGGATAACTATCCGCTTCCTATCACAGAGCATCTCTTAGAAAGAGTAGCAGGCAAGGAAGTGTACAGCTTCCTCGATGGATTTTCGGGCTACAATCAAGTAGCCATAGCTCCAGAAGATCAGCATAAGACAGCTTTTGCCATAGAGTGGGGTATATTTGCCTTTCGTGTAATGCCATTTGGGCTTACCAATGCTCCTGCAACCTTCCAGAGACTAATGTGCCATGTATTTAAGGAGTTCCTGAGAAAGAATTTAGAAGTCTATGTTGATGATCTTTGTGCTCATTCCAACATTAGACAAACCCATATTCTTGAACTCAGACAAATCTTTGACAAATGTAGGGAATATCAAGTCTGCTTGAACCCAGAAAAGTGTGTTTTCATGGTCAGGCAAGGCAAGATTCTAGGACACATAGTGTCAAAGAATGGCATATCCACTGATGAAGAGAAAGTGAGAGCCATAGCCGAGTTACCTAGGCCAAAGAACGTCAAGGAAGTACAGGCTTTTATGGGGCATTGTGGTTATTACCGACGGTTCATTCATATGTATGCTGTCATTGCAAAGCCCATGTATGGACTTTTGACTAACTTTGAGTGGACTGATGAATGTGAGAATTCCTTCCAGGAGCTTAAACGAAGATTATGTTCAGCACCAATCTTAACCACACCAGATTGGAATAAGCCATTCCATGTTCACGTGGATGCATCCAATTATGCTATTGGGTGTGTGCTTGCTCAACCTACTGGTGAAGGTAATATGGATCTTCCAATTGCCTATGCCAGTAGACAATTGAATGCAGTTGAACGAAATTATACAACCACCGAACGAGAGGGATTAGGCATGGTATACGCAGTTAAAAAGTTTAGACATTATTTGCTTGCAAATAAGTTTAAATTTTTTACTGACCATCAGGCACTGCTATACCTCGTAAACAAGCCATGCAATACAGGAAGATTAGTAAGATGGTTTCTCTTGCTAATGGAATATGATTTCGAGGTTGTGGTAAGGAAAGGGAAGACTCACTTGCGAGCAGACCATCTCTCTAGGCTCACATCTGGAGAAGCCCCACAAGGAGTGTCAGATGACCTTCCTGATGCTTACTTGTTTAACTTGGAAGTGGTACCGCAGTGGGCTAAACCATTAGTGCCAGTATTGACATACGGACCTAACCACCCAGTAATAAACACACAGGATAGAGAGGTAGTAAAAGCCCAAAAGTATCACACCATGGCAGGAAGTATGTACAAGCACACGGATCAAGGGATCTTGGCTTGTTGTGTGGAAGAGGATGAGTACGCTAAATGGTTGCAATTAGCACATGTAGGTGCATTAGAGCAACACTACTCAAAGCAATGAACCCTACAGACACTAAGGAGACTCGGAGTGCACTGGCCTACTATGGAGGCTGACGTCCAAAAGTTGTGCAAGGAATGCCCAATCTGTTGCACTAAACCACCTGTGGAACATGCCACTCTCTATCAAGTGTCCATAGTGCCAGATTGGAGTGAACCACTAGTATCCTTCCTGAGGATGAAAACATTCCCTCCAGACATGACTCTGGCTAGGAAAAGAAGTCTAGAACAAGAAGCCCTAGATTACTCACTCATTGGTGATAATCTATACAAGCGTGGTAAAGATGGTTACCTGAGACTATGTGTCCATGAGAGCGAATATCTCAAAATCTTGGATACTGCTCACCAAGGTGTAGCAGGAGGACACTTTGGACCAGATCGGGTAATCAAGGCAATACTATTTGCGGGCTTCTGGTGGCCAACCCTTCACATGGATGCACATACCTATGTGAAACGGTGTGATGTGTGTCAGAGAACTCAGTATCCTATACGCAAGGATGAGATGCCATTGAAACCTATGATGGGTGGACGTGCATTCTCTAAGTGGGGAATAGACTTTGTAGGCCCTATTAATCCCCCAGCCAAGGGTTCACATGCTGAATATATCATTGTGGCCACGGATTATCTCACCAAGTGGGTGGAGGTAAAAGCTACGACAAAGAACGATGTTCAGACTACTGCTAAGTTCTTATTTGAGAATGTATTCACAAGATACGGGCTACCTATAGAGCTAGTTAGCGATAGATGCACTCACTTCTTGAATGAAGTTATTGAAAATCTGCTCCAAGAATTCTTGGTAGTGCATAAGAAGTCTGCCCCCTATCACCCTCAAGCAAATGGCCAGGCTGAGAGCACCAACAAGATCTTATGCAATGTACTGACAAAATTAGTGAACAATAAATGCTCTGATTGGGACAAATAGCTACACCATGCTGTTTGGGCATACCGAGTCGCCTACAAGACGGTACTCCAAGCCACCCCCTTTCAGATGGTGTTTGGCCAAAATGCAGTGCTACCATTGGACTTCTTAATACCCACATTGAAAGTAGCACACGAGCATGAATGGACGGGTCATGAACTCTCCTCTAGACTTTTCGACCTTGAACGATTAGGAGAAACAAGACTGAGGGCGGCTGCAGGGATATATGCAGCTAAGAAACGATAGAAGGCATACTTTGATGCCCACGTGAAGGATAAAGGCTTGAAGGCTGGAGACTTAGTTTTAGTCTACACATTGAAGCAACATGCGAGAAAACTGGAGAAGAGAGGCTATGGACCCATGATTATTAACAGAATCTCAACAAGTGGAGCAGTGCAACTAGCCACATTAGAAGGTGACATTCTCCCAAGCTACATAAGCGGGTGCAGGGTCAAGTTATATCAAGAACCTCTGACGGAAGAGATGCTAAGTCGACTCAATATTGCTAAGAAACGCAAAGAAGAAGAAAAGCGAATTCGAGAAGAAGCCCAAGCAGAAGCATTGGAACGCATCCGGAGAATGAAGTTGAGAAGACAGAATAGGGAGCAATCTAGGACGGATGCCTATGCAGATCAAGGATATCATGTGGCTATGTGTGAAGTTTCAGGTATCAGCGCTCAAAGGATAATTGATCGACATCCTTTTATAACCTTAGAGATAGGACAAAGAAAGGGTGCAAGGATTGCAAGAGCCTTGATTGACTCAGGTGCAGCCACTAGTGCTGTTAAATTATCTTATTGTCAAGAATTGAGATTAACTGTCAATCCTATAGAAGCATATCTCATAGGATTGGGAGGTGTGGAAACCCCTTGCATGGGCGAGGTGGATCTTCCCATCTCCATTCAAGACGAAGTGATGACAGTCAAAGTACTAGTGTGTCAAGATGAGGACCTCACTGAGCCTCTTGTCTTGGGCCAGGACTGGATCTATGATCATGCAGTCAACCTAAACCTAAGAAGTGGACTTCTTCAGGTATGGGTAAATCATAGCCGAATTACTGTTGAATTGGAAAAGGAGGCACTCAAGGAACTAGGTAAATCACAAACTCCTGGTCCTTCCAGGGGTGCACATGAAGTTGACAATGCTACTCTTGTTCAAAAATGTATGATGCAGAAAGAGAAATTACAACCACAACTACAACGAGGGCTACAACAACAAAAATTATCAAGGAGGTTTCAGAGAAGAGATTATAACAACTACACAAAAGACCAAGAGGATTCTCTACTCATCATGAACATGACATCCAAGCAAGGTAAAGATGATGAGAATCTTTTTTATGTTGGATTCTGGTTGTGTTGGGAGTGATTGATGGACACTCCAACAGATTGAGTAGGTACTGCCAAATCTTGTGTAGGTGCTAGAGTGTAGGCCTCACACACACTCAGAAATGAGAGAGATGAGCTCAGGATGTGAGTCTTCTTACCCATGACTTTTTGAGCTGACATTTTATAGTGACTTAGTTCAAATTTTGAATTTGAATTCAAACTTTGGCTCTCTTTAATCAAGCTGCTACATCCTAGGAGATATTCCATCTACTTGCCTGATGCTTTACAACTAATAAAGTTCACAAGATTTCCTTGGTAGGTGTTTACAAAAGATTCCAAAGTCAAAAGTGACTTTTACAAAGAGGTTAAGTGGTAAGTAACCACTAGCATTTGTTCCTATGCTTCTCCATATGTGTATGGACTTCAAGGTATCATTCAAGCCAAATGTGTAGGCTTGTAAATTGCACCAACAGCTCCCCCTCAAGCCAAACATTTTGGCTTGGTCTTCATCTTCAATCTTCATGTATATCCTGCAATCCAATCATTGCTTTGAACCTGCAAAGTTTGGTTCCATCCAAAGCTTTAGTCAACAAATCTGCACACTACATGTTGGTTGATACATAGCTTAGTTGAATGTCCTTGCTTAATAGCTTCTCTCTCACATAATGGTAATGGAGCTCTATATGTTTGGTCCTAGCATGATAGATAGGATTAGCTGCAAGGTGAAGTGAGCTTGTATTGTCTCCAAAGATTATTGGTGACCTAGTATATAAACCTAGTTCTATATACAATAGCTTGATCCCTATGGCTTCTTGGGTGGCATTAGCCAATCCTCTATACTTTGCTTCCGTAGAAGACAAAGCAACAATAGGTTGCTTCTTTGAAGACCATGATATTGGTTTATCACCTGCAAATGAAATGTATCCAGAAGTGCTCCTCCTATCATCCTTGCATCTTGCCCAATCTGTATCTGAGTAAATCTTGATATCAATATCTGAAGTGTAAGGAAAATACAAACCATGATGTTGTGTACCCTTGAGATACTTTAGAATTCTTTTGGCAGCTTCTAGGTGAGGTACCCTTGGCTTGTGCATAAACTGACTTAGCACACTAACTCCATATGCAATATCTATCCTTGTTAAGGTAGCATAGTTCAAACTTCCAACCATGCTTTGGTAACCTGTAACATCATCAATTTCATCACCTTCATGGGCACTTAGTTTTAGGTTTACCTCCATGGGAGTACTTGCAACTTTGGCATCCCGCAAATGAAACTTGTTCAACATATCCTGTATGTAATTTTTCTGAGTAATGTATATTGCAGAGTTAGTATAGACTAACTCAAGCCCAAGAAAATACTGTAGTAGACCAAGATCATTGATCTTGAACTCCTTCATCATCTGGCTCTTGATTTGTCTGATTCCATTAACATCATTACCTATAAGTATGATGTCATCAACATAAGCACATAGGTATATTACCTCTGAATTACTTCTCTTGATGAATAGAGAAGTGTCTGCCTTGCTCATGACAAAACCTTGGTCTTGAAGGTATGTGGTTAACCTATGATTCCATGTCCTAGGTGCCTGCTTCAATCCATATAAAGCCTTTGCCAATTTGCAAACATATGTTACCTTATTAGGGTCCTCATAGCCAGGAGGTTGTGACATATATACCTCCTCTAAAATCCATCCATTCAAGAAAGCATTTTTGACATCCAATTGATACATGTTCCAATTTTTTGATGCAGCCACACTTACCAACACTCTGATAGTTGGCATCTTGGCCACAGGTGAGAATGTTTCTTCATTGTCAATGCCTTGGGTTTGTGCAAAACCCTTGGCTACCAATCTGGCTTTGTACCTGTTAATTGACCCATCAGAATTTCTTTTGAGTTTATAGATCCACCTGGATCCTATTACCTTCATGGATTCCTTCTTTGGTACTAGCTCCCATGTGTCACTTTCCTTGAGTGCTTCAATCTCCTCATCCATAGCTTCTTTCCATTCTGTCTTGGTCATGGCTTCTTCATATGATCTTGGTTTTTCAATTGACAAATCTTTGGCAAGATAAACATAGTGTTTAGTAACAAGAGAGGTATCATACCCATATCTGATAGGTTTTTTGCTCTCCCTTTGTGATCTTCTGATTGATTGAGTTGAAGATTCAGGTATGTCTTCAAGTTTCTTCATCTTCATTTTGCCTTGGATTTCCATGCCTTCAATTCTTCAAGATTGATAATGTCTTCATCACCTGAATTTGAGTCTTCATTCTGAGTAGGTTCCTCCTGAGCAAGACTTGGAAACTCTTCTTCCAAATCATAGGGTAGTTTAAACTTCGTGCATTCATTCTCATACCAAGAATCATTCTCATCAAAGACAACATCTCTAGTAACCATGAATCCCTTATTTGAAGGGTTGTAAAACCTGTATCCTTTTTTATTCAGATCATATCCAATAAAGATACACTTCTCAACCTTGGGGTCTAGCTTACCTCTTATCTGAGAAGGAATGTGTACATATGCTACACATCCAAATATCTTGCAATGGTCTAGTGAGGGTCTCTTACCATGACATGCTTCATAGGGTGTCATCCCATCAAGGGACTTAGATGGTAACCTGTTTATGAGGTAAGTTGCAGTAGAAACACTCTCTGCCTATAAATAGTTAGGTAACTTTTTCTCATTCAACATTGATCTAGCTGTTTCAACAATCAACCTATTTCTTCTTTCAGCTACCCCATTATGTTCAGGAGTATACCTTGTGGTGGTTTCTCTGTTAATGCCTCTGTCCTGCAAGAATTCTTTAAACTCATTGGAGAAGTACTCACCTCCTCCAATTAACCTTAGTCTCTTCAAATTCTTGCCTGTCTGATTCTTAGCAAGTGCAAGATATTTTGTAAAACAATTAAACACTTCATCCTTGTGCTTCATGAAGTACAATACAGTCCGCCTGCTATAATCATTGTTGGGAAAGATGGATGGACACTCCAAGAGATTGAGTAGGTACTGCCAAAAACCTGCTTTACCAGCCCTCTGATGCTTTAGAGTTGATGAGTAGACCTCCTTAGCTTTCCAATGACACCATAAAATGGTCTATGTACTTTGGAAGTGATGTGTGTAATCATAGCATCAAAACAGATAACTTTGAAACTCAAAATCTCAAGAAAACCTTCTATTTATGTCTTGACACTCGTTGGATCTTTTGCTTAGTATGACCAGCACACTAGGAATTGGAAAAGTTCCTTTTAGGGGTATTTACTTAGCTTAGCAAGCTAAATATTCCAAGTAAAATGATGTAAAAAGATAAACTATGCTAAGAGAAATCAATTTAGCAAGTAAAGCTATACCCCCGATTTTTTAGGACTGTAGCAGACATTGACCAGTGTTCATCTCGACGCGCATTTCTCTGAAATGGCTGAATAGAATCTCCTCAAATTTTTACAGCATGTAGATAACTTCAAGCTGAATCCAAGAAGTATTAGATCATTGCATTTGGTGAAGATTTGACCGAGATATGCACTTCACAAGTTGACAGACTTTCAAGGAGTATAATAGAGAACTCAGAAATGACTAATGAGAATGTATGTATTAATGAACACTTGTATACAAATCCATTTGTAAGAAGTGGAGAAAGACATGCCTGGGACTCACCTCCCAGCCTATTTATAGCCCTTGTCTAGTCACCATCTAGAGTTCTCTCTAAGGTCCCTCTACTCATCTGGCCATCATGAGTAGGCACCTCGTATGAACTCTCTGGCTTTTGGCCTTGGCTACCCCCCGAGCAAGGAACTTCTCGTTCCTCCAAGCATGTACATCTCTGGAATATAACACTCTCTCCCCCTTCCAAAGATCATTGTTAACACCTCAATGATATAGAAGGAGCTATAAACCTAGGAATCAAAATCTGCGATTCCAAATAATAAGAGTAGAGTGTGCTAGGTGTCTGAGATACTAGACGCTCAAAAAGTAGACAACTAGTCTTTGTGCTTTATATCTAGCATTTCCACCAACAAATAGTAGTCATTGCCTTGGGCATACTGTAGGAATCCCTCTGAAGCCCAATGAGTCCATATGTGCGCATCATAAGTACTCGGAATATCCTCGGACTCCCTATGCCTAGACCTTGACCACTAACTTGTGACAGCTTGTCACCTGTAGAGACCTAGGCAGCTTGCCTTTATCTCCCTAAAATATCCACTAACAACTTGTCATATGGTACAATCCTGCAAAATCACTTACTCCATTGGAGTAATAAAATACTATGCTCATCTAAAATAATTTGACTATGTCCAACTCTCTATGGAAGAATACTAAAAATAAATGGAAATCTTTTCCAAATAGCATTTAATCTCTAAGCTTAAGTAAATCGGCTTGATTTACTCACTATAATGAAATAAAGGTCAAGAAAATCTCATCACAGTCCAAGCTATGAATCCAACATGACAACCTATCAACGATCCAAACTATGGACCAAAATATCAATATCTCACTCTATCAACTGTGGACCAAGATATCAATATGTCAATGATCCAAACTATGGACCAAAATATCAATCTCTCACATCCAAACTATGGACTAGGATCTCAATCACTCACATCCAAACTATGGATCCAAATCTCAATCTATCATATAATAATCCAAACTATGGATCAAAATATCTCTTATACAAAATAAATCCTAATCCACTCTCTAGAACCAAGTCCATCATGCCAGGTGAAGACGTGCTAAGAAAGTCTAGCAACTAGTGGAACTACCACCACCTTCTCAATAATATCATGTAAGATGTTCCAAGTGGATAAAACTTGCTTTATCTCTGACCACCATCTGATCATCACTATGATCAAATCATTCCTAACTAGGAATGAGGTGTCTCTAGTAAACTAATGTAATAATCTGGCACGCCCAAATATCCACATCTGATCATCACTATGATCAAATCATTCCTAACTAGGAATGAGGTGTCTCAAGCAAACTACTATGATAATATGGCATTCCCATATATAGTGAGAACATATTAGTCCACCACATACTCTGAAAAATGGTAAGTAGATGTGTGCACACTCATAGCCCACTAGGCTAAGCATCTAGCTCACCTCATACACACTATGTATGAACCATGGCCTATTCTCAGGCATATCATAAGTAGTACGTACTCTATAAATTTCTTCTCAATGCAATTGCCTATTCATAGTTTTTATGTGCAAACCTTGCCTTTCTGCTTCTAGGCCACTTGCCTGCGGACTTGCCTTGTTTGCGATCATATACAGAGTGACTGCCTCAACTGCCCCTCTGTCGTCTAATAATACGAAGATCATATCAATGAACTCCAAATCATATAAAAAATACAATCTCAGAGACTTCTCTCCCATACCATCTGTCCTACACCTAGGTAGAGTACAAAGTTTAATGTCCCATACCACCAACTTTATACTCCACATAGATGCGTGTATGAGATTAAAGTCGAACACTTCTCTCAAAAATGATAAGAATAACTCAGTGAGTACTCAGAACCATGAATACTGTAATGAAATCATGAAGTGTTGCTGAAGTGTTTCCTTCCCTCGATGGAAAGAACAGAGTCATTCCTATTACTCTATCACTCATAATTATTTGTAACATCAACTCATCTTGAGTTGAGAAATGATAAATCAACTCAACTAGAGTTGTGAAGGATGCGGCTTGCATCAAATATCAACTCATGATAAATTGGAATTTATACAACTTGTATGAATCCAATTATATGAAATGAGGACGACTAGCAAAGTTCTCCTGTTCCATGCTCTCATGGAACTATATATATTCTGGAAAATTTTGACAGAGTCTCCTCTATCCTACTGAGAATGGTCACCATAAACCAATGCTCAAAAAAAAAGTATCAAGGGCATATCTAGCCCATGGTGATCACACCATCTCAAAAACGTATCATATAAAAACGTGTGAAAAGTCTTTTCCTTTCAACAATGCCTTCTGCATAAAAAATTTCCAATAGCAGCAGATTAAATCTTACTTTTAACTAACTTTTACTCATCCAAAATCTATGAAATTTTCCAACCTTTTGTAGCTTTTCTCAAGATTTCATTAGGCACAGAAATCACTTGATTTGGATATTTACTCAGAGTTTTATGACCATTTTACTAGAAGGGACGAACACTTGACAACCAACCCTGAAAAATGTACAGGGTCATCTTCTTGAAACCCTTAGACTGATCAAACAAACTCTAAATTTCATTTTCTTTGTGCCCAAATCTAGATCACCTCATCTATTTTGGTGTCACAAAATGTCAATTCAAAATGAAATTAAATACTCATCCAAAAGTATAATTCTATCTCTGCTACACCTGCGCTTAGGTGAGTCTAGAACACTACTGCTGCACTTTTATAATATCGTCTAACTATGAAGATAAATTCCAAAATCCTTGAATTTTGGTTATAGCATAGGGTCTATACTGAAGTAGCTTCTCCACCAAAAATTTCTGAAATTGGAGTTTCCAATATGAAAATATCTGCTGGAGATAGATGTTTGCGGAAGCACGCGAACAGCACAAGGAAGAAGAAGAAGCTTGGAGCACAAAACACACAATACTGAATGTATTACTAGAGAATGTACAAAAGATAAGTAGCCCATTAGGGCAATAGGCGTATATACAAGCTGGGAGAAAAAAACCTCCTAAAGAGGGAAAAAAGTGCCCCGGCGGTCCTAGTGTGTTCACACACATCACTACCTAAATATATCAACAAATCCCCCCTGGGAGTGATGCGGTGAACAAGGAGCTGGCACTCATGTATAAGGAAGTGCCAAGCTATGTGGAAATCACTCCACAAAAGGAATTAAGCCCAAAGCTTTGCGAAAAGCTTCAAACTTCTCCCTAGGCAGAGCCTTCGTGAAAAGGTCTGCAATGTTCTTCTCCTGCGTGGGCACATATGCCAAGCTGATCTCCCCAGTAGAGAACCTCTCCCTGACATAGTGATAATGCACCTCAATGTGCTTAGTGTGAGCATGGAACACAGGGTTCCTCGCAACTACCAATGTGCTCTGACTGTCAATGAAGATGGTGGTGGCAGAAGACTGATCAACACCCAAATCAGCCATAAGGCGTCTGAGCCACACACACTCAATAGTCGCTGTGAAAGTTGCCCTATACTCAGCCTCATAACTGGAAGTGGCCACAGTAGGCTGCTTCTTGCTCAACTAAGTTATACATGAGCTACCAAGCATGAAGAAAAACCACTAGTGGACACACGAGTGTCATAGCAACCAGCCCAATCTGAGTCAGAAAAAGCATGAAAATCTGGCGGTAGTGATCCCCCCTTGGGATAAAACAACCCAAGTAGCCGAGTACCACTCAAGTAGCGAAAGATGTGCTTAACCGCCTTCCAATGCGTGACTCTTGGGCAATGCATAAACCTGCTCATCTATGAGACAGCAAACTGAATATCTGGCTGAGTAATGCATAAGTAAATCAAGCATCCAACAGCCTGCTAATAGGGAACAACATCAAATGCATCTCCAGCATCATGAAGACTCAATCGTAAACCTGTCTCCATAGGAGTGGCAATAGGCTTATAGTCTTCAAGGCCAAAACGCTGCAATAATGTGTCAATATATTTCGTTTGACACAAAGCCATTCCACCATCAACTTGCATAAACTGAATGCCCAAATAGTGATGCAAATGCCCCAAATCAGACATCTCAAATGAGGCATGCAAATCAGCCTTGAAATCAGCAATATGCTTCTCAATAGGACTAGTGAGCAGCATGTCGTCAACATAGACAACAATGATCAAAAGCACATCATTAGCACGCTTAACATATAAGGTGCTTTCAGTTGGACTGTTCTCAAAACCATGTGCAATCAGAGAGGCATGTATCTTCTCATACCAAGCACGTGGTGCTTGCTTTAAACCATATAATGCCTTCTTTAACCTGCACACCTGGTTTTCATGCCCTTTCTGCACAAAGCCAGAGGGCTGAAAAACATACACTTCTTCATGCAAGTCACCATTCAGAAATGCTGTTTTAATGTCCAACTGATGTACATTCCAACCATGATGGGCTGCAAGTGCACAAATGCTCCGAACAGTAGTCATACGGCATGTAGGTGCAAAGGTGTCATCAAAATCAATGCCTCTTTCCTGCGCATAACCCTTTGCAACAAGCCTAGCCTTATACCTGTCAACTGTACCATCAGGTTTACGCTTCAACTTGTATACCCACTTAGTGCCAATGGCCTTCTTGTTAGGAGGCAAGTCACATAAAGACCATGTACCATTCTTCATTATAGCATCATATTCAGATTGCATAGCAGCCATCCAATTTTTTGAATTCTGTGCTTCATCGAAAGAAACAGGCTCATTCTCATCACAGAGACTAGACGCAGCCATAGCATAGCAATCTGATGCAAAGGAGGCACTATGAGAGCCTGAATGAGTACGATATGACAAAGGTGCATCTAATTTGCTGTCACGCAAAGTCTACACCATCCATTTTGGCATAGTTTTTGCCTGCTCAATATCAACTCTCTCATCAACAAGTGCATCATGTAAATCTACATCAGAAATGATCTGCATCACTGTCATATGAAACCTGCAAAGGCTGAGAAGTTGCCTCATTAGGACCAGCACTAGACTGTCCACCTGTAAAAAGAGGCATCAAAGTATCATACATGTCTTTGGAGCTAACAGATGTCTCCTTAGTACATGAAAGCAATGGCTGAATAGCATCTTCCACAAATACAACATCACGGCTAACTAGAATGTGTTTAGTCTGTGGATGATACAGGCGATAGCCTTTACTTTCAGAACTGTATCCAACAAAAATACATCTAACTGCTTTATCATCCAATTTTCTGCGATGTTGTTCAGGCACTAATGCATATGCCAAACAACCAAAAACACGCAGATGAGAAACAGATGGCTTGCGGTCATGCCAAGCCTCATATGGAGTGATAGATTGCAGTGCTTTAGTGGGACACCTGTTCAGTACATATGCTGCACACATGACAGCCTCAAGCCAGAAACTATGAGATAAAGCCTGACTCTTGACCATACACCTCGCCATCTCCATGAGAGACCTGTTCTTTCATTCAGCAACTCCATTCTGTTGAGGTGTATACGACATTGTACACTGGTGTTTTATCCCACGTTCAGCCAGAAATGCATTAAAATCAGAAGACATATATTCCCCCCCTCGATCAGAATGGAGGGTGCCCATTTGACATGCTGAGAGATTTTCAGTCAAGACCAAAAACTGTTTGAAGCACATGAACACTCCGGACTTTGCCTTCAATGGATATACCCATGCATGCCTGGAAAAATCATCAATGAAAGTCACGAAGTAAAGATAATTTCCAAAAGAAGGTGTCTGCATATGACCACAGACATCACTATGTACAAGCTGCAATTTCTGAGTAGCCCGAACTGAACCCTCTTTTTGAAAGGACGAACGCTACATTTTGCCCAAAATACAGCCTTCACAAACATGTTTTCTAGGTGCCTCAAGTTTGGGCAAAGAGGACACCATTTCAGATTTCTGCAGGCGTAGCAAACTAGCAAAATTCAGATGACCAAAGCGTGCATGCCAAAGCTTTCCATCTGACATAGCCTGAGAATCATTTACTGCACATGCCAAATCATTTACAGATCTTTCATAGTCTATGAGCTCATACAGCCCACGACATAAAATGCCAGAAGCAATAATCACATCGTCATTTGACAGATCATGAACCGTATACTTGTCATCAATAAATTTCACAACCAAGCCAATCTTGGCTAATGCAGAAACTGATAACAGGTTCTTCTTGATCCTTGGCACAAATAAAGCATCTGACAAAGTGAAAGAACTACCATCAACAGTAGTCAAAATGATCTTAGCAACTCCCATAATAGGATAAGAGGAGTTGTTGGCACATGTAACAGTATTCCCTGTAGGGGCAGGCTCGAGTGAAGAGAAGAAACTGCGCTGCAAGGTAATATGTTTGATTGCCCCACTGTCAAAATACTGGCAAACATCTGAGTCACATGCATTGATCATGAGAAGATGGGTCAAAACTGCAGACAGTAGTAAACGCCCATTCTTATTCCTGCACAAGATTTGCAGACTCTATTTTTGGTGTAGAGGCCTCTGCAACAACCATTCCAGCCTCTTTCTTCTTTGCCTCTTTTGCAGCCAGTTTTGGACAGTTCTTTATGATATGATCATTCCCTTTACAGTACTTACAAAACAATTTCTGCTTTTCTGATTTCTTCTCATCTTTATCTTCCTTCTTCGAATATGCAGAATTAGCAAATTTCTGCTTACTAGTTGAAGAGCTCCATTTTCCTTTGCCCTTCTGACTAGCCAAGAAAGCTTGATCTGCAACTCGCATAATGGACCTGTTTTGCCTCAACTGATCTTCCTACAACAGAACAGAGACTAACTCCTCAAATGATAAGGCATTTGGATTGCCTTTCATCATCAACCGAAGAGTAGAAGCAAAACTCTGATATGAATCAGGAAGACCATTCAGAACGGTCTGCACAAGTGAGCTATCTAGTATAACCTCATCAGCAGAAATCAACTCTTCCTTCAAGCCTTTGATCTTCGTTAGGAAACTGTCCATAGAATCACCTTCATTCATATGCTCACTCTCCAACTGTTTTCGGAGGTAAGCAACATGAGCCTCATTCCTAGCTTGGTACAATGTGGTAAGTGTATCTCAAGCATCCTTAGCTGTTCTGCAAGAGCGAATATGAGGAATAATGGCACGTTTGACAAACAAAGCTATCAATGCATGTGCTTGGGCATCTCTGCCATCCCAACGAATCTGCTCTGCAGTAGG
This sequence comes from Ceratopteris richardii, assembly GCA_020310875.1. Classification (NCBI taxonomy): domain Eukaryota; kingdom Viridiplantae; phylum Streptophyta; class Polypodiopsida; order Polypodiales; family Pteridaceae; genus Ceratopteris; species Ceratopteris richardii. The sequence goes on from CM035411.1 coordinate 97,200,460, forward strand.
TGCAACAGAAACAGCAACACGAACAGGAATCTGCGGGATATCATCTTCAACACCATCTTCATCAGCTCCAGCACCTGTATTTGCAGTACCTGTCGTTACAGGTGTAACATGACGTCTTTCAACACCCTGCACAATGTTCCACAATCCTTTTGCAACCAAAACATGTCGCATCATATAAGCCCATAATGGATAGTTGGTACCATCCAACTTATCCTCAACAGCCAACATACGAAATACATCACTGCTTTCAGCCATGGCCGGTGACTAAAATACCTTGATGCAGAAAATTGACTGTATCTCAAAAAGTTGAACGGAACTGCCCAGACGAGTTCTACTAAACCTGTAGCAGACTTCGAGACGCTTATACTGGCGAACAGAAACAGGTATATACCTTTGGCACAAAAAGACAAAATAGCCTGCACAAGCGATGCAATAGTGCGTTCGGAGGCCGAAACAAACTCAGATCGCGATTTCGACAGCACAAAGCGAAGTTGTTTTGATCTTGAAAACACCCTGAGTATGCTCACCAAAATTCGTACGATTCTGAGATTTCTAATGGAGGAGTGTCGACGGCGCCCTAGATGAAGCGATGACCTGCTCTGATACCAATTGTTGGAGATAGATGTCTGTAGAAGCACGCGAACAGCACAAGGAAGAAGAAGAAGCTTGGAGCACAAAACACACAATACCGAATGTATTACTAGAGAATGTACAAAAGATAAGTAGCCCATTAGGGCAATAGGCGTATATACAAGCCGGGGAAAAAAACTCCTAAAGAGGGAAAAAAGTGCCCTGGCGGTCCTAGTGTGTTCACACACATCACTACCTAAATATATCAACAATATCATGTGCTCATTAGTCACATGTACCACTCTCTGGATTTGACCTATCAAATGATGTCCAATTTCTTGAAAATTTTAATAGCATACAACTTCTAGATTTTAATTGTATTGGTATAAGTTTCATAGTATTTGGACATTTGGATCTTCCACAATGACCAAAATACTAAGCCTCTATACCTGCAAAATTTTAAAAATTTGTAGAAGCTAAGTTTTACTCTTTTATTTATATCTCCTAAATGGAGAAACATTCATCTTGAAATTTTATATAAATTATCTGGAAGTATGTAGCTAATGTTAGAAACAAAAATCATTCAATTTGAGTAAATGAGCTAAGAGAACCAATAACCTCTAGGTGACATGGTCTTTGATCATTTCATAAATTCCAGAAACTGTACTTTTATGTGTAGAGATTATTTGACCTATCATAAGATCTCTAAAAATAATGAAACTTGGTATGCATAAAGTGCATCTATCAAGATGTTTTTTCCAAAATTCATTCCGTTTGGATCTACCAATTAAGAGAAATGCCCTTTGTAACAGGCCTATGTCACTTGTTTCAGGCCTCTACCTCTTTTAGTGCAGAGGTCACTTGACCTATCTAAAAGTCTCCAACTTTCTTGAAACTTGGTCAGCTTAAATAAAAGCTTAAGATCTACTTGCCCTCTAAATTTCAATAAATTTGGGCATTCTCACAAAGAGTAGCATCCAAATCTCTATGAGGCTGCTACCTCACTAACTATTTGTTCGATCTTTTTTTTTTCAAACTTAAAAAATGACAAGACATGTTAATCCTTATGATTAAACAAACTAACTCATTATCTTGGATGGATTATTTCATGAAGATATATCGATGCATATAATGATCATCTAGATCAATGCAAACCAAATAATCATCCAAATTATCTCATTGAGAAATCAACTCTTTACATAGTATCCACCTTTTAGTGAAAGTGAATATCTATGGATGTCATTCTATTCATTGTGCTTCTTGCACATTCATTAGTCTCATCACAACCAATCATACACAAGCATTTAGTACTTGTATTGGCGATCATATCCATAGCACTCTTGTGCGGACTCGAGATAAGCGTCTATATCCAATACATATACTCGCATGAAAAACAGTTTATGTGCTCATGCATTACTAGTCGAAAAACACATCCTAGTTGCTCTTGATGTATATTCCTTATCCTTTACTCTCTAAAGGCAAAATTAGCCTATGCATGGTACCTCGATCACATACCTCATGCTCACCCTAACTCATTGTGGTGATACATAAAAGTGATCTTCTATAAACAAAAAAAATGTATCATGCATTTCAACTTTCTAGCAATCATATCGTCTATGCAGACATGCATTCACTCATGCATATTCTTCTCTACTTCAATAAAATTATATACTTTTAGCTATGCTGACAGAAGAATTCCTCTCTCACACAACACAACATCACTCTAGTTCTCACATGGCATATAACGCCATGTGGCTACACAATTTCCGGCAGCATTTCGCCAAGAAAATGAAGCCTGAAAAAAAATAATAGTCTTTACAATGATAGGCATCAGCGTAGTGGTTGGCAAACCACTCTCTTTACTCCAGAAACCTGCAAATAAGAAACTTTGCCAAAATGTGTTGTTGGGCACTACACGCCCTCATAACCATGTCTTTTTTTCTGCTTTCAATACCTACAAAAGATTCTAAAACACACAAACAAGATCTGTGCATGCTTTTATGAATCAACACAAGTTAGTGTAACTTCATGTGCATAGATAAATTCATGTAAAAACTATCTTCCATGCACCTTCCAATGTTGATTTCATAAAACAGGAAGAAAATATAATGCAAAATTATAAACTTTGATGCGAGAGACATTCAAATGAATGTATATGAGAGAAAAAATTTAATGCAAATGTATGAAAAATAACTCTTTCCTATCCAAAATGGTTCAAAATATTATTAAAAGCCCCCTAATTATCATAATTGGAAACTCAATTCACTCAAAAAGGATTCCTTGCAAGTTAACAGCCATCTAAAAGCTTGTGCAGAGATGGCTTCCAATGGTCCAAATATGGATTATGCCCAGTCAAAAGAAAGTTCTTGAAGTATAGAATCTATATCAAGTTGAAGTTCTTGATTTGGATATCCTATGAGGAAGTTATGGCCAAAAGACTGGAGCTAGGTGAGTGGGCAGCATACCTCCTGAAATGATATGCAGAGGATTAAATGCTCTCTACAAGTGGTTTATAATTATCCAATGATAGCTTCCAGCAACTCATTGGAAAAAGCCCTTGAAGTCTACTCCCTATCCCAAATTGAATTATCCAATTTGGATATCATATGAGAGAGTTATGGCCATCTTCGTGAAGGTATGTAGGCTATTCTTGCTTTTTCTCTTACTTCCTATCTTTCTTTTTTTTTCTTTCTCTCTCTATTTCTTTCTCTCTTCTTCTTTCTCTTTCTATGTCTCTTTCTCCTTCTCTTTCTTTCTCTCTCTCTCTCTCTTGTTCTTTTCTTTCTCTTGCTTTGTCATTCTTTCTATCTCTAATTCTTCTTTTTCTCACTTCTCTTCTATTTCTTTCTTTCTTTCTCTTTTCTCTTTCTTTCTTTCTTTCTTTCTCTCTCTTTCTTTCTCTCTTCTTTTCTCTTTCTCTCTCTCCATCTCCTGTTATCTTTCTTTTACTGTCGTGCATTCCAGCTCTTAAACTTGCTGTTAGATATATATCGCCATCCCACAATCTACATACCTCATGACATAGAGGTCAGGGGTTCAATTCCTGTAAGCAAACAATAGTGCGAATTCCGAATACACGCAGAATGTGATGCGCATGTATCTTTTGCCGAAAAGACATCAATAGAAGTCGACTCCGTCTTCTACACGCCATTCAAAGAAGTTTCTCCCATCATATTTTCCACACGATCGTCTCGAGCTCGCCATCATTGCTTTCCTTTCTCTTCCCACGAGCATGATGATGCCCATAATAGTATGGAACCATTCCCTCAAGTGACCACAAGAAGATCTCCTTTCCATATCCATCAAGGTCTTCCCAAGCTCTCTCAATCTCTTCGTGAGGCTCTGATACCAAATGTAAGGTGATGGTTGAATCTACCTCTTGACTGTGAGTATCCACCTCTTTGATATCCTCTTCCTCTCTGATTCTTGTAGTTCATGAAACACTCATCTAGTATGATTTGATAAACCACAAATGTTGCATGGTGAGGAGTTATAGGATCTCCCCCTACCTTGCTTACCTCCTCTGCCCCTTCCTCTTGATGATCTACCTCTCCCTGCATAGTTGGCTTGGGAGGTAGTGCCTTCATCTTCTCCTTTCTTGTTCTTTCCTTTATCTTTAGATTTACCTTTATCAGTGTATAGGTCAGAAGAGCTATTACCTTTGGATGTATCTCCATTCTTGTTGAGCTTGGCTTCATGAGTGAATAATTGTCCCATGAGAGTGGTAAGGTCTGGAATCTGCATGTCCATGTAAATGTCCATGGCAGTGGTGAAGCTTTCCCATTTGTCATCAGCTTTGATCCCATTGATCACTTGCCTTACAATCTACTCTTCTTCAATCTCTTCCCTTATGCTTGCTAACCGATCTGCTACATCTTTAATCTTGGTCACAAACTCTGAAATAGCTTGCTTAGGTTCCTTCCTTAATGTGGTGAATTCAATCCACAACTGATTTTTTCTAGCCCTTGTGTTGGAAGAGAAATAAGATGACAAGGTTTCCCAAGTCTCTTGGGATGTCTTACAGTTCCTAATAGGTGGCAAAATAAAATTAGAGATGGAGTTGAGTAAATAAGACCTTGCTAATGCATCCTTAGCACACCATGTGTTGAGCTTTTCATGTTCTTCCTTGGTTGGCAATCCTCTTGTTTTGAATGAGGGCAATTCCTCATCTCGTGAGATGTATCCATAGAGACTCCTTCCTTGTAGGTATGTCTTCATCCTTAGAGACCATGCCTGATAGTTGTTCCTATCCAATTTATCAATAAATGAAGGAAAACCATCTCCCATTTTACCTTAGTTTGCTCTGATACCACTGTTGGGAATGATGGATGGACACTCCAAGAGATTGAGTAGGTATTGCCAAATCTTGCTTTGTACCAGCCCTCTGATGCTTCAAAGTTGATAAGTGGACCTCTTTAGCTTTCCAATGACACCATAAAATGGCCTATGTACTTTGGAAATGATGTGTGTAAAGATTGAATCAAAACAGATAACTTTGGACTCCAAGATCTCAAGAAAACCTTCTATTTTTTACTTGACACCTACTGGATCTTTTGCTTAGAGTGACCACCACAGTAGGAATTGGAAAAATTCCTTTTAGGTGTATCTAGTTAGTTTAGCAAGCTAAATATTCGAAGTGAAATGATGTAAAAAGATTAACTATGCTTAGAGAAATCAATTTAGCAAGTAAACCTTTACCCGCGATTTTTTAGGACTGTTGCAGACTTTGACCAGTGATCACCTCGACGAGATTTTCTCTGAAATGGCTGAATAGAATCTCTTCACATTTTGATAGCATGTAGAAAAATTTGAGTTGGTTCCAACAAGCTATAGATATTTGAAGTTGGTTGAGAAATGACTGAGATACAAACTCCACAAGTTTACAAACTTTCAAGTAGTATGACAGAGAACTCAGAAATGAACAATGTAGATATATGTATTAATGAACACTTGTATACAATAGCATTGGCATGAAGATCATTGCCTAATGGTGTAGATAGGTGTGGGCTAGAGCATAGGCCTCAGACACACTCAAAAGTGACAAGTAATGTTCTCTTCTTACCTTGTAAACCTCTTTGAGGATACATCTTGCAGTTTTTACCTATTTGCGTAGCTAAGACAATGCACGCATTTATCACGTGAAGGATTAAAGAAAATTAAAATATTCCTTATAACCATAAGATATAATGTACCCACCATTCACTAATAACTGTTTATTCATCGAGCAATATATTCATGTAATTGTCTATTTATTTATTTATTACGGTCTATGAATATGTATCTTAAAGTATATCGATCACTATATATATATATATATATATATATATATATATATATATATATATATATATATATATATATATATATATATATATATATATATATATATATATATATATATATATATATATATATATATAATCGATGCAACATAGTATAAATCTTTCATAGTTATTTTCATCTTCATGGAAGTAAGAATAAACATTCATAACATCCATGAGATGTTGAATGCATGCATGACATGGATATGATAATTCATAATTTTCATATATCTTCATGGGTCTAATTGTTAGATTACTCAATACTCCAACCTCAAGTGGCCACAAATGATCCATGGTGCTCTAAGTTGCAAGGCCCCCATTATGAGGAGAAGCCATTGTGAGAGCCTAAACATTTGTGGGACCCTAACTTCCAAGTTACATGAGGTCTATGTGTGACTGTTGATGGTAATAGATGAGCTTTGGGAGCCTAGTCACTAGGTTAGGTAGGGCATAAACTTTTGGGCCATTGGCTTTCCATTCAAGGTGAAAATAAAGGCCTTCTGGTGCCACATGGTTTCCCCATATAACCTTAATGGGGGACGTGCATAGGGGGGCTTGCCCCCTTCTATGGCGTTTGGAAGGCCAACTCTCCCAAACCATAGGTCTGAGATGGTAGGACTTTTGATCATGGAGATATGTCAAATTGTATATTTTGCTGACTATTTTGTATCTCTCGACTATGTTTATCTATATCCACTCCCCTTGTAGAACTTATATAAGCATTGCCCATGTTGAGCTTTACATAGCATTGTGCATTAGTAATCCCTTCATGTAGAGTCTGTCTAGATTGCCATATAAGCTCCACATTGGGAGCGCATGGGTGGAAAGCACCATCCTTGTAGATGCTATCAAGGGAGCACTAGATTGTGCCCTCTAACTAGAAAAGAAAAGATTTTTGAATAATACTTATGATTACAAGATCACCCACATAGGGAAATAATAAAAGAATATGTAACTAATATAAGAAGTCCCACAAACCGAGAGTGATAGGTATGGATAAATCAACTAGAGATGATAGAGGAGATCCCACAACCTAGGACCGTAGGTATGAAGAAAGGTACCTCGATTACAAGAACTCCCTTCAGGGAGATGAATTAGATACAAGGGACTAGAAAGGATCTCGTACTATGAGATTACAATAGGACAAGAGAACTCCCTTCAGGGAGATGAATTAGATACAAGGGACTAGAAAGGATCTCGTACTATGAGATTACAATAGGACAAGATAGGATGTCCAAGAAAGTGAGTGAGTGAGAAGCACACAAGCATGCACATACATACGCACACAGGTGCATATAAGGCAAGAGCAAAGAGTGGAACACTTGAAGGATTTGAATTACAAAAGAACTCTCTTACAAAAGCTTCAATCTCTACCAACCCAACCTCAAAAATGAGCTCTCTAGATCCTTTTATAGTTTTTCACTAGCTTTGGCCTTGTCTAGACCTAGAGTCTTGCATAGTTCAAAATTAGGTTCCAAGGCTTATTTGAGGGCTCAAACGAAGCCTAAAAATTATGAGAATTGATATTTAGATACATCTACTACTCCTCAAGCTTGAGGACTCCTTATCTTGAAAAAAATGGTGTTGCAAAAATGTGAAATAATATTTACAATGTTTTTAATGAACAAAATCACTATTTTTATAGGGGTTTCTTCTGAAAATTTGACATATACTTCTTGGAGCTCCCCAAATGCTCCCTCTTCTTGTGTGTCCACTTCTTTGATGTGTTTTTGCACCTTGTGCTTGACCTTGAGTGCCAACACTCCCCCCCCCTCTCAAGCCTGTTATCAAGAAGAGCGGTTTGTCTTCCAAATTTAGTGAGGTTGATTGTCCTCTTCTTCATTTTTCATTACTAGCCTTTGGATGTTTTTGTCCCTTTGTATGTACTTCTTCCTTGGATTCCAGCATGATGGTGTATTTTTAAGCTTGCAAAAATTGCTAGTTACTCAAAAGAGGTTTTCAATGTTGATTTTGAGTAGCTATTGGTTGTGATTTGCTTCATAGGTACTGATGTTGTAACCTTGATGTCCTTTGGATCTTTCAAACATGGCTTTTATAGTTATCATGCCAAGAACTCGCAACCCATAATGAATGATGGGTAAGTGTTCTAGTGCATGGGTTGAAGAAAATATGTGCCTTGTGAACGGCCTTGTAATGTGACCCTATGCATGCTTAGCTAAGGAATGCATTGTAAGAAGTACGGTGTATAAAATTGGGTCTTCAGTTAAGTTCTCAAGGGTATGCTGACAAAGAGGTTTTCTAATCTATCATTGTTATAGTGTTTCCAACATAGGGGATTCTTACCATGGTGAAAGGTTGGTTGATGTGCATCTCCTCATGTTGTACTCCCATCACGGTGATTGACCATTGGCTTGTCTTTAGTTGTTGATGGATGTCCTTGTTGATGGTTCACTGATGAGATTCTTTGAGCATGTGGTCTCGTTTCTTCTTTTTTTCTTTTTTTCTCTTTTTTTTGGGAATAATGTCACGAAACAAGAAGAAAGTAGTTAGTATCAATAAAATAGTTTACATATGTCAAATGTGTCTCATGTGCATGGGATTCTCAACTATGTCTATGCACATCCTTGTAATATGGACCTATATTTATGCATATTGTGGGAATGCATGACCTGAATGGTGCAAAAGATGGGGTTATGCAAAGAGCACATGGTTGTTGTATGTCGAGGCTTCCAATGTTACTTGCATATGTTGATGCAATCTTTGTTTGGAGGTATCCATTGAATCTCAAAATGATGCAATCAATCGATGGTTGACTGATACTGATCATTCCTCCTTATAGGGATCCATTTTAGAATAGTGTTTGGTCATGTATAGATCACTTTTGGTATCTTCATCTTTGGATGGTTTCTTAAGTTTTGTATCCCTCATGGTTGACTCTTTGGTTTTGTAGGGGCTATTGATGATTTTGGCTTCTGAACTCATACCATTGTTGATTGTCTTCTTACTAGTGCCGAAGAGGCGAGTTAATCTTCTTTTGATCTCTGTGCTTGGTTCTCACCCTTGCCTCTCCTCACCTTCTTTTTTGAGACTTTTCTCATGAGGGAGAGCATAAATTTTTGTGTATGTAAGTGTTCCTTGGGTACCCACATGTGTAGTTTCCCTTATTGAGTTGCAGCTAATTCCTTAGGCACCCAAGTTTGTCGGATACCTTGTGGTTGAGCTTGTCCTAGTTGGTTGGTTCTTCTTTTGACATACTTGGCTTGCCTAGATGGGAATTGTTATAGCAGAGCTGGTGGTTGCTCTCCTTTCATCACCCATATTTTTTTTAGTCTTGAAATTTGGTTCACGTTTTGTCCTTGTGCACGCGTAGCGAGGTTGTGTAGTAGCTTTTGTCACCAAGGTGGCCTTCTTCTTGCCATCTGGTTGAGGTTGTCCTCCTCTGCTCTATGACAGTGCTCGTTCCAATTTGATGTTGATACTTTTGGATCAGAAAGGGATTCCAGCACTTGCATTACCTGCCCATCAATAGGTGAGTAATGGTGCACATTGGACTTTGTGGTGCTTACAAAGTGCGGGGTATTGGAATCAAAAGGGCCCTTGCCATCTAGTTCAACTATTAGGCATTGCTTGTTAAGCCAAATCTGAAGTGATCGATGTTGTAGGTTTAAGTGAATTGCATAATTGTACAACGGATCTTGCCCTAGTTTCATATGTTCTGTGATGTTCTATCATGGAAAACTAGCAACTTTACTCTCAAAGGGACATCCTTTAAGAGGATGGGCATGTTAGTATATGATCAATGTCTACCCCTTATGATTGTATGCACATTTTGTAAGGCCCCCTTTATGAGGAGAAGCCAAGCGTGCATTACCCAATTGATGGGAATCCCAACTTGAATGTTGGATGAAGGTCATATTGGACCATGTAAGGTATTATAAGGAAAGGGAGTTACCAGGGTCCCCAATTGTGGGGTCCGGGGTAGCGGTGAGCAGCCTCGGCTGGGGGGTCCAAGGGGGCCAACCGGCCCCCTGGCTAGGGGGTCCCAGGGGGCCAGCGGGCCCCCTGGTGGGGGTCCGGGGGCAGCGCCCCCAGTGCGACGGCAAAGGGAATATTCCATGGAATATTCCCTGTCGGAGTCAGAAATCATTTATATTTGTTAGGTCGGTTCAACCAGTCTAAGCCGTGTATGGCAATTACGCGGGCGGTGGCCGCCCACGCTCTACCGTCCATGTATAGCCGTCCATGGCAGGCCACTCATGATCCTATATATACATGACTTCTGCACTACCTAAGACACAGAGTTGAGCCAGCATACCTCTACCTTGTATCTCCCTATCTAGAGTTGTCTAGATCACCATTTAAGCTCTACCTTGAGAGCTCACGGGTGGACAACGCCATCATCTTTGTACTTGCTGCTAGTAGAAAATTGTTGAGATTCTCCTATATATGTTATCTTCTCTGCTATTGCTCCTGTGTTATATTGCGTAACTATTGTCTTACAGGGCATTTCCACCTTGTTGAGGCTCTATAAGAGGTTCTTGATATAGCTTGACTCGGCATCCACTAATATAGCTTGGCAAGGTGTCAGCTTCTAGAGTGGCCAATTGAACTACACCACTGGTGGAAATTCTATTTATGACCATGGGTCCATATCCTCATTTTTCCAATTTGCATGCATGCTTCTTTAGTGTATAAACCAACACTAGGTCTCCCTCTTTAAATTCTCTATCTTTGATGTTTGCATCCAAGTATGCCTTTTATCTTCTCTTTGCAATTAGATGCCTTCTACTGCTCGTAGCTTGGCCTCACCTAAGCATTCTAGATCCAAAATCCTGGAGGACAACTTGTATCCATTCCACTCGCGCTCTTGTGCTACTTTTAAAGTCAAGATCAAGAAGTCTAATGGTAACATGACATTCTATCCAAAGACCATATGAAATGGCATGGCATTGAGTACTGTTTTGTAGGCAACTCAGTAAGCCCAAATAGCATGATGAAGTTGTTTATCCCAATCATAACATTTATTATTTACTAGTTTTGTCAATACATTACATAGGATCTTATTTGTGCTCTCAACTTGTCTGTTAGCTTGTAGATGATAGGGGCAAAATTCTTATATATCACCAAAAATTCTTGGAGAAGGTTTTCAATTACTTCATTCTAGAAGTGCGTACCTCTATCATGTTGGAGTCCTCTTAATCTCCAAAGGTTTGATCTATACTGATCTAAGAACACTTCTATATCATTTATGAATCAAAATTTATACAAATATTGTCTTCATTTATCAAAACTTTCACTAGCACTTCTCTGAGTGAAAAGATTCCTTCTTCAGAAAGCCTGCTTCAGAAATTGACTTCAATACCTGCACATATCTTCAGATTTCTTCAAACCAATGATGCACATCTCCAAACTATCTTTGCGCAATCATATCAACCATTAGTTCTTCAAAAGAATCATTAAAACTTTAATTTGATCCTTAAGATCAAAAGTATGTCAGAAACTGTTTTCCTGAACAAGCGACTTTGACATAGGTAACTTCTAAGGTTGATTTCTTATAGCACACATCCCATTTTGCTAAATGCTTTTAGCCATAGCTTCCTTACCTTCTAGCTTAGATTTTGAATGCTTAGTCATTAAAAACTTTACATTGTACACTGAGATCTAAGCAAAACATTGACATGGAAAAGTGCGCGACTCTGAGAAGTCTATCTGCAAACTTTACATACACATGTTCCTATTGATCATACTCATAGCACGAAAGGAATTACATCATGAAACTCTGAACATAGCTTCATTAGCTTCTAGGTTAGATGTGTACAAAAGGATTTCTGATCCACGTGATCAGGCTAAGAGAAATCTATGAAATACTCATTACTATTTCCTAAAAATGACTCTCTTCACATCTATCTTTATGACACTTGTCTTCTAATGACTCTCTCTCATGTATTTCTTTACATCATTGACTTATATACATATGGTTCTGAACTTATCCCGCATCTATTACATTACTCCTTATCATCCTAAGGATTATCTATAATCAAATTACAAGAATTTCCAACTATAATGTACATATGTATACAAGCTTCACTTCTGAGATCTCTTCACTTTCTCAAATGATTTCTTGAACTTCAAACTGGTCATAGACTTGCTTCAAGCTCTTTGTTATCATCAATTTGTGATTGTTTTGTTCCAACAGCTCCCCCTCAATCACTAATTGTGATTATTCCATTCTTCTTCACTCCTGCCATCTCTTTGAATCTCTGCAGCTTAGGTCCATCCAAGCTTTTTGTCATCATATCTGCAACTTGCTCTTTTGTTGGAGTATACAATACTTCAATCTCTTTATCTAGTACCTTTTCTCTCAAGAAATGATACTGAATCTCTATATGCTTAGTCATGGCATGAAAAACAGGGTTAGCTACCAAATACAATGAACTCATATTGTCTCCAAAAATAATTGGAGTACTCTGATGAGTTCCAAAACTCTTCAACAAGGTCTTTAACCAAATCACTTCTTTTGCAACCTCTACCATTCCTTTATATTCAACTTTTGTAGATGACAAAGCAACTGTATGTTGCTTCTTTGAGCACCAAGCAACTAACTTATCTCCAATATAACAGAGATACCCATGAGTAGACCTTCTATCATCTGAAGAACCTGCCCAATCTGCATCACTAAACACTTTCATTCTTGTATCAGAAGTAAATCCATAATACAAACCTTCACTTAGGGTCCCTTTGATATATTTGAGTACCCTTTGAGCTGTCATTAAAATCTTCACCTCCATACCTGCTCAACTTATGATTTACCTCCAATGGTGTAGTTGAAGACTTGCAATCCTCCATGTTGAACTTGACCAGAAGATTCTTCAAGTATCTCTCTTGTGTAACATATACTCCATGTTGAGTATACACAATCTGCATTCCTAAGAAATAAGATAAGTTTCCCAAATCACTTATCTTAAACCCCTTCTCTATTTGTTTCTTAAGCTCATTGATTCCTTGAGCATCTGTACCTGTGACAATGATATCATTAACATAAATACACATATATATGTATCCATTTTCACTTGCCTTCACTAGCAAGCTACTATCTGCCTTTGATGCTTGAAATCCACATTCCTTCAAGAACTTAACAAGCCTATAATTCCATGCTCTTGGGGCTTGCTTCAACCCATACAAAGATCTCTTGAGCTTGCACACATAATCTGATCCAATTGAATCCATGAAACCTTCTGGTTGCTCCATGTACACTTCATCTGCAATGTATCCATTCAGAAATGCATTCTTCACATCTAATTGTGATAACTTCCATCCTTAACAAGCAGCAATAGCAATCAATGATCTAATTGTAGACATCTTAGCAACAGGACTAAAGGTTTCATCATAATCTACCCCATAAGTTTGGGCATAACCTTTGACCGCAAGTCTAGCCTTGTATCTAAACACTTTACCATCTTCAAACCTTTTTGTTTTATACACCCACTTACATCCAATAACCTTCTGATTCTTTGGTCTTGGCACCAATTCCCATGTTTCATTTTCAAGTAGAGCATTATACTCTTCTTGCATTGCCTTCTCCCAATTGTGTTTACCTTTAGCTTCTTCATATGTAGTTGGATCCTCTTCTATCTTCACAATATAAGCATAATCTTTTGTTGTTAGGAAGGATGTATCATAGCTATACCTGATAGGCTCTTTCCTTTATCTCAAGGATCTTCTTACCTTTGCACTTCTTGAAGTCTCTGCCAAATTTGATTCTGGATCAAATCTTGGACCATCTTCAACATTATCCTGCAATTTACTTTTATAATCAACATCATCAATATCTTCTTCATACACACTTACTTTTGTCTTGCCTTTCCTTTTATTTCTTTGACATCTGCATAATCATTTGTTGACCCTGTATACCATGTGCTTTGCTCATCAAATGTAACATATTTGGTAACAAGAAATTGCTTTGTGGATGGACTCCACAATCTGTAACCCATATGTCTATCATCATACCCAATAAACACATACTTCTCTGCTTTGGGTTCTAGCTTATGTCTCAATTGTGAAGGAACATAAGCATATGCTAAACATCCAAATATCTTACAGTGATCAGGAGTAGGTTTCTTACCCCACCATGCTTCATAAGGAGTTCTTCCATACAAATCTTTACAAGGTAACCTATTCACAAGCTATCTTGCCCTGTTGATAGCTTCTACCCATAAGTAGTTTGGACAATTCTTTTCCTTCATCATTGCTCTTGCAAACTCTACAAGAGTTCTATTTCTTCTTTCTGCAACTCCATTTTGTTGAGGAGAGTACCTGCAAGTTACTTCTCTTATACCTACATTCCACAAATAATCATCAAACTCTTTAGAGAAATACTCTCCCCCTCCATCTGATCTCAACCTCTTGAGCTTTTGTCCTGTAATCCTTTCTGCATAAGCATGATAAGGTTTGAATTTCTTGAACACTTCCGATTTGTCCTTGATTACATATAAAGTAATCCATCTGGTTGCATCATCAACAAAGAACACATAATATCTGGATCCATTTATGCTATAGTCCCTTGAAGGACCCCACACATCTGTATGAACTAACTCAAGCATGTTTGAATACTTGTATCCTGATTTGTTGTAAGAACTTTTTTGTGCTTTACCTAATTGACAAGCTTCACACTTGTACACCATGTGTTGCCCTTCAACATTTGGCAAACCAAGCACTACATCATTCCTTGACATTTCCTTTATGGCTCTCTCATTGGAATGACCTAGCCTTTTATGCCATAGGTCTAACTCAGACATCTTTTGACTTCCATAAGTAAATAAAGCATGTCCCACATTACCTTGGACTTTGAGAGTAAACAACCTTCCTTCCTTTTTACCTGCAATTATGTTTCTATATCCCTGATTTGGATCTTGCACATAAACACCATCATTTGTGAATCTGACTTCATATCCCTTCTCCACAATTTTCCCTACACTTATCAAGTTTTTAGGAATAGTAGGAACATAAAGTACCTTGTTCAAGAGTGTACTTCCATTCTTTGTCTTTATTGATCCAATGCTTTCCACCTTATGCTTGGTATTATCACCTGTTTGAACTGTATGTCCATTCACCTTTGCTTCCATATCAGTCATGAATGATATATTACCACTCAGATGATTACTACATCCTGAGTCAATATAAAACACCCTTTGATCTTCTCCTACTGCTTCATGAGTTGCATTCAAGATAACAGTCATGTCATCCTTCTGATCTGATGCATAATTATAATACTTGTTGTTGTAGGACTGAGTTTGAAAACTTCTTCCACCTCCTCTAGCATATGATGTCCTACCACCTCTTCCTCTGAAGTTACCTCTTTGGTTTCTGCCTCCTCTACCTCTTTGATTGAAGCTCTGATTATTACTTCCACCAATTTGATTGTTATACCAACAATCATTTTCCAAATGATTGGTTCAGCCACAAATCCAACAAGCTTTAGTATTATCTTTGTTCTTACCTCCTCTCCCTTTACCTCTGAAGTTCATCTTTCCTTCTGTAAAGTTAGCTTGACTTGAAGTTCCTTCATCATCAGTTGTCTACTTCCCTTTGCCATTCTTTTTCTTCTCCTTGGAGTACATAGCTTGACTTGCACTCCTATCATTGTCTCCCTTAATGTCCTGCTCAAAAGTTAGCATGTGTCCTAGCAATTGATTAAGATCAGGAGTAAAGTGATCTAATGACAATTCTATGGACAATATGAAAGGCTTCCACTCTAGAACTCAAGTTATGGCTCTCACAAGATGACCCTGTATGACCTTCCAAAACTGGAAATCTTTCCTGTTATAGTAAGAGCGCTTGTTTAAAATTAGAATTCGATGCCTAGCATCGACTTGCAACAAGAATTCGATGCCGGGCATCGACTTGGGATGTTTTTGGCCACTTTTCAGCAGGAATTCGATGCCGGGCATCGACTTCTCGCATAAAATCTTGATCTTTTGGACACCAAAACTATAGGTGATTTCATGCACACTTAGAATATGACTTATCAACTGGAATTCGATGCCAGGCATCGAGTTGCTCCAACAACATCATGTTTTCAAACACTTCAGTACTAAATGAAAAGGATAAATGAAAATATGACTTATCAATAGAGATTCGATGCCAGGCATCGAGTTGCTTGGAAAACTTGATCTTTTTAACTCATCACACAGTAGGTAATTATGGAGATGATGGAGAGAGACTCATACACAGAACTTTACTCAGTTCTTTCTCATAGCTATGAAAACTCAGAAGTTTTACAGATGCTTTCTCACTCAGAGAATCCCGACTATACACAGTCGTATAAATGAGCTCCTTCTTCTACTTCTTCTCTCTATTCTCTCTCTCTCTCTCTCTCTCTCTCTCTCTCTCCGCGTCAGTTGATACAAACTAACTTATATAGATTTTCGTATTCTCGTGATTTTAAAAAAACTTCTAGAACTAAAGTGAACTAACTTTACAAATATGATACACTTGTGAATTTGTCCCTTCACATAGGCATGGTGTTTTCTTCCTAAGATTTGACCTTCAAATATATGTACAATTAGTGATTGTCTCTCCAACATTATCATCATGTGAAAACTTGAAATCATGAAAAGATTTATTGGAAGACCATTACCTTGCTTGCTTGATCAAGAAAAATCCAAGAACTTGTAGTTGCAGGAAGTCGCGATTCTGTCAAGTTCTCTCACTCTCTCTCTCACTCAAATGATCCTTTTTTCTGAGATTCCATGCTTTTATAGCCTTCAGACAATCGCAATTTTGTGTGAATTTCTCAGAATTTTCACTTTTCACTGTATGATCCTTATCCCTTAGCAATTTTGTGGTTTTGATTCACAATTCTTATCTTTTAAACCAAATTTACTCCCTTTATCCTACTGATGAAAATCGCGATTCTGTACCCAATTCTCAATTTAATCACTTGATGCTCAATTCTTACTAGTATTTTGAAATTTGATTTTCTTTACTCCCTCAACTTTATGAATCCTCTTACAATCACTTACCTCAATACCCAAAAGTGCAAAATAAATCAAATTCTTTTTCTTACAGAAAATTGCGATCCTATGAAGAGAATCGTGTTTTTTCTCAACTTCTAGCTTTTGCACTTTTTAACTGTCTTTCCACCTGGTCCCCTTCAATGTTCTTCACCAACTCCAGATCACTTGTCACCTGCAATTATACACCATCAAACTCATTTAAAAAGTCTTTTTTTGAAAAATTTAAACAGCAACTTCCACTCTAGATATTTTCAATTTTTAGATTTTTTTTATTTATTTTCTCCTCCACTTTCAACAACAATCCTCAAGTCCAACTTTCTAAGAAAAAAGAAAATTTGTCTAAATTTTTTAATGGATTTTATGAATTTTTTTTAGTATTTTGCCCTAAATCAAGGTAAACACTTCACTTAGGGTTTTCTTGTTTCAAGATCCATTGATCTTTTGTTTCATGATTGGTTATACTCTTCTATGCTTGCAATCTAATCAGTTTAGGAGTAAAGCTTTCCAAGGAAATATGTGCTAAGAAGTGCAATTATCAATTCATGCAAAGATAAACTCAAACATTTTTTTCTTTCAAGATGCAAATAAATCTTTTCTCAAGATTATTGTTTTACCTTGGCTAAAGAAATGGATCCTATCTATTTGCATATAGCTACTTTACTTGACTTTCCTCAATGCAATCATGTCATCTTTTCCAAGATTAACAAATTTGCTTGGTACTTGGTCAAAAAGCACTCTACGAATGCAAAGATAGTCACATTTTACCTTCCCTACAACAATCTTGATTCAATTTTTCACACACCTGCACTTTACTCTTAAAAAACTGATATGAGCAACTATCAATTTGCAAGAATTTCACAACTTCTTTATCTCAAAAGGTTAACTCTTGCTTTCTTTTCCCAAAAGAAAAGCAAAGAAACCTACCTTTTCATGTTTCCTTTCTTGATTAAAGAGTAGTACCTTTTTAATGTGTTCAGTACCATCAACAATAGAAGATCCAGCAAGGTCCAAACTTCAATGAAGCTTTTGCTTTGATCCCCAGCAACGGCGCCAAAAAATGTTTGTTGAAGAATAAGAGGAAAATGACTGTTTTTCTGAGAAATGATGAAGATGAAGAGAAATTTCTAGGGTTTTGATTATCTTGAGCTATACTAAATCATTTTCAATGATCTTGGTGCCTAAAGTGTGCCATTTTCGCAGTAGAACACAATTATGAAGTCAAATCTCAAAAATGATACCTGTATCACACAGACGAGACAATCGCGATTCTGTGAAAATTGAAGATTTCTATTTCCAGCTTTGTTCTTCTACACTTTCCCACTCAATACATCAAGACTCACCTCTCTTCATACACATTACTCAGAAATACACAACTGAAGCTTGCAAATTCCATGGATCACACATAGAATAGACTCAACAAATCAAAGAAAATCACATGAAAGTAGAAAACACAATTTTTTGCAGGAGAGCTCTTCACATTACTTGGATAGCAAAAATAATACAACCAACCCTCTCAAAATAGAGGAAATTATCTTTTATACATTTTCAAGTGTCCCTTTTCACACTTGAATTTTGGTCATTTTCCCTTCCAATCTAAAAATATGCTTCCAAAAATTCTAGAAAAAATATATATGATTCTAATTTATATGGGGAAGACTCTTCCTCATTTTTACATCATTTTCATAAATATTTCTACAATTTTTTGACATTTTACAAATATTTCCCTTGAAAAAATGCTTCTTCTAACACATGGCCTTCACATGGATTCTTAAAAGGACTTCTCCCAAGCTTGTACGTACAAGTCTCTAAGGCTTGAGAGGCCTCACTAAGGGTTAAATACCATACCCTTAGGAAATATCAATCCTAAGGGTCAAAACCCTTCAATTTGGGAGTAAATAAATCCAAATAATTCAAGGGTTCAAACCACACTCTTGGAGACACTTTCACAAGGGTTTCCCAATAGAATCCAAGGGTTCTCCAAGTGGTTTTGGACCCTCAAAACCCATGTCTTTGGCTAGTTTGACCCCTATTTATACAACAGGAATACTTTAAGATAAAGTGTTGTCTATTCCTATTTTATGGAACACTTCAAGATAAATTGTTGTTGACTCAAAAATATTTTGATAAATTTTTGAAGAAGTAGGACTTTGACATTGAAATGATCTTTCAACCAAGGAATTAGTTGACTAAGTCAAGCACCAAGTTCCTAGTGTAACTCGGTAAATTCAGTCCATTGACTCAAAGAAACGCACAAGGGTTGCATTTCGAGTAAGTAGTCATAAAGACTGAATATAGGCATGAACTTAGTCTCAAGTGAAACATTATTTGAGTAGAAAAATCATCAATAGAACCTTACTGGGTCCACACACTCATGTTAGATACCACACTAGTATCTTGTGGTTGGATGATATCGTAGATTTACTCCATGAATCTTTTTGAGAATCTTGTTTATTTCTCTTAAAGATAGAAAAAATGTTTTAATGCCTTATTGAAACATATCTTTGAGTAGTTAACATCTTGAGTCATCTAGAGTTTGACTCACAGCAAGTATCTTAGAAGTTTGAACTAGTTGTACATATTTTTAGTTTTCTTTTCTTTCTTCTTGTCGAATCTTTTGGATTTGACTCAGATACGGTATCTGATTCTTTTTACAAAGGTCCATGATTAGCCGGTTAGAACGAGGCAATTAAATTAAACATTGAAGATAAATGTTTTTTACAAGAACCCTTTCAATCTTCAAAAGATGCTAAGTCTAAGTTGAATTATTCATTTGAGCTAGCTTCTAGTTATCTAGCATAACTCTAAATGAGTTTCTAGAGTTTAGTACATTATAGAATAGAGAAGTTAGGAATTGCTCATAATATTGATAATTCCAAGAACTTAAAGATAAAGTCTTTGAGAAAAATTTCCTAAATTTGAAAATTTTCATTTCGGATTTGACTTGGTCAATTATAGTACGATTGACCCAAAGTAAATGGCAAAACTTCTCCTACAGTTTACACAGGATTTTCTAGCCCATTAGGAAAAAGTAGTCCTCGATTCGGGTTGAAAAATCAAGTAACTCTTGGTTGGGAGTAAACCATTGTACAAACCTCCAAGTTAGATGTTTGGGTCGATCTAACTCTTGGTAGGGATATTATTAGATGCACCCTTATTATTCATTCTCTACTTTTTACTTTGAGCAGTTTATCCAAAGTACAAAGCTAGATTGCCTTTTGAATCAGTTGGGCAGGGATCCCACCATAGAGATGAGACATGTTCTTTCATATTTAGAACATCAGGCTCGAGGGTTGCCCATGGAATTTATATAGCTCTATTTTCGAGTATGATTTCCATGGGGGAAGGATGTAGTAAAGTGTATCTATGATCTAAGGGTCTGGCCAATTCAGATAGATAAAAAATCGGACATCATTTGGTCACCCGTGTTTGTGAATAAAGATCTCAAGATTAGACTTACATAGCAGGTCATGTGCTCTTATAAACAAGTGATCCACTTAGCTTATCGGTTTAGTCTCAAGGGTGTGAAGGAGCAGGTCTTGGGTTCAACCCCCATGGGGAACATGGAAAGAGTATTTTTCCCAAAGAGATCTAGAGCCCTCTATAAGCATCCACTTGAGTTAACCCTAGTTAATTGGGACACTTGGAACACATGTAGTTACATTGCGAACACATGGATGGTTAGAATCCACCTACCCAAGCAGGCACTCCCCTAGAGAGAGCTATATATAGAGGCATATGGTTGGGAGGAGAGTCATCCGTCTAGCACATGGTGGTGATCATAATTCTCATTCTATTGCATGAATCTAGCTAAGGGTTTATGAGACACTCAAATTCTCCAACAAGAATCCCCATTCTATTTGAAAGAAGAAGGATGGGATTCTCTGAATGGGTGTAGACTATCGTGGACTGAATAAGGTCACTATAAAGAATATATATCCTCTATCACTTATGTGAGAGCTCTTGGAATACCTTGGAAAAGAAACATTCTTTACGAAGATTGACCTTCGAGGAGCTTACAATCATGTCAGGCTCAAAGAACAAGATGAATGGAGGACAATTTTTTGAGTAAGGTATAGGCATTTTGAATATGTAGTTATGAAATTTGGTCTTTCAAATGCTCCAACCCTTTCAACATATGATGAATGATATTTTTCAAGAATATTTAGATGATTTTGTGGGAATATACCTTGATGATATCTTGATATTCTCCAAAAATATAGAGTATCACAAATGTCATGTAAAGATAGTTCTAGAGAAGTTAAGAGAGAAAGGTTTATATGCTAAATTGGAGAAGTGCTCCTTCCATTAAACAAAATTGGAGTTTTTAGCGTACATTGTCTTAGAGAAAGGATTCTTTATAGACCCTAAGAAGATCGAGACAATCCTTGATTGGCAACAACCTTCACATGTTTGAGATGTACAATGTTTTCTTGAGTTTATCAATTTTTATAGGATATTGATCAGATATTACTCAAAGACAGTGACAACTGTTACAAAGCTTATAGGAAATGCAAGGTTCTCATGGACTAAAGAAGCAAAAAATCCCTTTTAGACCTTGAAGTCAACATTCACCACTGCTCCAATTCTAGTTCATCTCGACTCTACCAAGCCTTTCTTCCTAGAGTTAGATGCATCAAACTTGGCCTTAGGGTCCATTCTATCTCAAAATGGAGATGATGGACGCCTACATCTAGTTACATATCATTCAAGGAATTTAATTGTGAAATCCATGATAAAGAACTTCTTGCAATAGTGGATGTGTTTGATACCTGGTCCCATTATCTAGAATAAGGAGCTCATAAAGTTATTGTGTATACAGACCATAAGAATCTAGAGTTTGTTATCACCACCCACATCCTCAACGGAAGGAAATCTTGATGGGGTAACTTTTTGTCTAGATTCGACTTTTTCATCACATACCATCTAGGAGGCTAGCAATGTTGGTCTTACCTTGCACCAAAGAAACCCGAAGAGGCCTTTCATCAACAACAGGGTTTATTACTCAAGCCTGAACATCTCTTGTTGGTGGCTATCTCTTCAAGCCATCATCAATATTCAACTTTAACTTATTTGACTCATGAGATTCAATGACATGATGAATTGGTTTGTAACCTTAGACAAAAAATTTAAGAAGGAATATTTCAAGAGGCAATTAAGTTCCAAGAAAAGGATGGGTTACTATTCTATAAGAACATATTATATGTCCCTCTAGGAAAGCCCATGCTCCAAGTACTTCAACAACATCATGAGAACTTTGCAGTAGGAAATTTTGGAGTCAATAGAAGAATAGAACTCATATCAAGGGATTTTTGGTGGCCTAAAATGTGGAAGGAAGTCAAAGAATATACTCAAACCTGTGTCACTCACAATAAATCTAAGGTACTGTGACATTAACATCATGGCTTTTTGCAATCTTTACCTATTCTAGAAAAGCCATGGGCTTCAATATCTATGGATTTCATCACATATCTACCAAGTTCTGATAAGTATGATGCTATTTTTGTCATAGTGGATATATTAACAAAGATGACATCCTTCATTCCAACTACAAAGGCAATCATAGGTATAGCCACTGCTAGAATTTTTCTCAAATACATCTTTAGGCTTCATGGACTGCCTGATGATATTTTCAATGATTCAGCTCCACATTTCATCTTTGCAAGCTTCTTTGTGTTCAAGTTAAACTCTTTATAGCCAATCATCCACAGACTGATGGAGAAATAGAATGAGTGAATCAAGTCCTAAAATAGTATCTCCATTGCACCATCAACTATCATCAAAATGATTGTCTTGAGCTCTTACCCTTTGCAAAGTTTGCCTATAACAAAAATGTTCATAAATCTACCAAGGAGACTCCATTCTTTGCAAATTAAGGACAACATCCAAGGATGGATATACAACTCTCAAATCATGCCAAGTGCCAAGTTATGATAGATAAGGCCCAATACCTCATGGATGTTTACAAAGAGCTCAATGAAGAGATCTGTAGAGCTCAAGAGCAATATAAGTACTATCCAAATCAGCATCATGTTCAAAATCCATCCTATCACATTGGGGATGAAGTGGGTTATTCATAAATAATTTGCAGACTTCAAGGCCTTGTGCAAAGCTAGACCACTAGAGATTCGGTATGTTCACCATCTTGGGGAGATTAATCTAATCGCTCTTAAGCTCTAGTTATCATGTATCATTATGTTGGCACTCAAGGTCAAGCACAAGGTGTAGAAACACATCAAAGAACTGGACACACAGGAAGAGGGAGCATGTAGGGAGCTCCAAGAAGTATATGTCAAATTTTCAAAAGGAACCCTTATAAAAATAGTGATTTTGATCACTAAAAACCTTTGTAAATATCATTTCACATTTTTGCAGCTCCATTTTATTCAAGATGAGGAGTCCTCAAGCTTGAGGGGTATTAGAAGTATCTACATACCAAACAAGGACGAGCGTGTGATGGTAAGATGTAGAGTTGTGATGTTGGAGTCATAGGTAATTTCTTTACTTTTATTTTTTTCTTACTTCCTTCATTACCATCATCATCATCATCATCCTCCATCTCCCAGCTTCATCTCCTTCTTCATTGAATCTTTAGTTTTTTGGTCATATCCCGTCCCTACCTCATTCCCTCATTCCATTTGTGAGTGAGGGGCCTAGAGAGAATTCAGAGCTGAAACTTGGAAGAAATCCTCTTGAAGGTGAGTATGCACTCTCAATACACTAAACATTTGATTGACCACTCACGGGGTTTGAGATGACACCTGATAGATATCATGAGTGTGGTTACATGAGATTGCATATATATTTTTCTTCCAGAGGCACATAATGAAGACAATTGAGGGCACAATGTGGACATATTTACGAAAAAGTTTAGATTTGGACTTCACAAAGTCCAAGTATCATGATTGGTTGAGTTTTGGTATCACGATACTAGAATGCTCATGTGTCATGATACTTGGTAGGTATCGTGTATCGTCGACACCTTATAATCCCCATGTATTACGATACCTAAGTATCGTGTATTGCTGGGATAAACAATACTTCCATGTGTATCGTGTATCACGACCCTATGTTGTATCATGTGTCATGTTGACCTCAAGTATCATATCTTGAAGGTTCGAGTATCCTGTATTGTTCCTAAAACAAGTATTGTATCATGAGATCAAATATCATGTATCATCTAGGCTCAAGTATCATGTATTATTTGCTCTCAAGTATCATGTATCGCAACTTTACAGTATCATATGTCGTGGTTGTGATAGGTATCGTGTATTGTGTGATAAAGAAAGAGATACAAAAGAGATTTAATACAAAAGGGTAGGTTATTTTTGGAATTTCGGAGTTCATTTGGGCAATTTTTTCAAACAATTGAGAGATGTCTTGGAGCCTTAGAGAGATTCTGTTTGTCTGTTTGACCCCCAACAACCTAAACTGACATAACTTTTTTACATAAAATCCATTTTTCGAGATCTCGTGTGCATTGGAAAGCTCCTAAAAATAATGCGTTGATTTTTACATAGGGTAATTTGAAGTTGATCTTCAAGTGGGATTAGGAAGCCAAGGGAGCCCAAAAGGGTTTTTCATCAATACAAAAAGGGAAAAAGGGTCTTTAAAAAATGCTTGAATCTAAATTATTTGCCAATTAAAGTTAAAGAATGAGTAAAACTTGGAACGCTTAGTCCATTAAGAGCTCTTGGAGAGGCCAACGTAAGGTGAAAATGTGTGCAAGCTTGGGAACACATGTCCTAGGCTTTGAAGTGCAATCAAGGGAGACATGACTTGAGGTTGGAAGCATTCTTAACCCCCTTGGTCAATTCTTAGCCTAAGCTAAGCGTGACTAATGATATTAACTAATTAAGGTGATGATAACCATGAAATATGTAAAAAAATCCCTAATTACTCAAGTGAAAGAATAGTTAGAGTATTGTTGTGAAAAAATCTAGAGGAAAAGAATATAAATTGGTCGACAAAACTTCAAGTGTGATAAAAAATCAAGTATGCCTTATGATGCAAATTAGTGGACAAGAAGTGACCATCCAAGTAAGATAAAAAGAACAAGTAATTGATACAAAATGACTTTGCAATGCATTTGTACTCGGGAAATTGGGGGTTAATCAATAAAGGCTTATGAACCTTAGATCTTGTAGAAATATAGGCCATCATAAACAAAGCACTAGATCTTCTAAGGCTAGTGTCAACCACACAACTAGGTCATGGGCACAACTTAGTGATTATCCTACGTGCTAAGTTTCGAAACAAGTGATTCAGAAATTTCATTTAGCATGGACAAACGCACAGGTAGTTCAGGAACTACCTATTTACAAACACCAGAAGGTCCTTAGAAAACACAATTGGAATATATTAGGACCAACCAATTAGGTGCTTGCATATATGAGGATGGGCTGTGAAGATCAATCATCCAACTTAAAAATCAAGGTCAATGCTTCGGACTTGAACACCCTGTGGTCAAGTTCGAAGAGTGTTCTTACATTGATAAGCAAGGAGCCATGTATATGGTTACCAACTTACCAGATAAGACCAATCAGTTTGGATCGATCATATTGGAGTTTGATATAGGAGAACATGATCTAGAAAAAGAAGGACAAGAACCTAGGACTCCTCGAGGAAAGTCTATCCTATCCAAAATACTCACACTAGAATGGGTATCTCAGGATACCCAATCATAGAACTCTTTGTTAACCAAGAGATTGATGAAGTTTTGTGGAGATCTATTTGGATAACACTACAGAGAGAGTATTCGTAGTGATCTATCAAAATAGGCTTGTTTACACATGGAATGGTAAACCAATGTTTCTCTTGCATACGTCCACTACCTATCATGATCAGGGAGGTGCAAGATCATCCCATGTTCTCGAAGCACAACAAGAATGAACCAGAGACAGACTTGAGATAAGCTTTGCACACACTATGGGTAGAGATAGATAAGGACTTGAAAGTGAAGCACCTGAAAGAGAGAGACATTGAGCACATAGGCATCAAAGAGATGAACATGATTTTCCATTGCCTAGACCCCGAGAGTACCTAAGAACCCTTAGACCCTCTCAAGTGGGCAAAACAATAAAAAACTACTTTGATGGGTTAGGAGATCCTTATGATCATGTGGCCAAGTTCAAACAAGTGTTGAGATCTGAACGTGTTAATGACTTGTTCAGCTAGTCCAAGGCATTTGATTTGACCCTCAAGGGTACCTCTTTAGCTTGGTTTCAGCCCCTTAATAGTCACAATTACTAAAATATAGGTCAATTGCTAGAAGCATTCATTGTAGAATTTTCTAAGAGTGGCATTAGGAATAACACATCATCCTTGATCCACAACTTCAAGCAGACACCCAAGAAACAGTTCAGCTAGCCGGACACAGATTTGAACAATACATGGAAAGATGTCCCACATGTGAATCACCTACACAAGAAAAACAAGTTTCCTTGTTTTTAGATGGACTTGTAAGTCAACAACATAGATCATATGGATATCTCAAGGAGCCAATCACACTAGGTCAATGCTTGAGAATGTGTATTGACATAGAAGAAAACTTGGGTGAGGAGTTAGAATTTTCGAAACTCTATAAGGATTTAGACAGATCTTCTAGTCATACTTCTAGACCCTCCACTTCAATAAATGAGCTAGGTGAGAAAGTTTCTACTTAGTACATACAGATGTATGGGGACCAAGTCAAGAACCTTCATTGGCAGGATCAAGATATTATGTCTCATTTATTGATAACCATAGTAGATGGACTATTCTTTACTTTATCAAGAGTAAGAATGAAGTGTTTGATTGCTTCAAGAAGTATCTAAGCACGTGTGGAGAATCATGCAGGTAGATCTTTTGATGGAGGGAGAGAATACTTTTCCAAAGAGTTTGATGAGTTCTTGTAGGATAAAGGTATCAAAAGGGAAGTGACTACCACGTACTCTCCTCAACTAAATGGAATCGCCGAGAAGAGAAACAATACATTGGTTGGATCAACCAGAACAATGCTTGAAGAGAAGAAGTTGCCATATTATCTATGGGTAGAAGCTATTTCAACTATTGTGTACCTTGTCAATAAAATACTATCCAAATCACTTCAAGGTATGACTCCTTATGAAGAATGGCATGGAAGAAAACCTAGTCTTAGACATTGCAAGGTTTTTGGTTGTTTAGCTTATGTTCATGTACCATCACAAATAAGAGGTAAGTTAGATGAAAGGGCAACAAAGGCAGTGTTTATTGGATACAATTCAACTCATATGGGTTACAGGTTCTATAATCCTTCAACCAAGCAATTCACTACAAGTAGAGATGTGTTTGAAGAATGCAGGCCTTGCTATGATGAAGACAAACAAAAGGTAACTCTACCATATGATCTTGATTCTGATTCTCATCAATTAAGAAGCAAGCATGATACACAGGTCAAGGATCCAAGAAGTGATACAAACAATGACCAAGATGAAAGGAAAAAGGATTACAAGGTATGGAAATCAAGAGGCAAAGAAAAGATGCAAGAGGTTGGAGAATGCTCCAAGCAAGCACCTAGAAGATCAGCAAGAGAGAAGAAACAACCAGAAAGGTACAGATATGATTCCACATTTGTTACAAAGCATTCAATCTACTTGGCAAAAGACTCTATTTTAGAGGAACCCTCAAGCTATGAAGAGGCAAAAGGAAACCCTAATTGGGAAAAGGCCATGAAAGAAGAAATAAATGCATTGAAGGAGATGGATACTTGGGATTTGTTTCCAATGTCATTGAATCAAAAGGTATTTGGTTGCAAATGGGTATATAAAGTTAAAACAAATTCAGATGGAACAGTTTGCAAGTACAAGGCAAGATTAGTTGTCAAAGGATGCTCACAAAATCATGGTATAGACTATGAGGATTCATTATCACCAATTGCAAAGATGACTACATTCAGAACATTGATAAGTGTAGCTGCTGCAAGGAATTGGAGACTCCTCCAACTTGATGTGAAAAATGCATTCTTAAATGGTTGAATAAGTGAAGAGGTATACATGTCACAACCACTAGGATTTCAAAACCCTAATCATCCATCTTATGTTTGTAGACTTAAGAAAGCATTGTATGGATTGAAACAAGCTCCTAAAGCTTGGAATTATAGGTTGGTTACATATCTTCAAGATCAAGGGTTCAAAGCTAGCAACTCAGATCCTTCTCTATTCACCAAAAGGAATCACGATGAGGTTATCTATCTATGTGTACATGTAGACGATATTATTGTGACAGGTGATGATCTAAACGACATCCAAAGGATCAAGAGGCACATGCAAGAGGAGTTCAAAATCAATGATCTAGGTAAGCTCACATATTTCCTAGGCATGCAGGTGATATACACAGATGAAGGAATTAATTTGACTCAGAGAAGATACATTCAGGATCTACTTCTCAAGATCAAAATGGAGAACACTAAACTTGCAGGTACACCTTTTGAGATGAATCATAAACTTAGTGTTTATGAAAATTGAAGACATTAAAGAGTATCAAAGCTTTGTAGGTAGCTTGATATATGCTACTCATACAAGGGTAGATTTCTCATATAGTGTGTGAGTGCTTAGTCAATTCATGCACTCACTCAGAAGACCACACATGGATGCGGCTAAGAGAGTACTTAAGTATCTCAAAGGTACAATCAACGAAGGTATATTCTATCCTTACTGTTCAGATTTGGATATCAAAATCTATTCACATGCAGATTGGGCACGAGCAAAGGATGATAGAAGAAGTACTTCTGGTTACTTAGCATTTGCAGGTTCAAAGCTAGTGTCATGGAGTTCCAAGAAGCAACCTACAGTTGCTTTATCCTCAACTGAAGCAGAGTACAGAGGTTTGACCATAGCAACTCAAGAGGCAATATGGTTAAAAGCATTATATACAAATTTGGGACTTGTGAGTTCCAAAGCTCACATATTTGGAGATAATGTAAGTTCCATGCATCTAGGAGCAAACCCTATTTTCCATGTGAGAACCAAACACATAGAGGTGCATTACCACTTCATCAGGGAGAAGCTCATAGCAAAGGAGATTGACATTTCTTTTGTTCCAACTGAAAAGCAAGTAGTAGATATGATGACAAGGGCACTTGATGGAATAAAGCTTTGTAGATTGAAAGCTATGGCAGAAATTCAACCTCTTAGAGAATGAAGACTCAAGAATACTTTAGCTTGAGGGGGAGCTGTTGGAACATCAAGCTTACACTATGCTTGAGGTGGATTTGATCTACATCAAAAACTATGGCTTGGATTATGGCAAAAGAATATCCATTGGACAGTTCTTTTACCTATGCTCATTTATTGTTTTTTTTGAGAGATTTTTGATGGTTCATTTACCATTGTAAAAGCCTTGAGATTTACATTTTTAAAAGTATAAAGAGAGAACCCAAATTCCATGATTTTTTGGTGGTTGAGTTGCATTCAATCAAGCAATCAATCACCTAAAAGTAGATCAAACTAGATCTTCACTTTTCCTACATTGTAGGAAAGTGAATTGATTGCCTCCAACAACCATTCTAACCTTCATTTGAATTCAAAATCCACTTGTAGAACTCATGGAGCACTTCTAGAGTCTATATAAAGACTTGAAATCACTTGTGCATGTTGGAGTTAGACGTCTATGGAAGCACGCGAACAGCACAAGGAAGAAGAAGAAGCTTGGAGCACAACACACAATACTGAATGTATTACTAGAGAATGTACAAAGATAAGTAGCACATTAGGGCAATAGGCATATATACAAGCTAGGGGAAAAAACTCCTAAAGAGGGAAAAAAGTGCCTCGACGGTCCTAGTGTGTTCACACACATCAATACCTAAATATATCAACAAATCCCCCTGGGAGTGATGCGGTGAACAAGGAGCTGGCACCCATATAAGGAAGTGCCAAGCTATGTGGAAATCACTCCACAAAAGGAAATAATCCCAAAGCTTTGCGGAAAGCTTCAAACTTCTCCCTAGGCAGAGCCTTCGTGAAAAGGTCTGCAATGTTCTCCTACGTGGGCACATATGCCAAGCAGATCTCCCCAGCAGAGAACCTCTCCCTGACATAGTGATAATGCACCTCAATGTGCTTAGTGGGAGCATGAAACACAGGGTTCCTCGCAACTGCCAATGCGCTCTGACTGTTAGTGAAGATGGTGGTGGAAGAAGTCTGACCAACACCCAAATCAGCCATAAGGCGTCTGAGCCACACACACTCAACAGTTGCTGTGAAAGCTGCCCTATACTCAGCCTCACAACTGGAAGTGGCCACAGTAGGCTGCTTCTTGCTCAACCAAGATATACATGAGCTACCAAGCATGAAGCAAAAACCACTAGTGGACACATGAGTGTCATAGCAACCAACCCAATCAAAGTCAGAAAAAGCATGCAAATGTAATGGTAGTGATCCCCCCTTGGGATAAAACAACCCAAGTAGCCGAGTACCACTCAAATAGCGAAAGATGCACTTAACTGTCTGCCAATGCTTGACCCTTGGGCAATGTATAAACCTGCTCATCTGTGAGACAGCAAACTGAATATCTGGCCGAGTAATGCATAAGTAAATCAAGCATCCAACAGCCTGCTAATAGAGAACAACATCAAATGCATCTCCAGCATCATGAAGACTCAATCGTAAACATGTCTCCATAGGAGTGGCAATAGGCTTACAGTCTTCAAGGCCAAAATGTTGCACTAATGTGTCAATATATTTTCTTTGACACAAAGCCATTCCACCATCAACTTGCATAACTTGAATGCCCAAATAGTGATGCAAATTCCCCAAATCAGACATCTCAAAGGAGACATATAAATAAGCCTTAAAATCAGCAATATGCTTCTCAATAGGACTAGTGAGCAGCATGTCGTCAAGATAGACAACAATGATCAGATGCACATCATTAGCACACTTAACATATAAGGTGCTTTCAGTTGGATTGTTCTCAAAACCATGTGCAATCAGATAGGCATGTATCTTCTCATACCAAGCAGGTGGTGCTTGCTTTAAACCATATAATGCCTTCTTTAACCTGCACAGCTGGTTTTCATGCCTTTTTTGCACAAAGCCACGGGGCTGAAAAACATACACTTCTTCATGCAAGTCACCATTCAGAAATGTTGTTTTAATGTCCAACTGATGTACATTCCAACCATGATGAGCTGCAAGTGCACAAATGCTCCGAACAGTAGTCATACAGCATGTAGGTGCAAAGATCTCATCAAAATCAATGCCTCTTTCCTATGCATAACCCTTTGCAACAAGCCTAGCCTTATACCTGTCAACTGTACCATCCAATTTACGCTTCAGCTTGTATAACCACTTAGTGCCAATGGCCTTCTTGCCTAGAGGCAAGTCACATAAAGACCAAGTACCATTCTTCATTATAGCATCATATTCAGATTGCATAGCAGCCATCCAATTTTCTGAATTTTGTGCTTCATCAAACGAAATAGGCTCATTCTCATCACAGAGACTAGATGCAGCCATAGCATAGCAATCTAATGCAAAAGAGGCACTATGAGAGCCTGAACGAGTACGATATGATGCCGACACAAAGATACAAAAGTTGCAGTATGAAGGAGACAATATTTTACTGAAGGATTTAGGGTACCCCTATCAGATGACCAGTGTGCCCAACAAGAAGATAAAACCAATGAAGTGCAACACAATTGGAGATTATGGAGGAGTTTTTCTGAGTCAAACTATCAAGGCTCAAGGCATATCATCAACAAAAGTGATTCATGGATCACCTGGAACCTGCAAAATTTATCCAGGTTGTATATAGCCCTCTCATTTCATTTTGCTTAAGTTTTAGTAGTTTTCTTTATCCATTTCATGCTTGTTTCTTGAGTTTTTAGCAAATTTAGCAGCCATTTCATAAACTTTGCAAAGGTGCAATTTTTGGACTTTTTAGGAATTTTTCCGAATTTTTCAAGCATTTTTTTTTTATTTTTCTAGCAATTTTTTAGGTCATTTTCTTGCCAAATTGGAGGAATAAAGGAAGCTCTTTGTGCGTTTGAGTGCAAAAAACTAGCTTAGACATGTAGGAAAAGTTTTTAGAATTTTTTGGATTTTTTTGCATTTTTTTGGATTTTTTAATGTATTTTTTTCATTTTTTGGATATTTTCCTCAAAAAAAAAGGCCCCCCCTGGATTTTTCGGGTTTATTAAAAAACAATTCCCATCGTCTCTCTCTCTCTCTCTCTCTCTCTCTCTCTCTCTCTCTCTCTCTCTCTCTCTCTCTCCCCTCACCCCCCCCCCCCTTGCCCCCCCTGCCCCCCCCCGCTCTGACACATCCCCCCCTACCCCCTCCCCCCCCTGCGCCACCGCCTCCCCCACCCCCCCCCCCCCCCCTCGCTCTGACACATCCCCCCCCCCTCCCCCCCACTCTGACACATCCCCCCCCCCCCCCCCCCCTCGCTCTGACCCATCCCCCCCCCCCCCCCGCCCCCCCGTTTGTATTTTATTTTATTTTTATTTTTATTTTTTATATTTCTTTTTATTTTTATTTTGTTTTTAATTTTTATCTTTTATTTTTTATTTTTTTATTTTTATCTTTTAATTTTTATTTTTATCTTTTAATTTTTATTTTTATCTTTTCCGGCAGCGTGTTCCAAAAAAGAAAAGAGAGAGAAAGTTTTATTTTATTTTTTAATTAAAATATATAAAAATATATATTTTTTAAATTTATTGGCTCAAACCTTTTGGCTTTCAATCATGCCTCGAGTGACCATTTTTTTTAAAAGTAGGGTCATTTTCATGTATTTTGGCACCTCTAGACTCATTTTTTGGCTTTATTTTTCAAAATACAACCTTTTCTTTGACTTTTGGTCAAACACCACATGTTTTGAGCACATTTATCACATGTTTTTATGTGCATGAAGAGTGACCAAGGAAGTGTGCAGAGAAGTGCTAAGCTAGTCCCCCAAGGATCCCAAGGTCTTATTGAAGTGTGCGCATGCCGACAGAAGGTACCCCTCCCTCCCCCTTAGTGGAAGCTTGGTGCAAGGTGTGCACAAGTGCAGGCTTGGAGAATGTGGAGGTTTGGTGCAGAGGAGGTCGGAAGCAACAAGTTCCTTGGGTATTTGGTATTTTGTCATTGAGCACTATATGGGATTTTGCACAAAAGCATTGGATTGTATTGTGCTTCAACATTGTATTTGTCTTATTATAATCAATCAACAGAGGCTTCCAGTGTGTATCTTTCTTCTTGTCTTTCCCTTTTCTCCTACAAAAACTCAAATCCCTTCTTGTCCAAGAATCCCCCAACAGTATGGTTATGTAGAAAGGCATTCATGTCATCGACAATGTGTCTCGCAATCATTTGGCCATGATCAAGAGGTAGGGAAAGACCCGTAAGATTGATAGCGTCCATGTGAAACTTTAATAGGTGACTGAGGCCATCCGACACGATAGCGAAGAGTAGTGGAGCCAGTGGGCAGCCTTGCTTGATAGTTCTTTTCAAACATATGGGCTCAGAGAGCTTACCGTTGATATTTATTCTCATTGAAGCATTTTGAAGTAGAGTGGAAACCATCTTCATGAACTTTTGGCTGCATCCAAGATCTTTCAGTGATTGGAGAATAAAGTCCCATTCCAATCTATCATACGTTTTGTCGAAGTCGATCTTAATGAATACCAGATCTTGTGTAGACT
Organism: Ceratopteris richardii; assembly: GCA_020310875.1. Lineage (NCBI taxonomy): Eukaryota > Viridiplantae > Streptophyta > Polypodiopsida > Polypodiales > Pteridaceae > Ceratopteris > Ceratopteris richardii. The sequence goes on from CM035411.1 coordinate 97,233,969, forward strand.
CCTCAGCAAACGCAAGGCCTTTCCAAATATCAACAATTGCTTCAAGTATAGATCTACCTTTGATAAAACCTTTCTGATCCTCACAAAGCCAAGACTTTAAATGACAAGAGATTATGTTGGCGATAACTTTGGCAATTATCTTGTATATTCCATTTTTAAGCATTGTAATCGACCGCTAGTTTTCAATTTTGTTCTTATCTGAATTAACTTGATGACACCACTATTAGGACACTCAGGGAGGGCACCAAAGGAGAAAGCCTCTTGCCACACCAGGCATAGTGGGGTGGCCACCACGTGCTTGAAGGACTTGAAAAACTCATTGGTGAGGCCATCCGGACCCGAACTTTTTCCATTGGGAAGAGCATCAATAACCTCGATAATTTCATTGTCGAAAATGTTAGCATCCAGCAGAGAATTCATGTTCTGTGGGATTCTAGATTGAGCAACCCTTGAGATGGTTGCCATGCAGTCACGCCTGAGCCAGGTAAGAGGAGTTGAGACCCCGAGAAGATGGGTAGAGTGCTCGACGATGATAGATCTGTTCTCAACTTCTGTGCTACATTCACTCCCATTATTATCGACCAAGAAGGGGATAGATTCCCTAGCTTCTTTCCTTTTGAGGATATTACACATCTCTTTCGATGGTTTGTCAGCCTTCCCTGCCCACCAGTCTTTAAAGAATATTTGCAGATTTTTTCTTTGAACCTCTTCCTCAAGTCTTAGTCTTCCCCCGATTTTCAGAAGCCCTTGTTGGCATTCCAAGTTACCTTTATTCACTTCTTCTTCAAGCCATGAGAGCCTCCGGTACACCGTTTCTCTTCTTTTTTTCGGATATCTCTTATAGCCTTATGAGTCCTAATCAGAATTTGTCGAGTCCTTTCCACCACATTTCTCTAGCACTTAGCCAGCTCATTACAGTAGACAAAGGCCTTTGGTCACACTACGGAAAATTCTTGGTGGACATAGGGGAGGGAAAATGACATCTGACAAGCATGAAACCAAGGAGCTTTCCGGAGCGAGGGTATCGGTTTGAAGGAAAGAGTAATCGAGTAGTGGTCTGAGATAGTCAGGTCCATGTGTTGGGAAATCAAAGGAGTACCCCACCGGAGAATGGTGTTTTGGTCGATGTAACATCTATCAAGTCTTGCTTTCTTCAGAGAGTCCCCCAATTGGAGATTAGACCAGGAGAACCCCTTCATGTCTTTCACCTCAACCAGGTCGAGATGGAGCTTGATTATATCCCATATCTCTTTCTCTCGTCCGTCAATAATTTTCCCCTTGTTATTCCATCGGTCCTTAGGAAACTCAACCATGTTGAAGTCCCCACAAATCAAAACATTGCGTGAGAGGGAGTCAAGGGAAGCCCACGTATCGATTCTATCAGCCTCTCCATTAGGGGCATAAATTGAGACCATAGTGAACTGAATAGGGAACCCGATAGAGACAGAAATCCAACGATGATTATGATCTTCATAAGTCGAGGTCAATCTACCGGACCAGGAGTGACTAATCCCAATCGCAATGCCCCCTGCCCCCCTAGGGTGCGAAGTGGAGAATCAAAGGTGGTTCGGAGAAATGCATTTAAGCCGTTTCTGGAGATCCTCTGCATCGATTTTAATCTCTTGTAAGCAGATAAAGTCGGGGTTGATGCACTTGTCTTTGAACCACTCACCAATTTTTTGGAGATTAAGTCACGACGATTTGAAGTTTTGAACTCTATACCTTTATTCAGCTTTTCAACTGGATTTTAGTACACCATTATTATTGTGCTTTTAATTTACAAAAGTGCTCTTTCAAATTTCTAAGGAAACGATGTAGATATTCTGCTTGAAACGGAGATGCATGACAGTTACTGCAATTTCCAGTATCAATGTCCCTTGATTTTATCAGTCACGTCACACGTGGACACGGAACGCGTTTGAATTTTACCATCTGTGTGACGGAGAATTATGTCTGTGTGTGACGGAGAATTATGCGTATGTGTGTTTGTTTGTGTGTGCACTGTGTGTGTGTGTTTGTGTGTGCACCGTGTGTCACGGTGTGTCTGAGTGTGACGGAGCATTATGCGTATGTTGTTTGTTTGTGTGTGCACTATGTGTGTAAGCGAGAGACAGTCAACTCCGTTTGCACTGGGTTTGGAATCCGGATAGCGATAAGGTTGGCATGTTCATTCCGTAAAAGTTCGCTTTACTACGAAAGTAAAACCAGTAAAGCTGATCAATCCAAAGGACTTGCAGTTCTACACAGATCTGACTCGGCACACAAATCACTTGACCAATGTGGCAGGTCTTGCATAAAGGAATCTGGACCAATGCAAGGGCTAACAAAATCTGTGGTGTGCCGCCATGGTGCAAGCGTTGTCATCGGTGCATCGAAGATTTAGCCCACCTGTTCTTTGACTGCCCCAAGTCCCGTGTTGTCTGGCATCACGTGTCCCGAGTTTTGAGAATTACGAGTCAAATCAACTGGCAACAAGTGATGTTGGGTGAGGCGATTGGGTGCTCTTCGAGGCTATGGAATGCCATCAGAGGCGAGGCTCTCTGGAAGATTTGGAGAGAGCGCTGTGCCGTCAATTTCGACCAAACTCCTAAGGAATGGTCGATCGAGAAATCCTTGTTTCTCCTTGGTAAAAGAATCTCCCGGGTCAAGAGTTCACCACCGTTTAGACATCACTGTATTTATCTCCTGGAAAACAACAAGTTGAAACCCAAATGGGTCCCACATGAGGGTGATGGTAATGTTATCCACCTCATTTGTAATGCCTTGTAGCTTGCTAGACTCCTCCCCTGCGTTGTGGGATTCGGGGGGTCCCATGGGCACTAGTCCCGTTCACTTGTAACTTTTTCTCTTTAATATAATTAAAGTCCGGGAGATTAGGCTAAGGCCGAACTTCCTTTATAAAAAAAAAAAAAAAAAAAAATCACTTGACCTCCTATGTTTCTGTCTCATTTATGGTGTCCGTGTCTTCTTCGTGATATTTCGTGAGCCTGCCTTCTTCCGCCTCGTTCACGAGACGGTGAGAGTCTGTGCGCAATTGTCTGGGTGCGTTTCATTTAGTGTGTCCATGTTACCATAGATTTCAATTTGTCCGAACGTGAAGGACTGTGTGGCTTTTTTTCTCACTGGCAACTTGGCATGTCTTCATTGTCGCAACTTCAACGATACCTGAATACTCAGGAGTCAGACGGCCTTGGATTTTTCGAAGATCCTTTCTTTTTAAACGACGTTTACCATGGCGTTTGCTGTGCTTTTATCATTGTGAGCTCAGGCAGTTTGAAATGATGATGACAAGTTTTTAAATTCCTCAGATGAGGTCACCGATCTGACCGCATGTGCCTGCTTTTATAGATAATCTACGGGATAGTCAGTGTTAGTCACAATGACTTGCATTACGGTATATTACTGTTACTCTTACAGAACTTTCATGAAGTGTTTGAAGAAGCAAGTGGCATGGATAGGATTACTCTGACGAAGATGAACACGAAGACGAAAGCGCTGACGCTGCTTATGCTGCCTTTCGGTCTTCTTCACCGGACAAAATTCTTTTAATACGAGCCACTCATTCCTGAACAAAGCCATCCCCATTCTTGCGACTGTCAGAATGAGCAGAGTTTACAACTCCGTTTACAACGAGGCAAAGTTCGACTCACAGGTACATGAGTTGTAACTTTTGCTTTCGGGAAAAAGTAAAGATTCAACTTTGTAATGGAAGTACAGAAGGCTCTTGGAGGAGGACAATGGTAAACCTATCAACATGGTACAGGTTACACCTCCTTGGATGAATGTTAGTTACAAGACTTTCCCTTTTATCAAGGGCATCTAGCACGAACTAACCTGTACAAACTACAAAAGCTACTATAATTGTAATGCTTTCAGGCTGTGATACAAAGCTTGCTGCAAGAAAAGCAGGGATTCAGATACATTCAGAAAGGACATATCGTTATTTTCACATCATAAAGGTGGAAATTTCCAGAACTCAGCCAGTCCAGTTAAGATATGATTTCTTTTTTCTGTATGGATCTGATGACTTGCAGAATATGGACAATCATGATCATCCTCCTAGTAACGAGAACATTTTCTGAGCTTAAAGCTTTCCATTGTTTATTGGGATGGTTTTCCGTGTTCATTCATGCCTTCAAGTTGCCTTTCCCACTCGCATCTACTGTTCCTTTATAGAATCTTAGTTAAGTAGAGTGTAAAGCGCACAAAAAGTCCTCTCACTACTACAGATCGAGCACATACCGACGACACCGACAACGGCCTTTGTTGCGGTTATGGTCGGCATGTCTATGAGTATGGAGACACTGGAAATCTCCCCAAAAAATGCCGGTATCCTCTTCGGTATACACATTGGTATAGCGATCAAAATACTCGTTAATGTATGTATGCATGTCAAACATCTATGAATACCATTTCCACAGGTAGTGGGTATATGGGACGACATGTGGATCAAAGAAGCCTTGGACAAAGACTCTGGTTACATTGTGGCTATGACCGTCGAAAATGCAAAACAGGAATTCGTTGCAGACATGGTTGAAGAGAGAGAGAGAGAGAGAGAGAGAGAGAGAGAGAGAGAGAGAGAGAGAGAGAGAGAGAGAGAGACGTACTGAAAATCAGGAATCGGAACTTAACAAACTCCTAACTCACTAGACACGAAACAAGTACTAATAAACACCTCAAAAGCCATGAATGGCTACATGAGGAGTTTCTATTACTCAGTTGCTCATTTAATACAAATTTCTTGACTTGAAAGCATCATTTACAAGAAGCTTCTCTCCTTTTCTTGAATGGAGCCTTCATTCGAATGTACTCTATAAAATCATAGCTGGAGAATGTGAGTCGTAACACTTAGCATGATGGAGGAGCTCAACCCACACGATATCTTGATAAAAGTCAAATGTCTTGATTTCATTATGCACTACCCCTATGAACAATGACTAAAAACAAATACTGCATGGAAAAACTACATCATATGGAAATATAAGAATGCCATAAGAGATCTAGGATTAGAAGCTATGTAAAATGCAAAACAAAGACCCTCGAACTTAAACCAATGTATGCAAATATGCCCACAATAACACATAACTTACCCTCCCTATATGCATCTAAAAGGTATACAAAAGATGTTTGTTCTGTTAGATATGATCAGTACTCCACCCTCATGTGACCACAAATGATCCATGGTGCTCTAAATTGTAAGGCCCCCATTATGAAGAGAAGCCATTGTGAGAGCCCAAACATTTATGGAATGCTAACTTGTAAGTTAGATGAGTTCTATGTGTGACCATTGATCGTTATAGATGATCTTTGTGAGCCTAGCCATTAGGTTAGGTATGTTGGGTGTGTGTAGAAGTGCGAGAGACACAAAACAAGCACACACAAGGAGCGCAAATGCAGCAAGACACATGGAGAAGACAGATGGCTAGAATAGCTCTCTCTATTCACCATGAACTAAACTGAAGTAAGAGCTAAATAATATCCCCAAGTACAAATTACCACCACATATGAGTGAATCATGTATATGGTAACATGGGGAAAAAACCTCTAGCCAGCTCTAGAGTAAAAAGTGCCCATGTATAGGGAAAGGGTTCACATCAAAGCTACTCGAGGAACACAAAAGTGTAACCCCCTTGGAGCAATGATGTGAACACATACAGGGAGTGGCATATCAGCCTCCTCAACATAATAAGCCTAAAGGTTTGCGAGAAGCTTCAAACTTTTCCCATGGAAGAGCTTTAGTGAATATGTCTGCCACATTGTCTGCAAACAGACCAAATCAAAGTGACTACGTATAGGGAAAAGTTTCACATCAAAGCTACTCGAGGAACACATAAGTGTAACAAGGTAGGGCATAAACTTTCGGGCCATTGGGTTGCCATTCAAGTAAAAAATAAAGGCCTTGTGGCATCGCGTGCTTTCCCCATAGAACCTTAATGGGGGAGTGTAGAGGGGGGCTTGCCCGCTTGTGCGGGGTACTTCGTGGGGCCAATCCCCCCAGCCCATAGGGCTGAGGTGATAAAACTTTTGGTCATCGAGATATTGTTAGATTTTATATTTTATGATATTTTTTTAATCTCTCGACTACATTTATCTATATCGATTCCCCTTGTAGAAGCTAAACAAGCATGGCCTAGGTTGAGCTTTATATAGCATTGTGCACTAGTAAGCTCTTCATCTAGAGTCTATCTAGATCACCATCTAAGCTCAACATTGGGAGTGCAGAGGTGGATACCACCATTGTTGTAACTATCTTATGCTTGGCAAAATGAAAATTTGCGTTCTCTATCTCTTAGTCTATGCCTATCTTTGTCTGTGTTTTTCTCTCAACTCTATCTATTGGTGTATTCCATTGTGCTATTATTTTCTTACAGGTTCAAGTTCATCATGACATGAGCAAAATAGTAAAGGAGGAACAAAGACTAGATGAAACTCATAAGATAAAAAACTGGATGGGGAACAATCTCACTTTCTTAGTAATGTCAGAAACTACAAATGGAGCTGATTTAGGTGGAGAAAACCTCAATCCTCATTTTAAACCTCTGAATGGGCGAAGACCTCCTAATCCACAAGCAATGTAAGAGAATTTCTTTCCATCATAAGACCACAAAACTTACTTAGAAATTTCTCACCTTCTCAAGTTGGCAAGTGCATGAAGAATCCTTATGATGGCACTATTGATCCTTATGATCATGCGGCATAATTCAAACAAGTACTTTGAGGTGAGAAAGTGAATGATTTCTTCATGAAATATGAAGCTTTTAGACAATTGGTAGGTTCTGCAATAACTTGGTTCCACAATAATTGGATAGAAAAACATTTAGAGATGTTGGACATCTCATAGATGAGTTTATTGGGGATTTGTCGAAGAAAGGAGCTAGACATGAAACCTCGTCTTTGATTCATATATTTAAACAACATAGTCAGGAGATGATTAGGCTTGCTCCTTGTATATTTAATCAGTACAAAATTTATGACTGACTAGGGAGCTTCCTTCCAAAGAAAAGTGAATTTCCTTCTTCTTGGATGGACTTGTTAGCAATTAATTGGGAGAAATTTTCTATATACAATGCTTGCAAACATTAGATGCATGCTTGAAGGAATACATAGATTTGAGACATAATTTGGAAAAAGCCCTAAAACTTTCTCAAGTACACACTAATTCATAATTGTCATTTAGTAGTGGATTGCATCTACCCCCATTGATGCAATTGCTCAAAATGGTAGCTATAAAGTTGGGAACTCAACAACCATTAGCAATAGTGTATATTTTGAACACCTTATCATTTGCAATTACTCAAAACATGTTACCATGTGAAGGAGACCATCCAACGAAAAATTTCTCAATCACCTACAGATTGAAGGGAACAACAATAGTTCCAATATCATCACAAGCTCACAACTCATATCATAGTTGACTTCCATTAGAACTAGAAATATTATCAAGAACCTAGGCCACAAATGGCTCAGCAAGATCGTAATCCACCACATATTGTCATAGTAAAATAACCCCATCCACCATAGAATGTTGTTTTCAACTTGGAAAAGAACAAAGGACGAGACATTATGCCCATATCATCATCATTGCCTCTATAAGCGAAAGAACTTGTCTATGAACATGTAGAACGAGAGACATACAATTAAAAAGAGCAACAAAGAAACTACTTTTCTTCTTATGATGCCCTGTACTATGGCGAGGATTCTAATTGGAATCAAGAATCAAAGGATACACCCATGTTAGGCCTCCTATAAGGAAAAATAGAGTGCCACCTGCAAGAGGGCCATGTAAGATATGTAATAGAGACAACTTTATTGATGAATATCCACATCCATCCAATTATGAGCCTAATACTAGAATTTATTGTGTATTTTCTAATGATTGCTTTAAAACTTTTAATATTGTGAGAAGCATACTCAGCACTTTATTTGTCATATTCTTGATAATCAAAATTCTATTGTCAGGACCATGTATTCTTCTATCGATAGATAATTATGTGGCGAACTCGGTAGCAAGGGAAAATTGAGCCACTCATTATCTAACTCGCCATTATGATGTTCTTCCCAAAATTGCATCCATGGCCTTTGGCATGGCACAGGGCAGAAACAAGGATTTACTTGTAATAAGTATGGTGCCTCTTGCCAATGCACCCACAAAGTAGGATTCTTCTCCAAACATTTTCGTCGCCAGATAGGGTCAGCCTTTCAAACTCTTCTTGAATGTAAGAGAAGGTTGTTGCCTTGAAGCTCAAATCTTGGTCCAGATCCTTCTAGGTCAACTTCTTTATGTATCGACGTGTTTCTTCTTTCATGATCCCATATGGTACATTGAATGGTTGCATGATTTTATCTAAGTCTTTACTTTTGATCTTTGCTTCTTTCATCACTTTCACCACTACATCTTCAAAACATTGCCTGAGTCAAGACACCAGTAGTGCCTGCTCTCTTTGACTTATTTGTGCAATGTATGACATTGGATGTTCGTCAATGTATGGCTCCTTGTCCTCTAGTATATGTGAATGAATGATGGGGGGGAAAGAGGGTGTACCTCAATGTTGGTAGCAATCAGGGCACCCAAGGACTGACAAGACAAGGAAGCCAACGAAAAGAGTCAAAACAAAGAGAAGTACTAAGTAGGCAAAGCAATCAATGCAGATCCGGCAAATAGGCCCTATAATTTTTCATGAAACTATATTTCCCAAATAGTGATCTTAGACACTTCACACCATTGTAAATACCAATTTTTATTGTTCCTACTCCATTTTGTACAAGCCGAGGAGTCCTTGAGCTTGAGGAGTATTAAAAGTATTTATGCACCAATTTTCATAATTTTTAGAGCTCGTTTGAGACTCCAAAATAGCCGTAGAACCTAATTTTTAAGTAGGCCGGACACTAGGTCTGGACAGGTCCAAAGCTAGTAAAAAACTATAAAAAGAGCTAGAGAGATCATTTTTGAGGTTAGCTTGTTGTAGATTTGAACTTTGTATGAGAACTCTTTTGTAATGGAAGCTACTTCTTTGCTCCTCTCTTTGTTCTTGCCTTGTGTGTGTGTGTGTGTATGTGTGTGCATGCTAGTGTGCTTCTCACTCACACACTTGTGCCATCACTTGTGATGGAGAGTGTTAATCTCCAAAAGAATAACCTACTCTTATGATTAGAGCACCTCTATACCAAGAGTAAGTCAAAACCTTCACCAAATTAGAGGTTCAATCTCCAAATTATCAAAAGTTGAAAAATTCTGTGAAGAAGATAAAACACAGAAAGTTTGCTGCACAATTTCTTCTCATTGACCTATCAAACATGTAAAGTTTTCTATGAAATTTTGTATGGAGTGTTGCCTAGAAGTTGCGCATCTCCTCCAAGTTAAATTTCTTCAAAAGGTTTAGTATAACTTGAGAAATCAACTTCACAAGTTACCTATGTCTAAATCTGCACTTCTGAGAAGTCGATTTTGACACCCCTAACTTCTAACACATAGTTCTATCAATCTCGAACCCGTTTAAGCAAATGCTTGTAGATACAGGTAGCTTACCTTCTAACTTAAAGATTAAGTGCTTGCTTGCACAAAACTTTAAACTATGGAGTGAGAACTGACCAAAAAATCAAGATCAAAATTTGCGCCTGTTTCAGAGAACTGTGAACACTCATCACATATGAATGTTCCTATTAACAATTCTCCTAGCCTGTTTACAATTAGACTCTGAAACTCAAGTCATAAACTCGTTAACTATGAACTTAGATATCCTCAAAAGGATTTCACAAATGATCTAACACAGACGGAGCAGACACAGAAACATGAGGCGCAATATTTCTTCGATTACTCAGAAAATTACAGTTGAGTGATGAGAGAAAAACTCAACTAACATTTCACATGTCTCATGACATCTAACTTCTCCTTTCTTGACTTCTATACTCACTCATCTATTCTTACATATGCTCTCATATCACGCCTCGACATTTTCAAGGTATTTATAGAGAAATTTGTACAAGTCTATGACTAATCAAAGATCTAAGTGAACTATAACTATACTAATGTACATATGTGTACATTTCTCATATCCTCTGAATGTATCCTTCTTCCAAGCTTCAAGAATTGAATCTTCCTTCATTCTTTAATCTTCCAAACATTCAATTGGTGATTGGTCTGCACCAACAGCTCCCCCTCAATCATCAATTGAGGTTTCTCTTATCTTCTTTATGCCTGCCATGTCTTTAAACTTCTGTAACTTTGGTCCATCCAAACTCTTTGTAAGCATATCAGCTATCTGATCCTTAGTTGAAGTATGTATGACTTCAATCTCCTTATCCATCACCTTCTCTCTTAGAAAGTGATACTGTATCTCAATGTGTTTGGTCCTGGCATGAAAAACAGGATTAGCAGCTTGTTAGAGGGCCGCCGAACCAGGATAGATGAACCCGGATAGGTGCCGTAAAAAGTGGATTTGCGAAAACATTGTAGCAGATTTCTATTTAAAGCGCATAAAGGAAAGCGGTTAGGATCGGCAGTTTTTCGGAAGGAGTCTCTGTTCTGTTGAGCGCTGTAGTGAGTAGGGTTGATCACATCGCGAACTGAAGTATTTGGAGATTGCAAGTATCTCATTCAGTCTGTTGTCTGTTATAGTGAATCAATTTGGGATATTGCGAGCATCATATTTTAAGACTATGTATGAGATATTGATGAATACATTGAGTTCTGTTTCATTCTATTCGTATTTAACTATTTTGCGATTCTCTTGGTTGAACAGATTTCCATTCGGTAGTCTTGTGTTGTGAGTCTATTTGATGATCAGTTATATACGATTCTGTATCTCTTCTATCGTGAGATTGTGTGTTTGTCTGCGGTTAAGTGACCAGATTCGAGACAATAGTCTGCGTTCACTGATAATTCGATAAGATCTGTATGTGGACAAAAGTATTGGTAAGTTTATCAATTGCGGTAGGAATTTATGACTTGAATCAATATACGAAAAGTTTGGCGTAATCTCGATTATCTTTGTCCGTGTTCGGCGTACTTATCTGTCACCCGGAATCGTCATATTGAATAGTATTCAATTACTGAAAAGTGCATATTCTATTATTTACAAGTCATAACAGTACCTCTACACCATTACCATAGCAGATTCAGGCTAAAAGTCTTAATATTCACCGTGCCGAAGAATAGTCAGTATTCAGATTCACCCACTGTGCTAAGACGTGAGGAAGTATTATGACTGTGTGAAGAATTGGGAAAATAGTACAGGGCCTCTGTTTAACAGACCCCTACCACTCCCAAGAACCCGGGGACCCGATAATACTCTTTCGAAAGTTGGATAGAAGTATTATTCGTTCAACATTGGCGATCCCGCTGGGGATGTGGCATTAAGATTGCCTGGTATTTTATTCGAATTAAATTTTGTTGGATAGACAATAGCAACAGAATCAGATTGTTGCAAAACTGTTTTGCTCGTAATACTATATGATCAGTACGAAAATGCTACATGCCGATTACTCGATCAGGTGAAAAGTATCCCAAGAATCATCAGTTAGGAGTATTAAGAACAACTCTGGGAGGTACTAGTATAATTAGACCTGACCCAGTTGTCGAAAAAGTGACGAACGATAACATTGATTCTGGTGAGATTACGGTAGAACGTAGTACATCTCTAGAACTGTCTGGTATCACTACGGTGCAGACTGTCGAAAATATAGCAATTTTGGAATCTCCCAAGACGCAGTTGGAATCTAGTCTAAAAGTTTTCGGAATAGATTCAGATACGATTAGAAACACTTTAGGGAAGGAAATTGATACAGGCGAATCTACACTGTATCCGGTCATAATTTCGAATCCTTCCGGTGGAGTTTCGGTAAGAAAAACACCGTTTTTCGGTGACGATTCAGTAGTTTCGGCTGAATCTTCAGCTCAACTACAACATTTGGGAGCAAGTCCTCCTACTCTGGATATCAAGGAGGAAGGAAGACTATTTGAAACAGAAATTCGCAATATAGTAAGTAAACTAATTGCACCGGAAATCGTGCCATTTGGTGGAACAAATTCCGGTAGTTCAGAAACTCAAAACAGAAATACAGAAGCAGTGTATAATACATTTACGATGAATGAACAACCGCAACGACAGTTAGGTCAACCAAGATTGGCTCCAACGGGAGTAACATACACAAAGTTTAGTGGATTTCCAGGAGATGATCCAGATGCTCACGTGCGCACCTTTGAAATCAGTTACGCTGTCCTCAATCATCCACCGGATCCGGCATACAAAGCATTTGTTTTTCAATCTACACTTGTGAATGAAGCAGCAAGATGGCTTACTGAATTTGATATTAATCATTTCGGTACTTACGAAGCAGTACGAGACGCTTTTCTGCAGCGATTCAGGCTGAAAAAGAATCCTGCAGAGATCTTTGAGTATTTACAGAACAACAGACAGAAACCAAATCAAACTGTACAAGAGTATGCTACCCTTTTCAGAACTCATTTAAGACAGTTACCCCAGGCTCATGCTAATTTACCAGACGATGTTATTACACAGTGGTTTATCAATGGCTTACTTCCTCAACTTAGGCAAATCATGATTATAAGATGTGTAGGAGCCATGACCCTCGATGCAGTGATCGCAATGACCCTTCAGCTGGAAAACAAAGTTGGTGGATTTTCAGAGGATTTGGAATGGATTAAAACAAACAAACATGTGGCTGAAGATATAACTAGGCAAGTATATTGCACCACCTGCAAGAATTCAGGACATACTAGTGCCCAGTGTGCGTTAAATCAGACCTATTGCGCCATCTGTAACATTGTGGGACATACCACTGAGATTTGTGCATACAATGCCAGAAGACAAGGAGCAGCAACAGTTAATGCAATTATTCAGGAACAAGGGCAGCCATCCAATCAATATGTACCCCCACATTTGAGACACAATCAACAACAAGGGTATCGACATTATCGAGGACAGAGGAACAATAACTACAATACACCGCGCTGGCAGAATGGACCACCACCGGAAAATCATAATTTACCACCACCTCGATGTCATTTCTGTGGACAATTGGGCCATATTAGACGATTCTGTAGAGATGCAGCGGAATATGATCAAAGGAAAAAGGAACGTCAAAACCCAATGGCCAATGTGGTAACGATCACACCTGTAGAGACGCAGGCAGCAGCAGTTCAAACTCGTTCCGGTAAACAATTGCAACCAGCAGCAGAATTATTTGAACCAGGGATACGTGAACAACACAGAATGTATCATAAAGCGAGCCAGTGGACTACCGAAGAACCATCTGTTTTTCCAGAATCTACTCCAGTTATCCAGTCCCCGGATACGACACAAGCTTGTGCTGACAATACAGAAGCAGGTACCTCATCTGCAGTAGAATTACCATCTTCAGACCAAGCTTCATCTTCAACAGTTCAGGAAGATGCAAATCAATTGCAACCAGCTTGGGATATATTGTCAAAAGCATCCATCACACTGCCTTTCGGGCAATTACTGGCATTAGTACCAGGAATACACCAACAATTTCAACAACAGTCTACTACAAAATCTGCTTGCATTCCGGCTACCGCAACAGTACAACCAGAGCCAGACTCTACGGTAGATCACTCAGTTCCTCTGATTACGGTATGGTTTCATAAACATCAAATTCCACAAGTTTTAATTGATGGGGGGTCTGGCGTGAATATTGCCACTGCGTCACTTTGTAAGAAGTTAGGATGGACTAAGATAGAACCAGTTCAATTCTTTGTTAGGATGGCTGATCAATCTAGAGTTCATCCAGTAGGATTGGTCCGAGATATACCCATAACTGTCCAAGACACAACATTTAAGATGACTTTTGTTGTTCTAGAATTGCCGGAATCCACCCTAGATTACAATCTACTTTTCGGCCGTCCTTGGTTGAAACAAGCCAAGGTAATTCAAGACTGGTCAGCCCAGGAACTTACGTTCAAAGATAAACAGCGCAAATGTGTTGTAAAGTTAGATGCGATACAACCATGTGAGTTACATGCTCGACCATATTTTGCCGAACCTGTCCATATGTTAGATGGGTTGTCTGATGATGAAGAAGAAGAATTTCTGAAGAATAATGTTGATTTAATGACATTAGGAACTATTGATCTACAGTCTGTGGTAGATACCTAGAATGCTTCAGTATGTACAGTAATACCTATTGCCGAAGAAATTAAGGAGGAAGATACCATTCCGATTCACGGTAATGAACTACAGCAACTTCTTGAACCATCAGTTAATACAGAAAAATATCAAGAATTTTATGTTCCAGAAGACCAGTTAATTACTTATAATCTTGGAGATGAAGATCACCCTCGTCCTGTAAAGATAAAGCAAAACTTACCTGAAGCCTTTCAAGCAGATTTAATCAAGTTACTCCAAGAATTTACTGACGTCTTTGCATGGGATTATAAAGACATGAAGGGCTTGGATCCTCGTATTTATCAACACAGAGTTATGTTAAAACCAGAAGCGAAACCGATAAGGCAAACCAGCTACCGGATGAATCCACATTATGCATCACAGGTAAAGGCTGAACTTGATAGGTTATTAAAAGTTGGATTCATAGTACCAATAGAACATGCGGAATGGATTTCACCGATTGTAATTGTACCGAAGAAAAACAAGCAATTGAGAATTTGCGTAGATTATCGGAAATTAAATGCTGCAACAGTACCGGATCCTTTTCCGATTCCTTTTTTGGATACTATGCTTGACAAAGTAGCAGGTCATGAGATGTATTCATTTCTAGATGGATACAGTGGATATAATCAAGTAAGAATGGCTGAAGAAGATATACCAAAAACTGCATTTATTACAAATTGGGGTGTCTTTGCTTGTACAGTAATGTGGTTTGGATTGAGGAATGCGCCAAGCACATTTCAAAGATGTATGCAGGAGATATTTTCTCCTTATCTCACCTCATTTATGCAAGTATACCTTGACGATTTTTCAATTTTCGGTCAGATGATCGCACATCTGGTACATTTACGATGTTGCTTTTAGAGATGTAGAGAATATAGATTGTGTTTAAACCCAAACAAATCTGTATTTGCAGTTTCATGTGGTAAGTTACTTGATCACATCATATCGGAACAGGGTATTCAAGTTGATCCTGATAAAATTTCAGTAGTATTAGAAGCTCCGGTGCCTAATACACCTAAAGAAGTAATGCGATTTATGGGTCAAGTGAGATGGCATGGAAGGCATTTACGGTGGCTTGCTCATGTGGCAATACCACTGAACAAATTAATTTCCAAGACGCCACGGCAATTCGAATGGACTCAGGAATGTCAGATAGCATTTGATCGATTGAAACAATTATTAACACAGGTTCCGATTTTACAGCCACCAGATTGGGATCACCCATTTCACGTATTTGTTGATGCATCTGATATAGCAATAGGAAGTGTACTGATGCAACAAACAGATAAATGGGTTAGACCAGTATACTATGCTAGCAGAAGATTAGCACCTGCAGAGAAGAACTACTCGGTGACTGAGAGGGAATGCTTAGGATTAGTGTATTCGGTAAAGAAATTCAGACATTATTTGCTGGGCCGAAAATTTACATTTCATGTCGATCATGCTGCACTTGTTTACTTGGTTCGACAGCAACATATAGGTGGCCGCCTAGCACGATGGGTTCTACTATTGCAGGAATTCGACTATGATGTCGTTCATCGGCCAGGTAGTTCACATGCTTTAGCAGACTTTTTGTCACGCTTAGATTTAGGTGAACCTCCGGATGGTATAAATGATACAACGCCAGCCATCTATACTTCAGAACCAACTACTGAGGAATTGTCAAACCAACCAGTACCAACTACGTATTATGATCAGTTATTGACCTTCCTTTCAAATGGATGTCTACCTTCTGAAGTCCCTACAGCTACACACCGAAAAATTGCAGGTTTTAGTCGAAGATTCCAGTTAGTTGCTGGAGAACTTTATTATGCAGATCATACAGGAACCTTACTCCGGTGTGTTCCTACACACGAAGTAAATTCAGTCATCAATTTAGTTCACTCAAGTCCAACAGGAGGACATTTTGCAGCAGATCTTACCCACTGAAAAATTCTGCAAAGTGGACTTTGGTGGCCAACTGTGTACAGAGATGTATTGGAATTTATCAAAACTTGTGATAACTGTCAAAGAACTGGACAACCACTACAACGCCATTACTTTCCACTTCATCCAGTACTTCCTTTAGAACCATTTCAGAAATGGGGTCTTGATTTTATTGGTCCAATCACACCTCCCGTGGTATTCAGTAATAACAGGTATATATTGACTTGCACAGATTACGCAACCAGGTGGGCAGAAGCATGGCCTTTACGTTCGGCTACAGCAGTTGAAGTAGCGAAATGTTTATTATCAGATGTCTTTCCAAGATTTGGGTTGCCACTAGAGCTTGTTTCAGATCAGGGCACCCATTTTATGAACAATTTGATGAAAGCATTAACACAGTCATTCCAGATCAGTCATAAATTCAGCTCCCCATATTATCCTCGTGCAAATGGATTGGCAGAAAGTACCAACAAATCTTTGCTGAACATGCTTCAGAAATTGACTAGAGAAACACCGGAAAGATGGGATCAGTTGCTACCTGCAGTCTTATGGGCCTATCACACTACATATAAGGTAACCACCGGCTTGACACCATTCAAGTTAGCCTATGGACTAGAAGCAATAGCTCCGATGGAAATTGTAATACCAAGTTTAAGAGTAGCAATTTCTCAGAAGCTTCTACCCGAAGAGTCATTGGTATTTCGGTTAGAAACACTTAGAGAATTAGATGAGCACAGATGGCTCAGTTTCTTAACTATGAAAGAAATCCAACTAAGACAGGCCAGGACACACGACCGCAATTTAAAGACCTCAGTAACAGCTTGTTCTTTTCTACAATGCTAAGTCCAACAGATCAGCAGGAAAATTCAAGTTACGTTGGTTCGGTCCATTCAAGATTTTAGAACAAGTTGGTCCGGCAACTTTCCGGTTGACAACGTTGACCGGAAATCCACTTCCAAAGGTAATCAATGGGTCGAAGCTGCGGCCGTATTATCCCAGTACTAGTACGCATTAAATTATTCGGCGGCGAACCGCGTTTTGTATAAATTTTTGTGTTTTTCTTTTCTTCCTTTTTAGTAATGTTTTGTACGAATCTGTATGTCACTAGCCGCCTCTCCCTACCGGTCACTCATGCACACACGCCAGCATGCAAACAGTATCTTTCACGCACCGAACAATGATACCCCTTCCCCTTCCCTTTCTCACCGTGTTCTCTTTATTTAACCCCCCTAGGTTGCGCCTAAACACCATTGTGTTCTCGAGACTATACGTATTTTCTTGTCTTCTGTGTTATCTGTAAGAGTGCTTGTAAACACCATGGAAGCACTAGCCAACTACACTGCCTTCAGAGATGGTATCCCGACAGACGTCGGCGAATACCTGCGTTGTAGAGGATTATCCAACTTCGCTGAGTTGCCTTGGCACTCAGTGGAAGCTCATCCCTTCTCCGCACAAATCATCCACGCCATCGCCCAATTCCCCGTCACCGAACGACAGTGGGTCTTCCCTTCTCCCCCATATAGGACCGTTATCACCTTCCAAGCCTTCTCTGCAATCTACCGCCTCACCCCACAAGGACGTGAAAATGGCCCTAGCATCCCTATCGCTCACATGAACGCACTCTTTCCTCGCTCCTCATCCAACGAATATGCCATTCTCTACCGCCCAGAACCCGAACGATCCGCCCTACAGTTTCTTGTAGCCATCCTCAACCTGCAAAAACGAACCTACGGTATCTCTCGCCCCTTCTACTCCGCTCTAGAATTAGCCACCCGTGAACCTGTAAACTTTGCCTCTTATTTCTTCCAACGAATCCATAAAGAATCCGTCGCTATAGTGAAACAACTCCAGAAAGGCAGCTCTCCGCGCTCTCGCCTTCCCCACATCATCTCCTTTCTCTTCCCAACCATTCTAGCTGCCCAACCCCCACCCACAGGCCCAGCACTTAGGCACGAAGAATCAGCACAACCACTCGAGGAAACTGAAGAAGACGACGAAGAGATCAATCAACTCTTCCGTACAAAGCGAATCAGAATCAGCTCTTCAGAAAGTGAAGTCCAAGGATCCGCCGGAAAGAAACATGACGCCGGAGAAGATCAGCAAGAAGAAACTTACCACGACACCGCCACTTCAAA
The DNA here is from genome assembly GCA_020310875.1 of Ceratopteris richardii. Taxonomy (NCBI): domain Eukaryota; kingdom Viridiplantae; phylum Streptophyta; class Polypodiopsida; order Polypodiales; family Pteridaceae; genus Ceratopteris; species Ceratopteris richardii. The sequence goes on from CM035411.1 coordinate 97,252,177, forward strand.
ACACAACGACACTTCGACAGAGCAACAAGACCAACAAAACCAAGCAGATACAGAGATACTATCCACCGAAAAGGAGTCTGAGCATCAACAGGACGAACCGGAAACGGCCACAAAAGCATTGGATGAACTTATTGAGGCCATCAATCATACAGAAGCCGAACAACAGAATGTTACAAAGGTAACCACTATTGACTCTGCTCTACCCATCCCACTTGTCAACCCTGACCTCCCACCGGAACCATCCCGCAGAATCGATTCTGAACCTACACCTTCCTCCTCTTCCTCCCCTAACTACTCTCCGCCAAACTCCCAAAACCTACTCATCGATACCTCCTCTCAGCCTTGTCAACCACCACCACCACCCACCGTTTTTTCAGAACTAGCATCCATGGGTCAGTTTCTCATGCAGTTATCACACCAACTGCCCATACAATTTAAGGAAGCCACGGATAACCTGAAGGCCAAATATCAAAACAAGGTCGACATACTGGAAGCAGACATCACCCCCCTCCAGGAAGAAATCGAAGCCGCAAAGATTGAGAACCATCAGCTCCAGATGCAGTTAGCAGAGCTACAAGCCAAATTTTCGGCAGAACAGACCTTAGTAGAACAACGAGATGCAGCCCTTGAACAACTTACAGCCAAAGATCGACTCCTACACGCCGCGCATGAAGAAATCCGCGCCCTGAAGGTCACCATCCACGAAAATGAAGATATCAACACCTCCCTCGAAGAACTGGTCGCAGAGACAAAGATTCAATTGCAGGAAGCAACCCAGAAGAATCAGGAGCAGCAAAAAGAAACCGAACAATTCCAAGAACAGTTACGGCGAGCTGAAGAATGCGCAAATGAAGTTAACAGTATCCTAAAACGCCAGCTGTTACGGGAAGGACAACACCTCAAGGATATTGACAGGATGCGCAGAGAACGAGATTCACTGAAGAAAACTCTGGATTTCCAAACCCAGCAGTTTGAGCGCCAAGACAACCAAATATGCAACCAAAAGGAGTATATTGCAGAGCTAAAAACCAAACTAGACGAAATGAAGACTTCCAAGGACGCCGCACTAGCCAATGATTTTTATCTACAGGAAGCTTTTGTGCAGACCCAGGCCGAGAATGTACTCACCGAAGCCATCGTACTTAGCTCTCCTAGAATAGATGCCCAGCTTCTAGAGCCTGACACGCTAAAACAGCTATTAGAAACCCTTAAGAAAAAGATAGCTCGAACCTTTAGATCGGCTAGGAGTATGTACCTCGAAGGTCTCATCGACGAATGAGTATATTCGCCAATCCAAATTCATAATGTATGAATATGATAATCAAATTTTGGATTTCTCACATTTTCGCACATGACAAGTCGTGTTCAGACTAGCATCAACGGACAATGTAACATACGGCATAATGATTTTTATTCGGATACAAATAGTATCAAGGGAGGGAAGAGTCATGTCATACTGACATACAAATCAGTAGAGCAAATGGCCGTTCAAGCATCGGTGTCTATAAAATGCGTTTACAGAGTATAGCTTTCTAAATTAGCATTCTTCAAAATTCAGCACCTGTTAGCAACTTTTAGTATATTTCTTCAGTATACCTTCACCAAGCATGTCGGAATCTGATATTCTCCGTTGGCAATTCAGAAAGCGCGCCCATACACAGACCTATGTGGCAACAACAACAGATACCACTCTACAAGATGAATCAGATGATGCAGTAACTTCTGCATCAGAAAGAACTCAGCATAAATTCTCCACCGAATTTAAAATCGAGCTCGACACCAAATCGCCAAACAATGAAGAATGGCTACAGAAGATAGGTCTCCTCCAGTTTGCCCAATTACCGTGGGAACAGTGGATTGCTAATGATGATGCAGAGGACCAATTACATAGTATGCGACAAACCAGTGGTTTTATTCACAATCAGGTACGATTTTCGCCCCAGCTCGTCTCAGCCGTATTTAAACTACCAATCTATGATGGTGCCCGATATCTTAAATGTTCAAATGAGGATCTGAAGAAGGAATTTGGCAACTGTGAAGGCCCCCGACGGTATTATCTGTTGAAAAACGCCCCCTATCACCGACGAGAACAACTTAAATGGTATTTAGAAAAACTTTGCTTATTAGTAAAATTCGACTTAATGTCGAAAGAAAATTTTTCCCCCCTATTGCACGCCGAAGCAAGAGGTCCGGTTAGCTGGGCACATTGGCTTTATGACCACCTTTACGCACAAATCATTGTTGGGGATAAGAGAAGATCCCACACCAATAGCAGACTAGCAGCTTATTTAGCTGCTATATTTAATTTTGTCCAATCTGTAAAAAATAAACAGTTACACTGGTCCCCCCTTTTTTACCCCGAACACCACACAGAGCCTCAGGAAGAAACCCAACCCTCCACCTCGTCTGCATCTTTATTCCACACAGGTAACAGCACACAGAATCAAAGAGTAGGCACGCCATTTCGGCTGTCCCTTAGAAGACGAATGGCAGACAACGTGCCCACTGCCAGTCCAAAGCAACCACCGGATGACCCTCAACCCGATTTTGTTACAACAATGCAAAACCAACTCCAAGAGGTTTCCCAATATTTACGGCAACAAGAACAAGTAATTCAGCACAGAAACGAGTTGTTATTAGCAACGATGACTAAGTCTAACTCAGTAATGACACAGATGCAAAAAGAATTGGATGACAAAGATGCGTTAATACAGGTGTTACAGCAAAACAACCAGCATATTACGGCCGAATTGATCACCGCAAAAAAGTATCTCCAAGACCTTAATCAGTGGCAGCAAGCTATCCAAACACAAATTCAAACCGAAATGTCCAGTTTTTCTACTCTGAATGCTCACCTGCAAGCCGAAAATGAACTTTTGCAGTCAAGAATACAAGTATTGCAGGAATTCGAAAAGCAGATATTAAAAGATGAGGGTGTAGAAATAAATGCCACATTGATAACAAATGTGGACATAGATTTATTAAGACAACAGTTGGATAGCCATATTCAAAATCGCTGGATACTTTTTCGCAGGAGATGGCTAGCTATACTTGTTCCGCCACTAGAACAAGTGCGATCAGAAAGGATTGGGGAGTTAAACCCTGGCATGGACCGACAGACACTGTAAAAGGATATTTCAGCCAGGTGGTAATAGGATACTGTATGGGTACATAGCTTCTGCAGAAGACATGGATATTTTCAACAAGCATAGCACAGGCATTCCGCGAAACTTTCAAGAAGAAGAGGATTCAAAAGCACAGAGGGTACTTTGATTCCATAGACGAAGCGCTTAAAACACATGACAAGGCCAATTCACAAGGTCAAGTTGTCTGTGCTAACTCACGAACAGCTTCAACTTGTGTGGCCTTGGATGGGGATCATCGTCAACATCAATAACAGTGTAATTGTTGATGGCAAGAGGATGGATCCAGGTAACAACGAGATCAAGAGTAGATTCTCACGCTTAAATCTGGAAGATGTCCAGACGAAGTGAAACTATCAAGGACACCTTGGCGTTGCAATACTGGAGTTTCAGAAGGATATAATCATCTATGGTGATGCACAGGATTCTGAAAGCGTGATCTCGAAGCAGCTAACAATCATATCATGGTCGGGCCCCTATTGTATGTATAAATAGCCATGTTTTTCAGAATGGCTTAGATGTTCAAAAAGCTATTTAAGTCAAAAGAAAGAGCTGCAACTGAAGAATACGAGTATGTAAAACATGAGTTTTTGAGGCAACAGCATATAAGAAAGCGGGATTTCATGAAAAAGCAACTAGACCAGCTATACGAGTTTGAGAAAGTTCTAGAGAAAGAGAAGACCTCTCACGTACAGTGACACATTCGGGGTTGAAGGATATTTGCTAAATCACCAGCAGGATATTGGCATGCTGACCGTTTAGCCAGAGCCTTTGTGGATGCATTGGAATAGTCCAGGCAAAAGGATATTACCAACAGTCCTGCACTTGCGGGTTCGAGTCCACCGTGCGTGCCAGTGTTAGAGGGCCGCCGAACCAGGATAGATGAACCCGGATAGGTGCCGTAAAAAGTGGATTTGCAAAAACATTGTAGCAGATTTCTATTTAAAGCGCATAAAGGAAAGCAGTTAGGATCGGCAGTTTTTCGGAAGGAGTCTCTGTTCTGTTGAGCGCTGTAGTGAGTAGGGTTGATCACATCGCGAACTGAAGTATTTGGAGATTGCAAGTATCTCATTTAGTCTGTTGTCTGTTATAGTGAATCAATTTGGGATATTGCGAGCATCATATTTTAAGACTATGTATGAGATATTGATGAATACATTGAGTTCTGTTTCATTCTATTCGTATTTAACTATTCTGCGATTCTCTTGGTTGAACAGATTTCCATTCGGTAGTCTTGTGTTGTGAGTCTATTTGATGATCAATTATATACGATTCTGTATCTCTTCTATCGTGAGATTGTGCGTTTGTCTGCGGTTAAGTGACCAGATTCGAGACAATAGTCTGCGTTCACTGATAATTCGATAAGATCTGTATGTGGACAAAAGTATTGGTAAGTTTATCAATTGCGGTAGGAATTTATGACTTGAATCAGTATACGAAAAGTTTGGCGTAATCTCGATTATCTTTGTCCGTGTTCGGCGTACTTATCTATCACCCGGAATCGTCATATTGAATAGTATTCAATTACTGAAAAGTGCATATTCTATTATTTACAAGTCATAACAGTACCTCTACTCCATTACCATAGCAGATTCAGGCTAAAAGTCTTAATATTCACCGTGCCGAAGAATAGTCAGTATTCAGATTCACCCACTGTGCTAAGACGTGAGGAAGTATTATGACTGTGTGAAGAATTGGGAAAATAGTACAGGGCCTCTGTTTAACAGACCCCTACCACTCCCAAGAACCCGGGGACCCGATAATACTCTTCCGAAAGTTGGATAGAAGTATTATTCGTTCAACACAGCTAAATACAATGAACTCATGTTATCTCCATATATAATTGGTATCCCATGCACAATGTCAAAACTCTTCATCAAGGTCTTGAGCCAAATCACTTCCTTTGCAGCTTCAACCATGCCTTTATATTCAGCTTCTGTAGAAGACAAAGAAACTGTATGTTGCTTCTTGGAACACCATGAGATAAGTTTATCTCCCACATAACACATGTATCCATAAGTTGACCTTCTATCATCTGGATTACCTGCCCAATCTGCATCACTATAAATTTTGATATTTGTATCCGATGTAAACCCATAACACAAACCTTCATTGAGTGTACCCTTAATGTACCTCAACACTCTTTGTCTTGCAATCCAATGTTCTTTCCTTGGGCAATGCATGAATTGAGACAAAACCCCTACTGCATATGATAAATCAGGTCTAGTTAAAGTAGCATAGATAAGACTACCAACCAAACTCTGATATTTTCTCATGTCCTTGAATTCTTCACCTCCAAATTTACTCAATTTGTGATTCACCTCCATTGGTGTAGGTGCTACCCTGCAATCATCCATTTTAAACTTGATTAACAAGTTCTTCAAATACCTTTCTTGAGTCACAAATACTCCATGTTATATGTAATCTCCATGCCCAAGAAGTATGACAAGTCTCCCAAGTCACTTATTTTGAACTCCTTTTCCATTTGCTTCTTGAGTCTTTGTATTCCTTCCTCATCTGTACCTGTAAGGATTATATCATCAACATATATGCACATGTATATGAAACCATTATCACTTGCTTTGACAAGCAAGCTACTATCTACTTTAGACACCTGAAATCCAAGTTCTTTCAAGAACTTTACAAGTCTATAATTCCATGCCCTTGGGGCCTGCTTCAAGCCATACAAAGCTCTCTTGAGCTTGCACACATGATCTGGATACCTTTTATCTCTGAACCCTTGAGGTTGCTCCATGAACACATCATCTGAAATATAACCATTCAAAAAAGCATTTTTTACATCAAGTTGACATAACTTCCAACCTTTACATGCAGCAATAGCTATAAGTGTCTTGATGGTTGTCATCTTTGCCACAAGACTATAAGTCTCATCATAGTCAACACCATATGTCTGAGCAAACCCTTTGACAACAAGTCTAGCTTTGTACCTAGACACACTTCCATCTGCAAATCTTTTTGTCTTATAAACCCACTTACATCCAATGATCTTCTGACTATTTGGCTTTGGAACCAAATCCCAAGTTTGATTTTCCAATAATGCATCATATTCTTCCTGCATAGCTTTCTCCCAATTTTCTTTACCTTTTGCCTCTTCATATGTAGAAGGGTCTTCATCTGTTTTAATCATGTAAGCATAATCTTTGGTAGCTAGAAATGAAGTATCATAGCTATACCTTGTAGGTTGCCATTTGTTCCTTGTAGACCTCCTAAGTTCTCCACTTCTTTAGGTTTCTGGTTCTTCATATTCAGGATCAAACCTAGGTGTTTCTTCCACTTCAACTTGCACTTCATTATTCTCTTCTTCATCAATTATTTGTACCTTTGACTTACCTTTCCTTTGGCTCACAATCTCTTCATCATCTGTATTAAGATTGATAGTACCTGCATACCAAGTACCTTGCTCATCAAATGTAACATCTTTTGATACAAGAAAATGTTTTGTGGATGGATTCCACAACCTGTATCCCATCTCCTTATCATCATAACCAATAAACACATATTTTTCAGCTTTAGGTTCCAATTTGTGCCTTAATTGGGATGGCACATATGCATAGGCCAAACATCCAAATACTTTGCAATGGTCTAGTGTAGGTCTCTTACCCCACCATGCCTCATAAGGTGTCATTCCCTGCAAAGCTTTACATGGTAACCTATTGACCAAATAAGTGGCTGTATTTACAGCCTCAGCCCACAAATAATTAGGGCAATTTTTCTCCTTCATCATGGATCTTGCAAACTCAACAAGAGTCCTATTTCTCCTTTCTGCTACACCATTTTGTTGAGGAGAGTACCTGCAAGTAACTTCCCTTTTTATACCTGCATTCCACAAGTAATCACTGAACTCATTAGAGAAATACTCTCCCCCTCCATCTGACCTTAGTCTCTTTAACTTATGTCCTGTAATTCTTTCTGCATATGCATGATAGTGTTTAAATGTATTAAACACTTCTGACTTATCTTTGATCACATAAATAGTGATCCATCTAGTAGCATCATCAACATAAATCACATAATACCTTGACCCATTTATACTGAAATCCTTTGATGGTCCCCACACATCTGTGTGTACCAATTCAAGCTTCTCTGAGTACATAAAACCATGCTTGGAATAGGAATGCTTATGAGCTTTACCTAATTGACATGCCTCACATTTGTATGTCATATGTTGACCTGCAACATTAGGCAATCCAAGCACTGAACCATTGTTAATCATGCCTTTAATACCTCTTTCATTGAAATGTCCAAGCCTCTTGTGCCAAAGATCTAACTCAGAGATCTTATGTCCTCCATATGTGAACATAGCATGACCAATATTGCCTTGAATCTTCAATGTAAATAATCTCCCTTCTTTCTTCCCTGAAACAATCTATTTATACCCTTGACTAGGGTCTTCCACATATACTCCATCATTAGTGAACCTTACTTCATAACCTTTTTCCACAATTTATCCTACACTTATCAAATTCTTAGGAATTGTAGGAACATACAAGACCTTACTCAATAAGGTGCTACCATCCTTAGCCTTCACTGATCCAATTGACTTCACATTGTGCTTTGTGTTGTCACCTGTTTGAACAACATGATTAAAAACCTTATTCTCCAAATCAGTCATCAAAGCTATATTACCACTTAGGTGATTGCTACACCCTGAGTCAATGTAGAAGACTCTTTGATCTTCACTCTGCCTTTCACAAGTTGCATTCATTATCAATGTTGAATCCTCCTTTTGATCTGAAGCATAATTGTAGTAGGTATTGTTATATTTGTTGACTTTGGAATCCTCTACCTGCATTTCTTCCAAAGTAACTCCTACTACCTCTACCTCTGAAATTACCTCTTTGATTTCTGCCACCTCTTCCTCTTGCATTATAGTTTTGACTATATCCATTATTACTCTGAGTATTGTGCCAACAATCATTAGCTAAGTGATTTGTCTTACCACAAATCCAGCAAGCTTTGCCTCCATCTTTGTTGTTCCTGCCTCTTCCTCTACCTTTGCCACCTCCTCTTCCTCTTAGGAAGTTGGCTTGACTAGTTGTTCCTTCATCTTCATTTGCTTGTTGCTTTCCTTTGCTATTCTTCTTCTTGTCCTTTGAGTACATTGCATGACCTGCACTCTTGTCACCATCTCCCTTAACATCTTGCTCAAATGTTAGCATATGACCTAACAACTGATTTAAATCAGGAGTGAAATGATCAAGTGATAACTCTGTAGACAAAATGAATGGCTTCCATTTGTCATCACCTCTTAATCCTGTAAGAATTTGCCTTACCAATTTATCCTCCTCAATGTCTTCATCCACAGCTCCTAAAGCATCTGCAATATCTTTCATTCTTGTCACATAGTCTGAAATGGATTGAGATGCCTTCTTCTTAAAGGTGGTAAACTCTGCCCATAAGGATGCCTTCCTTGACTTAGTAGTATTCTGGAAATGCTCCTCCAAAGCACTCCAAATATCAGTTGCACTTTCAAGACCTCGAATATGAGGTAACAAGTAATCATTGACTGCCATATAGATAATGCTCCTAGCTTGAGCATCTTTCTTCATCCAATTTTTCAAATCTGCTAACTCTTCCCTAGTTGGAACACTAGGATCTCTGAACTGTGGCTTCTCTTCTTCTCCTGTGATGTAGGCTATTAAATCTTTGCTCATAAGATGAGCTTCCATCCTCATTGACCATGCAGGATAGTTTTCCCTATCCAATTTCTCTATCTGTAGAGAATCTCCCATCTTTCTTCTACCTGTGTATTGAAATCTTCAAGCTTTATAAATGATACATGTACCTTTGCTTCAAATTAGACTCCTTTTGTCTTTCTTGATGTTGTATGGTCTCCTCCTCAAGCTTGCCTTCAAGCTTTCACCTTTTAGTTCTTCAGTTGTTGAATTTCTTGAATCTGCAGCAGTCGGGATCCTCCTTTCCTTGATTTTGATGTCTCCTGCTCTGATACCACTGATGGAGAGTGTTAATCTCCAAAAGAATAACCTACTCTTATGATTAGAGCACCTCTATACCAAGAGTAAGTCAAAACCTTCACCAAATTAGAGGTTCAATCTCCAAATTATCAAAAGTTGAAAAATTCTGTGAAGAAGATAAAACACAGAAAGTCTGCTGCACAATTTCTTCTCATTGACCTATCAAATATGTAAAGTTTTCTATGAAATTTTGTATGGAGTGTCGCCTAGAAGTTGCGCATCTCCTCCAAGTTAAATTTCTTCAAAAGGTTTAGTATAACTTGAGAAATCAACTTCACAAGTTACCTATGTCTAAATCTGCACTTCTGAGAAGTCGATTTTGACACCCCTAACTTCTAACACATAGTTCTATCAATCTCGAACCCGTTTAAGCAAATGCTTGTAGATACAGGTAGCTTACCTTCTAACTTAAAGATTAAGTGCTTGCTTGCACAAAACTTTAAACTATGGAGTGAGAACTAACCAAAAAATCAAGATCAAAATTTGCACCTGTTTCAGAGAACTGTGAACACTCATCACATATGAATGTTCCTATTAACAATTCTCCTAGCCTGTTTACAATTAGACTCTAAAACTCAAGTCATAAACTCGTTAACTATGAACTTAGATATCCTCAAAAGGATTTCACAAATGATCTAACACAGACGGAGCAGACACAGAAACATGAGGCGCAATATTTCTTCGATTACTCAGAAAATTACAGTTGAGTGATGAGAGAAAAACTCAACTAACATTTCACATGTCTCATGACATCTAACTTCTCCTTTCTTCACTTCTATACTCACTCATCTATTCTTACATATGCTCTCATATCACGCCTCGACATTTTCAAGGTATTTATAGAGAAATTTGTACAAGTCTATGACTAATCAAAGATCTAAGTGAACTATAACTATACTAATGTACATATGTGTACATTTCTCATATCCTCTGAATGTATCCTTCTTCCAAGCTTCAAGAATTGAATCTTGCTTCATTCTTTAATCTTCCAAACATTCAATTGGTGATTGGTCTACACCAACAACTTGCTCATAGTCTTCATACTAGTCCTCATGTCTCCACGGATTGACCATTATGAGGTGAGTCTCCTCACATTGGTACTTGCCATTGTGCTAGAGTGACACCAAATTTGGCACCGTTGTCGGGGAGAGAGCTTCGAGGACGAGCATGTGATGGTAAGACGTAGAGTTGTGACATTGGAGTCATGGGTATTTTCTTCACTTTTCTCTATTTTCTTTTGTTTTCTTCACTATCATCATCACCATCATCATCCTCACCATCTCCCACCTCCATCACCACCATCGTGAAATTTTCAGTTTTTTTGGTCATATCACCTTCCCCTTCCATTTCCCTCATAATCGCTTGTGAGAGAGAGCAAGAGAGTGATTTTTGTGTGCTATTTTTGCATGTTTCTTGAGTGTTCTTGCAAGTTTTGGCTGTATCATCATCTCTTGTGGGTCGCGCATGTATGGAAAAGCTTTGCAGAGTCTCCAGGACGTTGATCTCTATCAATCACGATTGACAAAAATTTTGATCTTTGGGTCCACTGAGAGCATCAAAAGGCATTCAAGGCAAGAGTGAGTGCAGGCTTGGGAACACACTTCCTGGGCTTACAAGGGCAAGGGATAAGCAACTTGAGGTTGGATCACTCCCAACTCCCTTTGTCAATTCCTAGCTTAGGCTAAGTGCGAGTTGTGCTAGAAGTCAGGATGATGATAGGCATCTGTCAAGTTGAAGACTCTTAAATACTCAAGTTCAGGTAGGAATTTAATCTCTCTGTAATCGATAACCTTAAAGAAAAGAATTTAACATGGTGCGAGCAACTAAAAGTGCGGCAGTTTACTCAGGTATTCTTGACGACGCGATATCAGACAAGAGTATAAACACGATAACCAACTAAAAAAGAACCAAGTGACTGATATAAAGGGATCTGCAACGAGGTTGTACTCGGGGTAAAATTGGGGCTGTTCAATCAGGCATATGAATCTTAGATCAGGATAACACCTAGGGAGAGATAGACAAAGTCTTAGGTCTTCAAAGGCTAGTGTCAATCACAGTGCTAGGTCTTGGGCCCTGGTGTAGCTCATTGATGAGTAGCACCTCCTTTAATGTCAATCCGGGAAGACGTGAGGATGGTATGAAGACCTCGAGCAAGTGGAGGCACAAGTGCGTGAGTGAGAAGCACACAAACATGCACACACATACACACATATGCGCACACACGGCAAGACAAAGAGTGAGAAGCAATGGAGTTCTTAGATTACTTTCAAAAAGCTCTTACAAGTTCGTTTCAATTACCATCTAACCTCAAAAATGAGCTCTCTAGCTCCTTTTATAGTTTTTGGCTAGCTTTGGCCTTGTTCAGACCTAGTGTCCAGCCTAGTTAAAAATTAGGTTCCAGGGCTTATTTGAGGGCTCAAACGAGATCTAAAAAATACGAAAATTGGTAAGCAACTACTTCTAAGGCTCCTCAAGCTCGAGGACTCCTCGGCTTGCACAAAATGGAGCTACAAAAAGGTGAACATGGTATTTACAGGGGTTGTTAGTGATGAGAATCACTTTTAATTTGTGTAAGGATTTTGAAAAATTAAAGGGTTGCCTTAGTGCTAGATCTGCGTGAATGCTCGTACTTGCTTCTTTATGAAGAAAATTATTGGCCTACTTGCCAGATCGTCGTTGACTCCCTTGTCTGCTTGTGCCTTCTCTCCCTTCTGACTCTCTTCTCTGACTGCCATGCCTCGTCAGTCCAGTTCCTTGTCTGCTGCTAACACCCCCCCCTCTCTCGCGTCTGTCGTCCCTGACAGACCCTTGTTGTGTGGGTTTTTGGATGTAGTACTCAACGACATCTTGTGCTAAGTGATGTTCTGCAATCCGCAACCCCTTTGCCAAGTCCGTGAGTAAAGCATCCCAATCTATCGGCCCGGGAACCTCTGGATGTGGCATTCGTAACTTTTCTGAATGGAGAGCTTGTTCTACTGCAAACAATTGTAATAAATGTGAGGGCCTGGGAATGAAGATCTCTGAGTGATATTCCCAGAACCCGGTGACAAACATCTCTTCAAATGTCTGTTTGAAGCAGGCCGGTAGGTACTTTATGCAGGCATGCCATGCATAAACAACATTAATAGAGGGCGTTGTGCTCATGTCATAAACAAGATCCTGATTGCCTTCATTAAATCCGAGCGCAGAGAGGTGAGGTTCCTTAACATTCTTGAAGGTCCGGAAGGTGACTATCATGAGTTCAAAAATTTTTAGGCACATCTGTGTCATGACATCTGGTACGTTTTTGAACCTGACACCCCAATGCCGAATTGTCGATATCATATACCCTACGGTAGGTTGACCTTTAGGTGGTGCTAAGTAGACATAGTTGAGCCATTTCTCACATCCTTTGGTTGTCAGCACCATCTTTGTGTATTCCGGCCACGACCTTCTTCGGAAAACAGGACAGTAGCAGGGATTGTACTTGATATACAGGGGCATGTTATTCCATGTGCGATTCATTTCCGGGTAGGTTTCAAGCAGCCGAATTCTCCAAGTTGGTTGGCGAATATTTCCCTGCTTGGCACTTTCTGGGATGTCGTCTGGTGCAAACTGTGTGGCAGAGGTTGGTTCCCGTGAGGTGTGGTGCTTGATTTCAGCATTATAATCCGCCATTAAGACACAAAAAGGAACATACAAGTCGTCGGAGGTGCCGATCCACCTGTGATGAGAGAGGTTCCTAAAATAGTCCGATTTTATGACCACCTCTTCCAAGCGTGACATCGATGCTATCTGGACTGCCATCCTATCATCATGTGTTGTGGCCACCTTTTCCAATTTCTGCATCCATTCAGGAGCCTCTATTTCAAGGGTGTCCATGCCCTCATCTGTTTGCTTGCCTCCAGGTGCTGGCATCGGAACGTACGGGTCCTCAAAGGTTTCCTCTACTTCGATTGGTACTAGGTCTTCAGGTTCTGGTTCTACCAAGGGGGAGGGTTGGCGTTCATACACAAGCACTTTCTTTTGTAATTCTTCGAGTTGTGCTTTGAGCGCTGCTACTTCGTCAGTTGTGTCAGCTGTGGTTGGGACTTCTTTGGGTGGTGCTGGTTGAGCTGCCAATTGCCTTAGTAGTTCGTCTCTTTCCTTTTCTAAGGCTGCATGGGCTTCGAGGAGATCAGCATGGGTTTCCAATATGATTTGCATATTGTCCGAGGGAATAGCCATAAACTTCTCCGGGTCAATTTCTTGTGGGGAACCTTCCATGGTGTAGCTCAGTGATGAGTAGCACCTCCTTTAATGTCAATCCGGAAAGACGTGAGGATGGTATGAAGACCTCGAGCAAGTGGCGGTACAAGTGCGTGAGTGAGAAGCACACAAGCATGCACACACATACACACACACGTGCACACACGGCAAGACAAAGAGTGAGAATCAATGGAGTTCTTCGATTACTTTCCAAAAAGCTCTTACAAGTTTGTTTCAATTACAATCTAACCTCAAAAATGAGCTCTCTAGCTCCTTTTATAGTTTTTGACTAGCTTTGGCCCTGTTCAGACCTAGTGTCCGGCCTAGTTAAAAATTAGGTTCCAGGGCTTATTTGAGGGCTCAAACAGGATCCAAAAATTACGAAAATTGGCAGGTAGATACTTCTAAAGCTCCTCAAGCTCAAGGACTCCTTGGCTTGCAAAAAATGGAGCTACAAAAATATGAAATGGTATTTACAATGGTGTTTAGTGATGAGAATCACTTTTAATTGGTGTAAGGGTTTTTGAAAAGTTAAAGGGTTGCCTAAGTGCTAGATTTGCGTGAATGCTCATACGTGCTTCTTTCTGAAGAAAATTATTGGCCTATTTGCCAGATCTTCGTTGACTCCCTTGTCTGCTTGTGCCTTCTCTCCCTTCTGACTCTCTTCTCTGACTGCCATGCCTCGTTGGTCCTTCAGTTCCTTGTCTGCTGCTAACACCCCCCCTCTCTCGCGTCTGTCGTCCCTGACAGACCCTTGTTGTGTGGGTTTTTGGATGTAGTACTCGACGACATCCTGCGCCAAGTGATGTTCGGCAATTCTTAATCCTTTGGCCAAATCTGTGAGTAGAGCATCCCAATCTACCGGCCCGGGAACCTCTGGATGTGGTATACGTAGCTTTTCGGAATGGAGAGCTTGTTCCACTGCAAACAACTGCAAGAGATGGGATGGTCTGGGAATGAATATCTCGGAGTGATATTCCCAGAACCCCGTGACAAACATCTCTTCAAACGTTTGTTTGAAGCAGGCCGGTAGATATTTGATGCGAGCGTGCCATGCATACACAACATTAATCGATGGGGTTGTGCTCATGTCGTATACAAGGTCCTGATTACCTTCATTAAATCCTAGTGCTGAGAGATGCGGTTCCTTGACATTTTTGAAGGTCCTGAAGGTGACCAACATAAGTTCGAAAATCTTCAGGCACATCTGAGTCATGACATCAGGTACATTCTTGAACCGGACCCCCCAATGTCGAATCGCCGAAATCATATATCCAATAGTAGGTGGGCCCTTAGGGGGTGCGAAGTACACATAATTGAGCCACTTCTCACAGCCTTTAATCGTCAGCACTGTTTGTGTGTACTCCGGCCATGATCTCCTTCGAAATACAGTGCAATAACATGGGTTATATTTGATGTACAATGGCATGTTGTTCCATGTTCTTACCATTTCCGGGTAGGTTTCAAGCAGCCGAATTCTCCAAGTCGGTTGGCGAATATGTCCCTGCTTGGCACTTTCTGGGATGTCGTCAGGTGCAAACTGGGTGGCAGAGGTTGGTTCCCTTGAGGTGTGGTGCTTGATTTCCACATTATAATCCGCCATTAGAACGCAAAAAGGAACGTACAGGTCGTCCGATGGGCCGATCCACCTATGGTGTGAGAGATTCTTAAAATAATCGGATTTTATTACAACCTCCTCCAGTTGTGACATCAATGCGATTTGGACTGCCACCCTGTCATCATGTGTCGTGGCTACTTTCTCTAACTTTTGCATCCATTCAGGTGCCTCAATTTCAATTGTGTCCATGCCCTGTTCTATTCGCTTACCCCCGGGTGTTGGCATCGGGACATAGGGATCCTCGAATGTTTCGTCTACTTCAATTGGCACAAGATCGTCAGGCTCGGGCTCTACCAGAGGGGAGGGCTGATGCTCGTATTGCATGACCTTGCTACGTAATTCCTCAAGTTTTGCCCGGAGTTTAGTGACCTCTTCAGATGTATCTTCTGCGGTTGTGATCTTGCTGGGTGATGTCTGTCGGGTGGCCAACTGCCTTAGCAAATCATCTCTCTCTTTCTCTAAAGCGGCATGGGCCTCCATGAGATCTGCATGAGTTTCTAACACCACTTTCATATTCTCAGAGGGAATTGCCTTGAATCGCTCTGGGTCAATCTCCTGTGGGGAACCCTCCATGGCCGCCTCCAGATTTTCTTCGTTCTGTTTCTGTAATCGTTTATTCTCCTCTAGCGCTGTAGACATATGCTTGCGTAGGAGGCCCAAGTTCCGTCAAAGCTTAAGGTTTTCCGTGATCTGAGAATGTAGCAGCTCGTCCATGTGTCGTCGTTCTTCATCATCTGCTTGGGGTGGGTTGGCTACTAATTGTGCATATTGTTCCTGTAATGTCACGTGCTGCTGTTGTAGTAGCTGCTTCTGCTCTTCAAGATCCCTATATCGTGCTTGGAGATCTTCGTGGCTTCGGAAAAGCCTTGTATGTTGGTTGTCAAGGTGTTGGTAGTGTTGCTGAAGTTGGGACATGCATTGATACATATTATTAAATACATTATTAAGAGGGATGGTGGGAGAAATGGTGTTGAATGCAGAGGGGAAGGGAAAGGGAAAGGGAATTGTGGATGCAGTATTGGAGAAGGGTGAGGGGGGAGGTGGGGGAATGGGAGATTGTGGGTAAATGGGGGGTGGGAGAGGTGCAGAGGTGGGTGACACCTCCATGGATTCAAAAGTGGAGGCCGTGGTGGGAGTGACTGTGAACATGGGGATTGTGGTTGCGGTGAGAGTTGTGAACGTGTATAGAGGTGTGTGTAATTGTGAACTCCCAGGAAGTGTGATCGGAGTAGTGGGGTTTACCGTGGTTGTGGTTAGACTTATGTTTTCAGTGGAAATAGAGTATGTGGGTTGACTGATGGTTTGTGCGTCGGTGTGCGTAGTGGGTTCGGAGGGGGTGACAGTAGAGGTTACAGTGGTAGAGGGAGGTGAAGGGGGCGGATGTGGGGGAGAGGGTGGCAAGGGAGGTGATGGAGGTGCACTCGATGTGTGGGCTTCCTCGGTGTCGTGAACAGTGTGTGCTGTGCCAGTGGTTGTGGGGGTGCCTTGTGGTCCTGATCCTAATACATTCATTCGTTTTCCCGTTCGTGGGGGGCGTCTGCCATATCTTTTCTCTGTCCTTCGTGATTGCACTAGTGCAGTATGCACCGTTTCAGGTACTCCCAAAGCGTCCGATATCATTTCCAAGGTGGCACGGTATTGCTCGTCCACTCCTTCCTCCTCCAGAATCTGGTTCATGAGGGCTTTACCTGCAGCTAATGATAGTCTGTGTTGTTCTTGAACTCGGTTCATCGTATCGTAGAGCTTCTTTAATGCGTTAGTATAGGCTGGGGCACCTTCCAGTGCTTGTAGGGCTTCCTGATCATACTCTTGTTCTTCTGCGTCTGATTGTCCACCCTGTGCCTCCTCATGTGCTTCTTCTTCATCGTCCACATTGACTACATCCGGTTGACTTGGCTGGGCTTGGTCTGGAGCAGTTTGCTGTCCACCAGCTTGCTCTGCTTCAACTTCCGCGTTTACGGCTTCGATGATTCTAGCAACTTCTTCGTCCGTTAGATCCTCCAAAGTGAATCCATGCGGGACTTTACCTCTACCCACTTAGTGAGATAGTCTGTTGCAACAATAATGTATTCCGCATGAGAACCCTTAGCAGGGGGATTAATAGGACCTATGAAGTCTATTCCCCACTTAGAGAATGCACGTCCACCCATCATAGGTTTCAATGGCATCTCATCTTTTCGTATAGGATACTGAGTTCTCTAACAGACATCACATCGCTTCACATAGGTATGTGCGTCCATGTGAAGGGTAGGCCACCAGAAGCCTGCAAATAGTATCACCTTGATCACCCGATCTGGTCCAAAGTGTCCTCCTGCTACACCTTGGTGAGCAGTTTCCAAGATCTTAAGATATTCACTTTCATGGACACACAGCCTTAGGTAACCATCTTTACCACGCTTATATAGATTATCACCAATGAGTGAGTAATCCTGGGCTTCTTGTTCTAAACTCCTTTTCCTAGCTAGAGTCATGTCTGGAGGGAATGTGTTTGTCCTCAAGAATGATACTAGAGGTTCACTCCAATCTGGCACAATGGATACTTGATAAAGAGTGGCGTGTTCCACAGGTGGTTTAGTGCAACAGATTGGGCATTCCTTGCACAACTTTTGGACATCAGCCTCCATAGTTGGCCAGTGTACTCCGAGTCTCTTTAGGGTCTGTAAAGTTCCTTGCTTTGAATGGTGTTGCTCTAGTGCACCTACATGTGCTAATTGCAACCATTTAGCGTACTCATCCTCTTCTACGCAACAAGCCAAGATCCCTTGATCTCTGTGCTTGTACATACTTCCAGCCATGATATGGTACTTTTGGGCTTTTACAACCTCTTTATTCCGTGTGTTCACCACTGGATGATTAGGCCCATATGTCAATACTGGTACCAATGGCTTAGCCCACTGCGGCACCACTTCCAAATTAAACAAGTAAGCATCAGGAAGGTCATCTGATACTCCTTGTGGGGCTTCTCCCGATGTGAGCCTAGAGAGATGATCTGCTCTTAAATGAGTCCTCCCTTTTCTCACCACTACCTCAAAGTCATATTCCATGAGCAAGAGAAACCATCTCACTAATCTTCCTGTATTGCATGGTTTGTTCACGAGGTATAGCAATGCCTGATGATCAGTAAAAAATTTAAACTTATTTGCAAGCAAATAGTGTCTAAATTTCTTAACTGCATAAACCATGCCTAATCCTTCTCGCTCTGTAGTGGTGTAATTCCGTTCAGCAGCATTCAACTGTCTACTGGCATAGGCAATTGGAAGATCCATATTACCTTCACCAGTAGGTTGTGCAAGTACACACCCAATGGCATAATTGGATGCATCCACGTGAACATGGAATGGCTTATTCCAATCTGGTGTGGTCAAGATTCGTGCTGAACATAATCTTCGTTTAAGCTCCTGGAAGGAATTCTCACATTCATCCGTCCACTCAAAGTTAGTCAGAAGTCCGTACATGGGCTTTGCAATGACAGCATACATGTGTATGAATCTTCGGTAATAACCACAATGCCCCATGAAAGCTTGTACTTCCTTGACATTCTTTGGCCTAGGTAACTCTGCTATAGCTCTCACTTTCTCTTCATCAGTAGATATGCCATTCTTTGACACTATGTGTCCTAGAATCTTGCCTTGCCTGACCATGAAAACACACTTTTCTGGGTTCAGGCAGACTTGATATTCTCTACATTTGTCAAAGATTTGTCTGAGTTCAGGGATATGGGTTTTCCTAATGTTCGAATGAGCACAAAGATCATCAACATAGACTTCTAAGTTCTTCCTCAGGAACTCTTTAAACACATGGCACATTAGTCTCTGGAAGGTAGCTGGTGCATTGGTAAGCCCGAATGGCATGACTCTAAAGGCAAAAATGCCCCATTCTGTGGCAAAGGCTGTCTTATGCTAATCCTCTGGAGCTATGGCTACTTGATTGTAGCCCGAAAATCCATCAAGGAAGCTGTACACTTCCTTGCCTGCTACTCTTTCTAAGAGATGTTCTGTGATGGGAAGCGGATAGTTATCTCGAATCGTGGCTGCATTAACCTTCTTCAAATTAATGCACACACGCAGCTTTCCATTTTTCTTGGGCACCACTACGATGGGGGATACCCACTCAGTGTGCTCAATTTCATAGATAAATCCAGCTTCAACCAGTCTATCTATCTCTTCTTTGATCTTAGCAGCGTAATTGTCGTTATATGTATAAGGCTTTTGCTTAGAGGGTTTAGCATCTGAGGTCATGGGAATGGTGTGTGAGCATATGTCCGGATCCACACCTTTCAAATCCTTGTAACTCCAAGCGAATACATCTCTGTATTCTCTTAGCAAGGCAATTAACACATGCTCTTCTTCTTCTGTTAGGTCATGGCCTATGTACGTGCATCTCTCCTCTCCTTCTTCTAGGGCCACTACTATTTTCTTGGTGGTTTCTTTGTTATCATAGGCCTCTCCTGATTGTGCCTCTCGTTTCGGCATTCTGATCATGACTCTCCTGTCGTCTATCTCATACTTCTTAAAATTTTCTGGGACCTCAAACAAAGATTCTTCCTCTTCTGGTGAGACTTCTCTCTTCTTTCGTTTCTTTACGTCTTCCTTCGGGGTCACATGTGTTGTTAATCTTACATCATTTGTAAGCTCTCCATGCCTCTGGGGTTGAAATTCTACTTCATGGAAGTATTCTTCATCTGATGCAAATGGTGGGTCCATAATGATTGACTCTAGATCGGAGTCACTTGCATCCTCAAATGCATCAGGGCCAGGTTCGCATTCTTCTAGAACTGCCTCTCCCATGATTGGCTCTATGAAGAAGACTGAAAGATCATAGCCATCCTCATCACAGTGAGGTGTCCATTATTCTTCATTGATGGCTACGTCCATTGTTGCTAAAATTTTTGCCCAGCCATGGGGTTCAAATTCCTCGTCAGGAAAGACTACAGGTGCATATGTTGGGTCTTGAATGGGTCTATGAGTTTTGTTTGCACCTATTTCTCTCGCCTTTTCTCTCTTCTCTTCCTCTACTGCTACTTTGCACATCCATAAGTGGGTGTCTTCATGCATCCATGAGGAACCTGACCCTATGGAATGCACAGATTCCGTATCATCTTTGGCTCTATGGATGGGATTCCACTGGATAGGAGGTACATCTCTATGAGAGTAATCTTTGAGATTTACTTTGGTTGTAACACCTAAGTGTTGCAGGTACAAAGAATTGGTTCCCCAATCCTGGACCACTTGCAATTTTCGCATGAAGGGTCTTCCCAAAATCATCTCATAGGCATGATTTTTGCTAAAATCACATATAGCAAAGCTATGCTCAAACTCAACACCACAAGTGGTGAGAGTTATGCCTTCTAGCAATCCTAAGGGCCTCTCTATATGACCATCGGCCATCTGCAATTTCATCCTCGTGGGCCTGAGTGCTGGCTTGCCCCAACGCTTCCATAGGGAAGTGGTGGCAATTGCAACTCCTACACCTGAGTCCAAAATTGCCTTGGTGGTGTACTCCTGGTAGGTGATGGGCAGGTAGGTGTTTCCTTCTTCCCCTTCACACATATCTCCTACCTTATCCAAGGGAATTTCTGGCACCGTCCTATGGGATCCTAGCTGGGAACGTGGTTTTGCAACTTCAGTTACTTGACTGGCTACATATTTCCGCGCTTTTGATCTATCCTCAGGCAGTTCTTCCAAAATGAGATCGCGCTGCACCTTGGTGTTCTTCACTACCCCCGTGTTCCTAGGTATGACTGAGTCGTCGTTCCTTACCATGACTGTAGGTGCTCTCATACACGTGGACTTTGCTTCCCATGGGCCTGTGAAGTGGGGTAGCTCTTGTATGGAATTAGACTCAAAGTCCAATCTCTCGTGAGACTGAGTACTCTCATGTTCCCCGTAAATAGATGGGATGTCTTGTGGGAATTGGTCGTGTGCATCATCCACAAGTTCAAAGGGAGGGGCGACTTCACTTTCGTTATCCCATTTGTCTTCTTGAATCTCTCGTAGGAAGTCTGGTGCAAACCGATTCATAGAAGAAGAAATGTCTGGCTCCGTAGAATTAGGCACATAAGCAACCTGGGAAGGAGGGCTTATTCTATCGTTGGCTCTCTCCTCGTTCTCATATATGGCTGGAGCACAAGCTTCCTGGGGAGGATTACTTATTCTATTACTTTTCCGAACAGGCTCATACGCTCCCTGAGAAGGAATGTAGACAACCTGTGGAGGTACGTAAGCTTTCGAGGGAGGCTCATCTGCCTTTTGGGGGGGAAGATAAGCTTCTTGACGAGGCACATGGGCATCCTGAAGAGGCTGGCTTATCCGTTCTCTTGCCCTTTCCTTTCTTTGAGGGGCAGGTTCCTTTTCTGATTGTGCAATTAGCCTCTCTATTCTTTCTAGCAGTCCATCAAAGTGTAACTGCGTCTTAGCTGAGCTAGAGATGTTAAAGAGGCAGCTAGCTTCGAACATGGCTTGAGCCAATTCCACCATCTTAGCACAAATTTTAGTTCGTTCAAGCTCTAGCTCTGCTCTTGGGTAACACTTTTCATGATCAGTTACGTTTGGCCCTTCTTGGATTCTGGCCTGATATGCTTTAAGCATCATATTAAGGTCTTCAGGAGTGGGATCTGCTAGGACTGATCCTACTCTAGGGGGTGGTGGGTTTAGGTGAGGCGGGTCGGAAGGTGGCTGGTCGGATGGCGATGGGAAAGGTGGTGGTGGGGTAGTGTGAGAGGGAGTTTGAGATGTGAGTTCAGTTATCCTGGCTTTGGTTTCTCTTATGCTTTCCTCAAGTTCACTCATCTTTTTAGCCCATTGTCTTTTCATTCTTTCCCTACTATCTTTCCACGCTCTAGTCCTCTTCTTTATCGTACTCTCTGTTTCACTAACTTCTGGGCTTTTTTCCTGGCCTACACCCTGGTTTTGCTGCAGTGCTTGGGCTCTAGTGATTACTTGTACTGGCGCAGGGGAAATCATGCTCCCTGTGGAATCTACCATTAACCCAATGACGTTGATAGGAGTGATTTTTGGCATATTATTAGGATTCTTGGGGCAATCTCGTAAGAGATGCTCTTTTCCACAGTCTTGGCAAAAGCCTTGGATTGTCACAGACTGAGTTTGTGTAGGCGGAGGTAAGGGACAATCACGAATGAAGTGATCTCATTGGCATCTGTAGCACGGTCCTCTTGGGAATGGAGGTCTTACCTGCCTAGGTTGAGGCCTAGGGTTGGGGTTTGCATACATGACGTTTGTATAATCTGACTCCCAACTAGGTTCATTTGGCTCTTCGCTGTAATAGGACTCACCATGTTCTGGAGACTGCATGTAGTACGCCTGGGGACTATCAACATGTGTAGAATCAAAGCTATGGTCACTGGGGTCATTTTCAGAAAGCAAGGATGTTATCGGGACTAAGGCTCTATTCAGGTTCTCTTCTGCAGCAGTATACTTTACCGGAATCACATTAGCTGGGGCAGGTGGTTGTTGAGCTAACACTGGCTGAGGCCTTTGTTGGTTTTGGTATGGTTGCTGATAGGGTTGCTGTGGCCTGCCATATGGCTGTGGAGGGTACTGGTTTTGGTATCTTCCCTGTGGTGGATAGGGTTGAGGGTAAGTGTGCCTAACTGTTTGCTTATTGTAAGGGCAATCTTGTGCGGTATGATTGGTGTACCTTCGTTCTATGGTGCAATATTGGCTATTTGGGTTGACCTGGGGTTGAGCCATAATGGGACACATGTTTGCCATATGGTCACCACCGCATGTATAGCACCTCTTCGCTGGGTTAAACCTCGGAATTTGTTTGCTAGAGACGCCTAGTTTTTGGGCCACTTTCTCTGCGAGTTCCTCAATTGATGTGGATTGCGTGGAAGAGTGACTAGATGCACTATCTGAATCTTTGTAGATTTTGGAAAGCTCTAGTTCTTCCCCTAGGTTATCTTCAATGTCATGCACATGCGTACACACTCTTCTATAGTCCTGGGGTCCTTCAGATACACATAGGATCTCAATTTCGTACTCAGCAATCCATCCAAGAATAAGGCTACTTGTTTGGCAGATGTGGGTAGCTCCGAAACAGGGCACCTTTCAAGATATTGTCTAAATCTTCTTCCTGCCAATCTTACAGTCTCTTGGGGAGTCTGTTTGAAGCTGTGAATCAATGAGGAGGTATTGTGTCTTATGCCACTCTTAGAGAACTCTACAATGAAAGCTTCTAGGAGTTGGTCTATACACCTGAATTGTCGCTCATCCAATGGCTGAAACCATGTAAGTGCTGTGTTCCTAAGGGTTAGACCGAAGGCATTGTACTGTGTGAATAGATCCTCCACTTGTTCAGCTCTCAAGACTTGCTTGAACTCCGCCACATGATCATAGGGATCTCCTGTGCCATCAAAGTAATTCTTCATGGACTTAACGAGCTGGGTCGGTCTCAAAGTTCTTGTGTGCTCTCTAGGTCTCGGCAGAGGAAATCCATCCACATTTCTTTGGTTCCTGTGAGCTCTAAGTATCTCAGGTTCTACTCTATTCGTCTCCGTCCTCGTTCTTTCTCTGCCCACTGGGTTGGCAAAGCTTACTTCTGGTCTATCTCTACTTCTATCTCTTTGAGTTCCATGAGCTTGGGATGTTCCAGCTCCAGGCTGACCATAGGATACATTCGATCTTGGTTGGGGGAAAATGAATTCACCCTTCCAAGTGTAAGCATGCCTATCATTTTCTGTCACCACAAAGATCCTTTCCGAAGTGTGATCTAAGTAGGTCACTCTACCTGGGCTATCCGGATCCTTAAACTCATAGATCATGATAGTTCCTATATCAGTTGGCTGATTAGATTTATACCTCCAAAAGGCTTTGTCAGTTTCTCGATTGAGGAGCAACTCTATGCTCTTGTTGTCTTGGGGAACCCACTCAGGTGTGATAATCCTAGTGAGAACAGACTTGCCTCGGGGGGTTTTAGGTTCCACACCCATGTTTCCTTGCTCTAAGTCCCCTAAGTCTGCTTCTGGGATCACATTTCCAAATTCGTCCGTCCTATCTGGGTGACTGGTGACTACGTATATGGTTCCTTCTTTGTCCAAGTAAGCTCCGTTTTCAAACTTGACTGCTGGGTGCTCTAGTCCTATGGATTGGTCAGGGTTCTTAATCTGTACCACAGATCTTCCTAAGCCGTCCTCATAGATGCTAGCACCTAATCGGTTGGTCCTAAGGTATTCCAGCTGTGTTTTGTAAGGGCCTTCTACCCTATACAAATAAGGCACTCCTGAACTTCCCGTAGGTCTGTCCATGCCTTGAGACATCTCTGACTCACTGGTCTCAGAGCTAGGGTAGTACGAGTGGTGGCTCAACTGCTGGCCCCAAGACCTAGCAGTGTGGTTAACACTAGCCTCTGAAGACCTAAGGCTTTGTCTCTCCCTTACTAGATGTCGTCCTGATCTAAGGTTCATATGCCTATCTAAGTAGCCCAATTCTTTGCCCAGAGTACAACCTCGTTGCTGGTTACTTGGTATTAGTCCCTTGATTCTTTTTAGTTATTTATCGTGTTTAAGGTCTTGTATGATATTACGCTGTCAGGAATACTTGAATGTTCTTCGTGCTTTCAGGTTGATCGTTCCACGTTAGGTTCTTTTCCTTTATGTTATCGACAGTACAGAGATTAGGTTTTTAGCTGGAACTTGAGTTTTTAGGTAGTCTTCAACTTGATACCTGCCTATCGTCGCCCTGACTTGCTCCTACCTCTAGTCGTTCTTAGCCTAAACTATGAATTGACAGAGGGGGTTTAAAGTTTCCAACCTTTTGTTTCCTGCTTGGTTGCCCTTGAGTGCCCAGGAAGTGTGTTCCCAAGCTTGCACTTACACTTGCTTAGAACACCTTTCGAAGCTCTCAATAGATCTGTAAGAGTTCCAAAGTTAGCTTAAAGATTTAGATTCCAAAGACAGAACCAATGATTTTCAGTCCTGTAGCACAAACACAAACTTGCATGGTGATTTTTAAGAACACAATTCTAAAGACCCCTGACTTTTATCCCCCTGGGTATGGTCAACTTCAAAATACCCTATCTGAAAATCAATGCATTATATTTATAAAAAACAGTTGAGGGCGTGTAGTATATGCCACAAGCTTTCCAACAAGCCCTAGAGCTCAAAAAATTGATTTCGTATGAAGAAGTTATGACTGTTCAGGGTTTAGGGGGGTAAGACAGGATTCAATCTGGCTGACAGATCCTAGGATTTTCTCCCAAACCACAAGTGTAGGAACCTCCAATTATGCCAATGGATTGACTATTTGCCCCAAAATTTATCCCAAAGTTTGAACAAAAGCAAACCCTAATTTTTGGCCGAAAAGCCTGTCAATCGCGATCGACAGGTCTGTCAATCGCGATTGACAGAGGTGTCCGTCGGGACTGTCAGTCGCGATCGACAGTGTCAATCGCGATCGACAGAGTCGATCGTGGCTGTCAATCGCGATCGACGGTATCAATCGCGATCGACATGTTTTCCGGATTTTTCGCCGAGATTTCAGTCAATCGGGGGCCTATCAGTCGCGATGGACACGTGGCTACGCGAAAAAGTCAATCAATCGTTGAATTTCAGTCGGTCGTGATCGACGGTGTCAATCGCGACTGACAGAGGTGTCGGTCGTGGCTGTCGATCGCGATCGACGGTATCAATCGCGATTGACAGGGTCCTACGTGGCAATCCGTCGGTCGTGAGGTCTGTCGATCGCGATTGACAGGGTCTGTTGGTCGCGATTGATAGGGTCTGTCGGTCGCGATTGACGGAGGCTGTCGGTCGCGATTGACAGAAATCCTCGGAATTTTTCTACTGTTTTTAGTGTTTTAGGATGTGCTCCTTGTGCTTGTTCTAGTGGTGCACTTTGTTTTACCAAATGATCGAATTTTCTGTCGATCGCGATCGACAGAGGCTGGCGACTGCGAGATAGATTCGACGAGTTTCGTACCTACGCAGGAAGCTGGGGATGGTGATTCAGCAAGGTCCTGCAAAAAGCTCAAGAACATGCAAGAAAACACACATGCAATATCGCTCTCTCGCTCTCTCTCACAAGTGAAATGAGGGAAATGAGGTGGGGAAGGTGATATGATCAAAAAACAGAATTTTCGCGATGATGGAGATGGAGGTGGGAGATGGTGATGATGATGATGGAGATGAAGATGTTGAAAGAAAAAACAAGAAAATAGGTGAAAGTGAAGAAAATACCTACAACTCCAACGCGTCAACTCCACGTCTTACCATCACACGCTCGTCCTCAAAATTCGATCCCCGGCAACGGCGCCAAAATTTGGTGTAGCTCAGTGATGAGTAGCACCTCCTTTAATGTCAATCCGGAAAGACGTGAGGATGGTATGAAGACCTCGAGCAAGTGGCGGCACAAGTGCGTGAGTGAGAAGCACACAAGCATGCACACACATACACACACACGTTCACACACGGCAAGACAAAGAGTGAGAATCAATGGAGTTCTTCGATTACTTTCCAAAAAGCTCTTACAAGTTTGTTTCAATTACAATCTAACCTCAAAAATGAGCTCTCTAGCTCCTTTTATAGTTTTTGACTAGCTTTGGCCCTGTTCAGACCTAGTGTCCGGCCTAGTTAAAAATTAGGTTCCAGGGCTTATTTGAGGGCTCAAACAGGATCCAAAAATTACGAAAATTGGCAGGTAGATACTTCTAAAGCTCCTCAAGCTCAAGGACTCCTTGGCTTGCACAAAATGGAGCTACAAAAATATGAAATGGTATTTACAATGGTGTTTAGTGATGAGAATCACTTTTAATTGGTGTAAGGGTTTTTGAAAAGTTAAAGGGTTGCCTAAGTGCTATATTTGCGTGAATGCTCATACGTGCTTCTTTCTGAAGAAAATTATTGGCCTATTTGCCAGATCTTCGTTGACTCCCTTGTCTGCTTGTGCCTTCTCTCCCTTCTGACTCTCTTCTCTGACTGCCATGCCTCGTTGGTCCTTCAGTTCCTTGTCTGCTGCTAACACATGGCTACTTCCAAGTTCTCTTCGTTTTGTGTCTGAAGCCGTCTATTTTCTTCCAGGGCTGCAGACATATGCTTCCGTAATAGAGCCATGTTGCGGCGGAGCTTGAGGTTCTCTGTGATTTGGGAGTGTAGCAGAGCATCCATTTGTTGTCTTTCTTCTGCATCTGGCTGCAGTGGATTTGCCACTAATTGCTCATGTTGTTCTTGCAATGCACTAAACTGCTGTTGTAATTGTTTCTTCTCTTTCTCTATATCAATGAATCTTCCTTGTAATGCTTCATGACTCCTGAACAAACTTGTATGCTGAGCATCGAGGTGCTGATAGTGTTGTTGTAACTGAGACATGCACTGATACATGTTATTAAATACATTATTAATGGGGGTGGATGCAGGAAGGGTGTTAAATGAGTGGGGGAATGGGGATGTCAGTAGCTGCCGTTAGGATTATAGTGTTAGTGGAGGTGTATACAAGGGAGGTGTTGAGAGGGTGTGTGGGTTGATTGGCGGTTTGTGCTTCAGCCGTGGCAGTGGACTCGGAGGCGGTGACGGTGGTTGTTACATTGGTAATGGGAGGTGAATGTGGCGGAGTGGGAGGCGGGGGTGGCAAGGGGGGTGATGGGGGTGCACTGGACACATGGGTCTCTTCAGTATCGTGCACAGTGTGTGCTGTGCCCGTGGTCGTGGCTGTCCCTTGTGTTTCGGATACTAAGACATTCATCTGTTTCCCTGCTCATGGGGGACGTCTTCCGTATCTTCTTTCCGTTCTGCGTGATTGTGCCAAGGCAGTATGCACTGTCTCAAGTACTCCTAAAGCATCAGAGATCATATCTAGTGTGGCACGATATTGTTCGTCGACTCCTTCCTCCTCAAGGATTTGGTGCATGATAGCCTTTCCTGCTGCAAGGGATAACTTATGTTGTTGTTGGACCCTGTTGATGGTATCGTAGAGCTTTTTCAACTCCTTTGTATATGTTGGGGCACCCTCTAGCTCCTGTATAACTTCTCGCTCATAGTCATGCGCCTCCTCATCAGAAAATCCTTCCTGTTCATCCTCTTGGTCTTCTTCTTCTTCATCCTCCACTTCCACCACTTCTGGTTGTCTTTTCTGGGGTTGTTGTGTAGCCGTTTGTTGTCCACTACCCTGCTCTGCTTCGACTTCTGCATTAACAGCTTCAATGATTCTGGCAACTTCTTCATCCGTTAGATCTTCCAAAGTGAATCCGTGAGGAAATTCCAGATCAGTAGGTACTGGTGGAAACACAAGGTTAGGGCCATCTGTGCTGTGCCTGGGTAACCTGATAGTAAATGGTTGTACTCGTCTGGGAAGCCTTGGAGTTGTTTCGGGTGTTAGGGTTGCACCGCGGGCTTGTGCACAAGGCATCTGGACAGCGCCTCTCATCTTCTTTGAGGGAGGCCCTGCGGCTGACAGTCTGCGTTGAAACTCCTGTGCTCTGGTCCAAATGAGAGCCCTTTGCACCGGTACATCATATGCGAGACATCTATACACAATTCTTGTAAGCGCACAACATCCATACAGTACAGATTTTTGTTTCTTATACCACCTTTGATGAGCCAAATGAATTTGGTCGATAATCCAGTGGGGCATATTGATTGTCAAATCAAAAGCATCTGCTAAGTAGAGGCTAAACCAGATCTTTCTGGGAGGCATTGTGAACCTTTCCTGCGTGGGGAATGCGAAATGTTGCATGACCATGCGTAAGTGAATGGCGATCGTAGGTGTCATCGCGACCATGTCCTTTAATTTCGTCAAATTTATGTTCTTCATATTGTCTGGAACCATAGTCTCTTTCTCCGTAGGAATGTGCATACCTTTCATGTCCAAAGCTTCCCTTACCAAGTTGATAGTCAATCTGAAACGCTTGAGCTCATTGCTCCTTGTGAGAGATGGGAGGACAAAGGAGTTGTATCCCTTTTTGTCTTTGCTCGGAGTAAGGGTGCTAATCAGATACGAGCATCTTAGAAAATCCGGCTTTGGCAATTGGAATTTGAAATACTCATAGAGTCCTGCCTTCTTCCATATGGGTTTCAATCCTTCATTATTCTGCAATCTCTCAAATTCCCTGGTAAAAAAGTGATACCTGCCCCAGCGCCCATTGAATTCTATCTCTGCCTCCCACATATAATTGCCTTCACCTAGGGGTCCTGCCACATCACTGAACCAATGAGAGTTTTTGCTGACTGGCATTGTGTGCCCCTGTGGAGGGTTCTGAACCGGTATGACATGTAATGCCCTCAATGCCGCTGGTCGTTCCTTTAATTCCTCCTCAACCGGAAGGCTTTCAATGTCCACAACTTGGGGGCTGGTGCCTGCCTGGGAGCTAGTTCCTACCGTATCTGCCATGTTACTTCTTGCTACCTATCTCTGTGAGAATATACAAACATGTGTTAACATTGTACAGGACAAGAGAGAACCGTTGTTGTTCCCATTACAACATTAACATGAGGGTCGGGAGCGAATAATGGGTTAGTAAGTGCTCGGTGCGAGTGTGTGTGTGGTTAGGAGTTCGGTAGACCTAAGAGCTAAGTGGAATGATGTAGTGTGATAGTGATGTGGTTAGTAGGTTGTCATGGATTTACAAATCGGGTCCGGGGGTTTGTTACACGTCTTAGGCTGCCAAATGTGGTGGATGGGTTTTGCTCTTGGTTTCGTAGAGACTCTCGAGAGCTTTATAGGTGTGTCGGCTTGAAAATGAGGCCTTTTAGAGACCCATTTACAAGTGATTCTGTTCGTGCTCATGGGCCTTAGTGTGTTCTTGAGTGTTGAAAACGAGTGGATGCCGGCTGTGCGAGTGAATGGATCATGCTGTCTAGGGTGTGGTCTTGGTGTAGCTATTTGAGCCCGCCAACAAGCCTTAGGCACCCAAATTTGTCTTGATTGTGGGCTAGCCTTCATCGACTTCTTGGGCACCCAAATAGACTTCACGTTAGCAGAAGAGCTTCGGAAAGACTTCTTATTAGTGTCGTGTTGTTGGTTACTAATAAGAGGCTTTGCCCGTGTGGTTGGCTTGAGTGCAACCGGGTGTTCGCCTTTCCGCACCCACACTTGTTTCACGAGCTGAGACATTTTGCTGCGCAGGTACTTTTGATCTCCGACATAGGTAGTACTCTACTTCTTCTGCCTTTGATCCACCTTTGGTTGCTGCCTCCCTCTGGCCTTTGGAAAAGAAGGGAGTTCCGTTGTGGTTCTGACTCCTTTTTTGAGATCTTCATTCTTCTGCATCACATAGCCTTGGACAAGAACAACATGGTCAACTTCATGTGCACCCCTGGAGGGACCAGGAGTCTGTGCCTTTCCTAGTTCCTTGAGTGCTCCATTATTTAACTCCATTGTAATTCTAGTCTGATTCACCCATACCTGAAGAAGTCCACTTCTTAGGTTTAAGTTGACTGCTTGGTCATAAATCCAGTCTTGACCCAGGATAAGGGGTTCAGTGAGGTCCTCATCTTGACATACTAGCACTTTAACTGTCATTGCCTCATCGTGAATATAGAGGGGAAGTTCCACCTCGCCCATGCAAGGGGTTTCCACGCCTCCCAGTCCTATGAGATATGCTTCCACAGGATTGACAGTTAACTGCAACTCTTGACAGTAAGACAATTTAACAGCACTAGTGGCTGCGCCTGAGTCAATCAAGGCTCTTACAGTCCTTGCACTCTTTCCTTGTCCTATATCTAAGGTTATGAAAGGACGTCGATCAGTTATCCTATGTGAGCTAATACCTGAAACTTCACACATAGCCATATGATATCCTTGATCTGCATAGTCATTTGTTCTAGGCTGATCTCTACCTTGTCTTCACAACTTCATCCTTCTGATGCGTTCTAAAGCTTCTGCTTGAGCTTCTTCTCGAATCCGCTTTTCTTCTTCCTGGCGTTTCTTGGCGATATTGAGTCGACTTAGCATTTCCTCTGTGAGAGGTTCCTGATATAACTTGACTCTGCATCCGCTTATATAGCTTGGGAGAACGTCACCGTCCAATGTGGCTAGTTGCACTGCTCCACTTGTGGAGATCCTATTGATGATCATGGGTCCGTAGCCTCTCTTCTCCAGTTTCCTCGCATGTTGCTTTAGTGTGTAGACTAAAACTAAGTCGCCTGCCTTTAAACCCTTATCCTTCACATGGGCATCAAAGTATGCCTTCTGTCTCTTCTTAGCTGCATATATCCCTGCAGCTGCTCTCAGTCTCGTTTCTCCTAATCGTTCAAGGTCAAAAAGTCTAGAGGAGAGTTCATGACCCGTCCATTCGTGCTCTTGTGCTACTTTCAATGTAGGTATTAAGAAATCCAAAGGTAGCACGACGTTTTGGCCAAATACCATATGAAAGGGGGTGGCTTGGAGTACCGTTTTGTAGGCGACTCGGTATGCCCAAACAGCATGGTGTAGCTGTTTGTCCCAATCAGAGCGTTTATTGTTTATTAATTTTGTCAGTACATTGCATAAAATCTTGTTGGTGCTCTCAGCCTGGCCATTTGCTTGAGGGTGATAGGGGGCAGATTTCTTATGAACTACCAAGAATTCTTGGAGCAGATTTTCAATAACTTCATTCAAGAAGTGAGTGCCTCTATCACTAACTAGCTCTATAGGTAGCCCATATCTTGTGAATACATTTTCAAACAAGAATTTAGCAGTTGTTTGAGCATCATTCTTTGTTGTGGCTTTTACCTCTACCCACTTAGTTAGATAGTCTGTTGCAACAATGATATATTCTGCATGGGAACCCTTAGCTGGGGGATTAATAAGACCTACAAAGTCTATTCCCCACTTAGAGAATGCACGTCCACCCATCATAGGTTTCAGTGGCATCTCATCTTTACGTATAGGATACTGAGTTCTCTGACAGACATCACATCATTTCACATAGGTATGTGCATCCATGTGAAGGGTAGGCCACCAGAAGCCCGCAAATAGTATTGCCTTGATCACCCGATCTGGTCCAAAGTGTCCTCCTGCTACACCTTGGTGAGCAATTTCCAAGATCTTGAGATATTCACTTTCATGGACACATAGCCTCAGGTAACCATCTTTACCACGCTTGTATAGATTATCACCAATGAGTGAGTAATCCTGGGCTTCTTGTTCTAAACTCCTTTTCCTAGCCAAGGTCATATCTGGAGGGAATGTTTTCGTCCTCAGGAAGGATACTAGTGGTTCACTCCAATCTGGCACTATGGACACTTGATAAAGAGTGGCGTGTTCCACAGGTGGTTTAGTGCAACAGATTGAGCATTCCTTGCACAACCTTTGGACATCAGCTTCCATAGTTGGCCAATGCACTCTGAGTCTCCTTAGTGTCTGCAGGGTTCATTGCTTTGAGTAGTGTTGCTCTAATGCACCTACATGTGCTAATTGCAACCATTTAGCGTACTCATCCTCTTCCACACAATAGGCCAAGATTCCTTGATCTGTGTGCTTATACATACTTCCAGCCAGGATGTGGTACTTTTGGGCTTTCACAACCTCTCTATTCTGTGTGTTTACTACAGGATGGTTAGGCCCGTATGTCAATACTGGCACCAATGGCTTAGCCCACTGCGGCACCACTTCCAAATTAAACAAGTAAGCATCAGGAAGATCATCTGATACTCCTTGTGGGGCTTCTCCAGATGTGAGCCTAGAGAGATGATCTGCTCTCAAATGAGTCCTCCCTTTTCTCACCACTACCTCAAAGTCATATTCCATTAGTAATAGAAACCATCTTACTAATCTACCTGTATTGCATGGCTTGTTCACGAGGTATAACAATGCTTGGTGGTCAGTAAAAAATTTAAACTTATTTGCAAGCAGATAATGTCTAAACTTTTTAACTGCATATACCATGCCTAAGCCTTCTCTCTCAGTAGTGGTATAATTTCGTTCAGCTGCATTCAATTGTCTACTAGCATAGGCAATTGGAAGATCCATGTTACCTTCACCAGTAGGTTGTGCAAGCACACATCCAATGGCATAATTGGATGCATCCACATGAACATGGAATGGCTTATTCTAATCTGGTGTGGTCAAAATTGGTGCTGAACATAATCTTCGTTTAAGCTCATGGAAGGAATTCTCACATTCATCCGTCCACTCAAAGTTAGTCAGAAGTCCGTACATGGGCTTTGCAATGACAGCATACATGTGAATGAACCGGCGGTAGTAACCACAATGTCCCATGAAAGGTTGTACTTCCTTGACACTCCTTGGCCTAGGTAGCTCTGCTATGGCTCTCACTTTCTCTTCATCAGTGGATATGCCATTCTTTGACACTATGTGTCCTAGAATCTTGCCTTGCCTGACCATAAAAACGCACTTTTCTGGGTTCAGGCAGACTTGGTATTCTCTACATTTGTCAAAGATTTGTCTGAGTTCAGGAATATGGGTTTGTCTAATGTTGGAATGAGCACAAATATCATCAACATAGACTTCTAAATTCTTTCTCAGGAACTCCTTAAATACATGGCACATTAGTCTCTGGAAGGTGGCAGGTGCATTGGTAAGCCCAAATGGCATTACACGAAAGGCAAATATACCCCACTCTGTGGCAAAAGCCGTCTTATGCTGATCTTCTGGAGCTATGGCTACTTGATTGTAGCCCGAAAATCCATCAAGGAAGCTATACACTTCCTTGCCTGCCACTCTTTCTAAGAGATGTTCTATGATGGGAAGTGGATAGTTATCTCGGATTGTGGCTGCATTGACCTTCTTTAAGTTAATGCATACACACAGCTTGCCATTCTTCTTGGGCACCACTACGATGGGGGATACCCACTCAGTGTGCTCAATTTCATAGATAAATCCAGCTTCGACCAGTCTATCTATCTCCTCTTTGATCTTAGCAGCGTAATTATCGTTATATGTATAGGGCTTTTGCTTAGAGGGTTTGGCATCTGAAGTCATGGGGATGGTGTGTGAGCATATGTCAGGGTCAACACCTTTCAAATCCTTGTAACTCCAAGCGAATACATCTCTGTATTCTCTTAGCAAGGCAATTAACGCATGCTCTTCTTCCTCTGTTAGGTCATGGCCTATGTACGTGCATCTCTCATCTCCTTCTTCTAGGGCCACAACTATTTTCTTGGTGGTTTCTTTGTTATCATAGGCCTCTCCTGATTGTGCCTCTCGTTTAGGCATTCTTATCATGACTATATGTCGTCTATCTCATACTTCTTAAAATTTTCCGGGACCTCAAACAAAGATTCTTCCTCTTCTGGTGCAACTTCTCTCTTCTTTCTTTTCTTTCCTTCTTCCTTCGGGGTCACATGTGTGGCAAGCCTTACATCATTTGTAAGCTCTCCATACCTCTGGGGTTGAAATTCTACTTCATAGAAGTATTCTTCATCTGATGCAAAAGGTGGGTCCATAATGATTGACTCTAGATCGGAGTCACTTGCATCCTCAAATGCATCAGGGCTAGGTTCGCATTCTTCTAGAACTGCCTCTCTATGGAGAAGACTGAAATGTCATAGCCATCCTCATCACAGTGAGGTGTCCATTGTTCCTCATTGATGGCTACATCCATGGTTGCTAAAATTTATGCCCAGCCGTGAGGTTCAAATTCTTCGTCTGGAAAAACTACACGTGCATAGGTTGGGTCTTGGATTGATCTATGGGTTTCTTTTGCACCTACCTCTCTGGCTTTTTCTCTCTTCTCTTCGTCTACTGCTACTTTGCACATCCATAAGTGGGTGTCTTCATGCATCCAAGAGGATCCTGACCCTATGGAATGCACCGATTCTGTATCATCTTTGGCTCTATGGATGGGATTCCATTGGATGGGAGGTACATCTCTATGAGATTAATCTTTGAGATTTACTTTGGTTGTAACACCTAAGTGTTGCAAATACAAGGAATTGGTTCCCCAGTCCTGTACCACTTGCAATTGTCGCATAAATGGTCTTCCCAAAATCATCTCATAGGCATGATTTTTGCTGAAGTCACATATAGCAAATGTATGCTCAAACTCGACACCACAGGTGGTGAGAGTTATTCCTTCTAGCAATCCTAAGGGTCTCTCAATATGACCATCGGCCATCTGCAATTTCATTCTTGTTGGCCTGAGTGCTGGCTTGCCCCAACGCTTCCATAGGGAAGTGGTGGCAATTGCAACTCCTGCACCTGAGTCCAAAATTGCCTTGGTGGTGTACTCCTTGTAGGTAATGGGAAGATAGGTGTTCCCTTCTTCACCTTCACACATATCTCCTATCTTATCCAAGGGTATTTCTGGTACTGTCCTCTGGGATCCTACCTGGGAACGAGGTTTGGCTATTTTTGGTACTTGTTTGGCTACATGTTTCCATAGCTCAGGTCTAACCTTGAGTAGCTCTTCTAACTTGAGATTGCACTGCACTTTAGTGTTTTTCACTACCTCTGTGTTCCTAGGTAAGACTGAGTCCTCATTTCGTACCATGACCGTGGGTGTCCTCATACAAGTAGACTTAGTTTCCCATGGGCCTGTGAAGTGGGGTAATTCTTGTAGAGAGTTAGACTCAAAGTCTAATCTTTCCTGAGATTGGGTGCTCTCCTGCTCCTCATAAATGGATGGGATATCTTGTGGGAATTGGTCATGTGCATCATCCACAAGTTCAATAGGAGGAGGGACTTCACTCTCTTTAGCCCATTTGTCTTCTTGAATCTCGCGTAGGAATTCTGGTGTGAACCGATTCATAGAAGATGATGTGTCTGGATCCGTAGAGTTAGGCACATAGGCTTCAGGCACATACTCTTCCTGAGCAGGAATGCTTAATCTTTCACTTGCCTTGTCCTTGTGTTGAGAGGCGGGTTCCTTTTCTAATTGGGCAATCAGCTTCTCTATTCTTTCTAACAGTCCATCAAAATGCAACTGTGTCTTCGCTGAACTAGAGATGTTAAATAGGCGACTGGCCTCAAACATGGTCTGAGTCAATTCCACCATTTTAGCACAAATCTTGGTTCGTTCTAGCTCTAGTTCTGCTCTAGGATAGCATTTTGCATGATCAGTCACGTTTGGCCCTTCTTGGATTCTGGCCTGATATGCTTTAAGCATCATATTAAGGTCCTCGGGAATGGGATCTGCTAGGACTAATCCTACTCTAGGGGGTGGTGGAATTAGGTGAGGCGGGTTGGAAGGTGGCTGGTCGGATGGCGATGGGAATGGTGGTGGTGGGGTAGTGTGAGAGGGAGTTTGAGATGTGAGTTCAGTTATCCTGGCTTTGGTTTCTCTTATACTTTCCTCAAGTTCACTCATCTTTTTAGCCCATTGTCTTTTCATTCTTTCCCGACTATCTTTCCATGCTCTAGTCCTTTTCTTTGTCATGCTCTCTGTTTCACTAACATCTGGGCTCTTTTCCTGGCCTACACCCTGGTTTTGCTGTAGTGCTTGGGCTCTAGTGATTACTTGTACTGGCGCAGTGGAAGTCACGCTCCCTATGGAGTCTACCACTAACCCAACAACGTTGATATGAGTGATTTTTGGCATATTAACCAGGATTAGCCATAATGGGACATACATTCGCCATGTGGTCGCCACCACAAGTATAGCACCTTTTCACAGGGGCAAACCTTGGGATTTGTTTGTTAGTGACACCTAATTTCTGAGCTACTTTCTCTGCAAGTTCTTCGATTGATGTGGATTGTGTGGGAGAGAGGTTAGAAGCACTATCCGAATCTTTGTATATCTTGGAAAGCTCTAACTCCTCCCCTAGGTTATCCTCAATATCAATGCACATGCGTACACAATCTTCTATGGTCCTAGGGTCCTTCAAGTACACATAAGATCTCAATTTGGTACTTAGCAATCCATCCAAGAATAAAGCCACTTGCTTAGCTGGCGTGGGTAACTCAAGGGGTAGGGCATCTCTCTAAGTATTGCCTGAATCTTCTTCCTGCAAGTCTCACGGTCTCTTGAGGGGTTTGCTTGAAGCTGTGAATCAATGAGGAGGTATTATGCCTTATGCCACTCTTAGAGAATTCAATAATGAAAGCCTCTAGGAGTTGGTCTATGCTCCTGAACTGCCTTTCATTTAGTGGCTGAAACCATGTCAGGGGGCAGTGTTCCTAAGGGTCAGACCAAAGGCATTGTACTGCGTGAATAGATCCTCCACTTGTTCAGCTCTCAGGACTTGCCTAAACTCAGCCACATGATCGTATGGATCTCCAGTGCTATCGAAGTAGTTCTTCATGGACTTAACTAGCTGAGTCGGTCTCAAAGTCCTTGTATGCTCTCTAGGTCGTGGTAGAGGGAACTCATCCGCATTTCTTTGATTCCTGTGAGCTCTAAGTATCTCCGGTTCTACTCTATTTGTTTCCGTCCTCGTTCTTTCTCTGCCCACTGGGTTGGCAAAGCTTACTTCCGGTCTATCTCTACTTCTGTCTCTTTGCATTTCATGAGCTTGGGATGTTCTCGCTCCAGGGTGACCATAGGATACATTCGATCTTGGTTGGGGGAAAACGAATTCACCCTTCCAAGTGTAAGCATGCCTATCATTTTCAGTCACCACAAAGATCCTCTCCGAAGCGTGATCTAAGTAGGTCACTCTACCTGGGCTATCAGGATCCTTAAACTCATAGATCATGATTGTTCCTATATCAATTGGCCGATCAGGTTTGTACCTCCAAAAGGCTTCGTCGGTCTCTCGATTGAGGAGCAAATCTATGCTCTTATTATCCTGGGGAATCCACTCTGGTGTGATAATCCTAGTGAGAACCGATTTACCTTGAGGGGTTCTAGGTTCTGCACCCATGTTTCCTTGCTCCAGGTCACCTAAGTCTGCTTCTGGGATCACATTTCCAAATTCGTCCATCCTATGTGGGTGACTGGTGACTACGTATATGGTTCCTTCTTTGTCCAAGTATGCTCCATTTTCAAACTTGACAGCTGGGTGCTCTAATCCAATGGATTGATCAGGATTCTTAATCTGTACCACAGATCTTCCTAGGCCGTCCTCATAGATGCTGGCACCTAATCGGTTGGTCCTAAGGTATTCCAACTGCGTTTTGTAAAGGCCTTCTACCCTGTGCAAGTATGGCACTCCTGAACTTCCCGTAGGTCTCTCCATGCCTTGAGACATCTCTGATTCACTGGTATCGGAGCTAGGGTAATGCGAGTGGTGACTCAACTGCTGGGCCCAAGACCTCGTAGTATGATTGACGCTAGCTTTTGAAGACCTAAGGCTTTGTCTATCCCTTACTAGATGCCGTCCTGATCTAAGGTTCATATGCCTAGTTAAGTAGCCCGATTTTTGCCTAGAGTACAACCTCGTTGCCGATCAATTGGTATCAGTCACTTGATTCTTTTTAGTTATTTATCGTGTTTAAGGTCTTGTCTGATATTACGTCGTCAGGAATACTTGAATGTTCTTCGTACTTTTAGGTTGATCGTTCCACGTTAAACTCTTTTCCTTTAGGATTCTCAATCGTACAAAGATTATGTAGTTATCTTGAACTTTGAGTATTTAGGTAGTCTTCAACTTGATAGATGCCTATCGCCGCCGTGGCTTACTCCTATCACTAGTCGTTCTTAGCCTACGCTAGGAATTGACAAAGGGAGTTGAGAATTTCCAACCTTTTGTTTCCTTCTTGGTTGCCCTTGAGTGCCTAGGAAGCGTGTTCCCAAGCTTGCACTTACTCTTGCTTAGAATGCCCTTCGATGCTCTCAATAGATCTGTAAGAGTTCCAAAGTTAGCTCAAGACCAATTTGCACTGTGAGTTTTTGAAAAACAATTCTAGAGATCCCACGAGCTTTCCAACAAAACAAGAATCACAGCAAACGGATTTCGTATGAGAGAGTTATGTCAGTTCAGGGTTCTGGTGCTAAAACAGGGTTCAAACAGGCTAACAGATCACAGGATTTTCCTCAAAAGCACATGTGTAGGGACCTCACAACTCACTAATTGCTAAACCAATATGCCCAAAAACTATCCCCAAAGCTTAGAATAAAAAACCCTAATTTTTTGGCCGAAAAGCCTGTCAATCGTGATCGACAGGTCTGTCAATCGCGATTGACAGAGGTGTCCGTCGGGGCCTGTCGGTCGCGATCGACACGTCAGTCGCGATTGACAATGTCAATCGCGATCGACAGAGTCGGTCGTGAGTCCTGTCAATCGCGATTGATGGTGTCAATCACGATCGACACTTTTTTCGGGTTTTTCGCCGTGATTTCAGTCAATCGGGGATGTGTGCGTCGCGATGGACACGTGGCTACGCGTAAAAGTCAATCAATCGTTGAATTTCAGTCGGTCGCAATCGACGGTGTCAATCGCGACTGACAGAGGTGTCGGTCGTGGCTGTCGATCGCGATCGATGGTGTCAATCGCGATTGACAGGGTCCTACGTGGCAGTCTGTCGATCGTGAAGTCTGTCGGTCGCGATCGGCAGGGTCTGTCGGTCGCGATTGACAGGGTCCGTCGGTCGCGATTGACAGAGGCTGTCGGTCGCGATTGACAGAAAAACACGGAATTTTTCTACTGTTTTAG
This sequence comes from Ceratopteris richardii, assembly GCA_020310875.1. Lineage (NCBI taxonomy): Eukaryota > Viridiplantae > Streptophyta > Polypodiopsida > Polypodiales > Pteridaceae > Ceratopteris > Ceratopteris richardii. Next base: position 97,291,585 of record CM035411.1, read on the forward strand.
GTGATTTGGGATGTGCTCATCATGCTTGTGCTAGTGGTGAACTTTGTTTTACCAAATGATCGAATTTTCTGTCGATCGCGATCGACAGAGGCTGGCGACTGCGAGACAGATTCGATGAGTTTCGTACCTGCGCAGAGTGCTGGGGATGATGATTCAGCAAGAACCTGCAGAATGCTCAAAAAACATGCAAAAGACAACGCACGCAATATTGCTCTCTCGCTCTCTCTCACAAGTGAAATGAGGGAAATGAGGTGGAGAAGGTGATATAATCAAAAAAACTAAAATTTTCGTGATGATGGACGTGGAGGTGGAAGATGGTGATGGTGATGATGGTGATGATGGTGGTAAGGTAAGAAAGAAAAAAATAGGAAAAGTAGAGAAATTACCTACAACGCCAACGTCTCCAATCTACGTCTTACCATCACACGCTCGTCCTCAAAGCTCGATCCCCGGCAACGGCGTCAAAATTTGGTGTAGCTCAGTGATGAGTAGCACCTCCTTTAATGTCAATCCGGGAAGACGTGAGGATGGTATGAAGACCTCGAGCAAGTGGAGGCACAAGTGCGTGAGTGAGAAGCACACAAACATGCACACACATACACACATACGCGCACACACGGCAAGACAAAGAGTGAGAAGCAATGGAGTTCTTAGATTACTTTCAAAAAGCTCTTACAAGTTCGTTTCAATTACCATCTAACCTCAAAAATGATCTCTCTAGCTCCTTTTATAGTTTTTGGCTAGCTTTGGCCCTGTTCAGACCTAGTGTCCGGCCTAGTTAAAAATTAGGTTCCAGGGCTTATTTGAGGGCTCAAACGAGATCTAAAAAATACGAAAATTGGTAAGCAACTACTTCTAAGGCTCCTCAAGCTCGAGGACTGCTCGGCTTGCACAAAATGGAGCTACAAAAAGGTGAACATGGTATTTACAGGGGTTGTTAGTGATGAGAATCACTTTTAATTTGTGTAAGGATTTTGAAAAATTAAAGGGTTGCCTTAGTGCTAGATCTGCGTGAATGCTCGTACTTGCTTCTTTATGAAGAAAATTATTGGCCTACTTGCCAGATCGTCGTTGACTCCCTTGTCTGCTTGTGCCTTCTCTCCCTTCTGAATCTCTTCTCTGACTACCATGCCTCATCAGTCCTTCAGTTCCTTGTCTGCTGCTAACAGGCCCAGTAGTTGAGCACTTATCCGCACTACCCTAACTCCGAAACTAGTGAATCAGAGATGTATTATGGTATGGAGAGACCTACAAGAAGTTCAAGAGTGGCATACTTAGAGAAACCTGAAGGCCCATACAAAACTCAACTTGAATACATTAGGACCAACCGATTAGGTGCTCACATCTATGAGGACAACCTAAGAAGATCTGTTGTGCAAATTAAGAACCCTGATCAACCCCTTGGATTAGAACATCCAGTAGTCAAGTTTGAAAATGTTGCATACCTAGATAAGGAAGGAACAATGTATGTAGTTATCAACCAACCGGAGAGAATAGATGAATTCGGTAATGTGATTCCAAAGACAGACATGGGTGACATAGAGCAAGGGAACTTAGTGAAGAGATCCTAGAACTCCCCAGGGCAAATCACTCTTGACTAGAATCATCACTCTAGAGTGGGTTCCCTAGGACAATAAGAGCATAGATTTGATCTTAAACTAAGAGACTGATGAGGCCTTTTGGAGGTATAAGACTAACCAGTCTAATGAGGTAGGAATGCTCATAATCTATGAGTTTAAAGGTCCTGATAGCCCAGGCAATGTGACCTATCTAGAAATTACTTCAGAGAGAGGCTTTGTGGTCTCAAAACATGGTAGGCATGCCCACTTGGAAGGGTGAATTTTTTTTCCTCCAAGCAAGATCAAATGTCTCTTATGGCCACCAAGGAGCTGGAACATCCCAAGCTCATGGAGCTCAAAGGGACAGGAGTAGAGATAGGCCAGAGGTAAGCTTTGCTAACCCTCTGTGAAGATAAAGAACAAGAACAGAGACAAATAGAATGGAAACCAAGAGACCTAGAGACCCAAGGAATCAACGAAATACAAATGAATTACCTTTGCCAAGGCCTAGAGAACACACGAGGACTTTGAGGCCTATGCAACTAGTTAAGTCCATGAAGAATTGCTTCGATGGTAGAGGAGATCCATACGATCATGTGGTAGAATTTAGGCAAGTCCTGAGAGCTGAGCAAGTTGATGACCTATTCACAGAGTACAATGCCTCCGGTCTAACTCTCAAGAACACGGCCCTTACATGGTTTCAACCGCTTCATCAAGGTCAGTTCAGGAACATAGACCAACTTCTAGAAGCCTTTATCACAAAATTTTCTAAGAGTGGCATACGGCATAATACCTCTTCCTTAATACATAGCTTCAAACAGACACCTCAAGAGACGGTTAGACTTGCACGAAGAAGGTTTAGGCAATACCTAGAGAGATGTCCGGTTCTAGAGTTACCCACTCCAGCCAAACAAGTGGCTTTATTCTTGGATGGATTGCTAAGTACCAAATTGAGATCATATGTGTACTTGAAGGACCCTAGGACCATAGAAGAGTGTGTACGCATGTGCATTGCCATTGAGGATAACCTAGGGGAGGAATTAGAGCTTTCAAAAATCTACAGAGATTCAGATAGCTCTACTAGCCTCAATTCAAATCCGTCCACATCTATTGAGGAGCTTGCAGAGAAGGTAGCTCAGAAGTTAGGAGTCTCAAGTAAACAAATACCAAGGTTTGCCCTAGTGAAAAGATGCTATACTTGTGGAGGTGACCATATGGCGAATGTATGTCCCATTATGGCTCAACCCCAAGTGAAACCTAGCAGCCAATACTGCACCATAGAGAGAAGATACAACAACCACACCGTGCAAGATTGCCCATACAATAAGCAAGCAGTTAGGCAAACTTATCCAGTGCCATACCCTCAACAAGGAAGATACCAGAACCAATACCCACCACAAAAATATGGCAGACCACAACAACCTTATCAGCAACCCTACCAAAACCAACAAAGGCCTCAGCTTGTGTTAGCTTAGCAACCTCCAACCCCATCTAATGTGATTCTAGTGAAGTACGCAGCTAGAGAAGAGAATTTGAATAGAGCCATAATGCCAGTAACACCATTGCTTTCAGAAATTGACCCCAACGATCATAGTTTTGACTCAACTCACATTGAGAGTCCACAGGCTTAGTACATGCAGTCACCTTGAACCCCAAAAATATGCCAAAAATCACTCCTATCAACGTTATTGGGTTAGTAGTAGACTCTACAAGAAGTGTAACTTCCACTGCCCCTGTGCAAGTGGTCGCTAGGGCTCAAGCTTTACAGCAAAACCAAGGGTTAGGACAGGAAAAGAGTTCCAAGGTTAGTGAAACTGAGAGCATAACTAAGAAGAGGACCAGAGCTTGGAAGGATAGTCGAGAGAGAATGAAGAGGAAATGGGCAAAGAAGATGAGTGGACTCGAGGAAAGTCTAAGAGAAATGAAAGCCAAGATAATTGAACTCACATCTCAAACTCACTCTAACATGACTCCACCACCACCATTCCCACCTCCCTCCAATCCACCACCTTCCAACCCACCTCACACAATTCCACCACCCCCTAGAGTAGGATCAATCTTAGCCGATCCCACTCCCGAGGACCTAGAAATGATGCTTAAAGCATATCAGGCCAGAATCCAAGAAGGGCCAAATGTAAAAGATCATGAAAAGTGTTGCCCTAGAGCGGAACTAGAGCTTGAGCAAACTAAAATTTGTGCTAAGATGGTGGAATTGGCTCAAACCATGTTTGAAGCCAGTTGTCTCTTTAACTTCTCTAGTTCAGCTAAGACGTAGTTGCACTTTGATGGACTGCTAGAAAGATTGGAGAGGCTAATTGCACAGTCAGAAAAGGACCCTGCCTCTCCAAATAAGGACAAGGCAAGTGAAAGGATAAGCCTTCCTACCAGGAAGCTTATGTGCCTAACTCCACAGAACCAGACACATCTTCTTCTATGAATTGGTACTCAATACAATTCCTGCGAGAGATTCAGGAAGAGAAATGGGCTAAAGAAAGTGAAGTTCCTCCTCCCATTGAACTTGTGGATGACCCGCATGATCAATTCCCACAAGCCATTCCTTCCATTCATGAGGATCAGGAGAGTGGCCAATCCCATGAGAGATTAGACTTCGAGTCTAATTCTTTACATGAACTACCCCATTTCACAGGCCCATGGGAAGCTAAGTCTACTTGTATGAGGGCACCCACGGTCATGGTAAAGAAACGAAGACTTCGTCATCCCTCACAACACCGAGATAGTGAAAAACACTAAAGTGTAGTGCAACCTCACTTTAGAAGAGCTACTCAAGGTTAGGCCGTAAGTATGGAAACATGTAGCCAATCAAGTGCCAGAAGTAGGAAAACCTCGTTTCCAAGCAATTTCGCATAGAACGGTGCCAGAAATACCCTTGGACAAGATAGGAGACATGAGTGAAGGAGAAGAAGGAAACACCTATCTTCCCATTACCCATCAAGGATACACAACCAAGGCAATTTTGGACTCAAGTGCAGGAGTTGCAATTGCTACCACTTCCCTATGGAAGCGATGGGGCAAGCCAGCACTCAGGCCCACGAGAACGAAATTGCAAATGGTCGATGGTCACATTGAGAGATCCTTAGGATTGCTAGAAGGAATAACTCTCACTACATGTGGTGTAGAGTTCGAGCATACTTTTGCTATATGTGACTTTAGCAAGAATCAGGCCTATGAGATGATTTTGGGAAGACCATTTATGCGGCAGTTGTAAGTGGTCCAAGATTGGGGAACCAATTCTTTGTATTTGCAACACTTAGGTGTTACAACCAAAGTCAATCTCAATGACTTCTCTCATAGAGACATACCCCCTATTCAATGGAATCCCATCCATAGAGCTAAAGATGATACAGAATCGGTTCATTCCATAGGATCAGGATCCTCATGGATGCACGAGGACACCCACTTATGGATGTGCAAAGTAGCAGTAGAAGAAGATAAGAGAGAAAAAGCTAGAGAGGTAGGTGCGAAGGAAACTCATAGATCAATTCAAGACCCAACCTATGCACCTGTAGTATTTCCTGACGAAGAATTTGAACCTCATGGTTGGGCAGAAATTTTAGCGACAATGGATGTAGCCATCAATGAAGAACAATGGACACCCCACTGTGATGAGGATGGCTATGACATTTCAATCTTCTCAATAGAGCCAATCATGTGTGATTTGGTTATTGAAGAATGTGAACCTAGTACTGATGTGTTTGAGGATGCAAGTGACTCCGATCTTGAGTCAATCATTATGGACCCACCTTTTGCATCAGATGAGGAATATTTCTATGAAGTAGAAGTTCACCCTCAGAGACATGAAGAACTTACGAATGATCGCCAAGAATGAAGACAAGAAAAGAAAGAAGAAAGAAACCACGTCAGAAGAGGAAGAATCCTTGTTTGAGGTCCCATAAAACTTCAAAAAGGAAACCACCAAGAAAATTGTTGTAGCCATGGAAGAAGGAGAAGAACCTACATTGGACATGACCTGACAGAAGGAGAAGAGCATGAGCTAATAACTTTGTTAAGAGAATACAGAGATGTATTCACTTGGAGCTACAAAAGGTGTAGACCTTTGACATATGCTCACATACAATTCCCATGACCTCAGATGCAAAACCCTCTAAGCAGAAGCCATACACATATAACGATAAATATGCTGCTAAGATAAAGGAAGAGATAGATTGTTTGGTTGAAGCTCGATTCATCTATGAAATTGAGCACACAGAGTGGGTATCCCCCATCATAGTGGTGCCCAAGAAAAATGGCAAGCTACATGTATGCATTAATTTGAAGAAGGTTAATGCAACCACTATTCGAGATAACTATCCACTTACTATTATGGAGCATCTACTAGAAAGAGTGGTAGACAAGGAAGTGTACAACTTTCTTGATGGATTCTTTGGCTACAATCAAGTGGCCATAGATCCAGAAGATCATCATAAGATAGCTTTTGCCATGGAGTGGGGCATATTTGCTTTTCGGGTAATTCCATTTGGTCTCACCAATGTGCCTGCTACTCTCTAGAGACTGATGTGCCATGTGTTTAAAGAATTCTTGAGGAAGAATTTGGAAGTCTATGTTGATGATCTCTATGCTCATTCCAATATTAGGCAAACACATATACCAGAACTCAGACAAATCTTTGACAAATGTAGAGAATATTAGGTCTGCTTGAGCCCATACAAGTGTGTTTTCATGGTCAGGCAAGGCAAGGTTCTAGGACACATAGTGTCAAAGAATGGCATATCCACAGATGAGGAGAAAGTGAATTGTAGAGCTAGCTAGGCCAAAAAATGTCAAGGAAGTGCAAGCTTTCATGGGGCATTGTGGCTATTATCGACATTTTATACACATGTATGCCATCATTGCAAAGCCTCTATACTCCCTTTTGACTAACTTTGAGTGGACGGAAGAATGTGAGAACTCTTTCAATGAGCTTAAACGGCGCTTATGTTCAATGCCAATCTTGACTACACCAGATTGGAACAAGCCCTTTCATGTTCATGTGGATGCATCCAATTACGCTATTGGGTGTGTACTTGCACAACCTATGGCTGAAGGTAATATGGATCTTCCAATTGCCTATGCTAGTAGACAGTTGAATGCAGCTGAACAAAACTATACCACCACCAAATGAGAAGGGTTAGGCATGGTATATGTGGTTAAAAAGCTTAGACACTATTTGCTTGCAAATAAGTCTAGATTTTTTACTGATCATCAAGCGCTAATGTACTTGGTAAACAAGCCATACAATACAGGCAGATTAGTACGGTGGTTTCTCCTACTAATGGAATATGACTTTGAGGTAGCGGTGAGAAAGGGCAAGTCTCACTTGAGAGCGGATCATCTCTCGAGGCTCACATCCGGAGAGGCCCCACAAGGAGTATCATATGATCTTTTGGATGCTTACTTGTTCAATTTGGAAGTTGTACCGTAGTGGCCCAAGACATTAGTGCCACTATTGACATATGAGCCTAACCAGTAATAAACACTCAAGATAGAGAAGTAGTGAAAGCCCAAAAGTACCATATCATGGAAGGAAGTATGTACAAGCATACAAATCAAGGGATATGCAAAACTTGACATTCTTATGGATGATTTGGAGCATACTTTTGATGTCACTTATCTTGGGTTTTTTGAGCTACTATCTTGGCAACCAATTCGTATTTGTTGAAGGGGGAATTGTTATGCATCAAGCAAACTATGTTGAAAAACTACTTTAGCATTTTGAATTTGAGGATTGCAAGCTAGTTTCCACACCAGTTGAGATAGGATTTAGGTTCTCATTTGAGGATTCGAGTGACGCATTTGACACTTCTCTTTATCACCAAGCTATGGGATGTCTTATATATGCATGCAACACAAGGCCGAATATATAGTATGCAGTTTCCCAGTTGATTCAATTCATGCATAACCCTAGCACTAAGCATTGGCAAGCGGTGAAACGTGTGTTTAGATATCTCAAAGGCACTTTGAGCTCAGGTCTCTTTTATGGAAGAGATATTCAACCATGCTTGCATGCTTTTACATATAGTGATTGGGATGGTTGTTATTGTTGGTGCAAGGCAATCAACAATTCAAGTTTTGATGAAGTTTTGAAGTCAAGGATTGAAGAGAAGGTCAAGATATGAAGCATAAAGAAAGTACATGTTCAAAGAATGAAGATGGGTATACATATGTACATTAACTTAGAGTTAGCTCACTTATACTTTTGTATGGTTATGAGCTAGTACATATTTGTCTGTATATACAAGGAAAAATGTTGGGACAAATATGAGAGAGTGTGAGAGAACAAGAATTGAAGAGAATTAGAAGTCATTAGACACTTGTGAAGTGAGTAAGATAGCTCTCTCATCCAGATGTAAAACTTTTCAGTAATGAAGAACAATTGCGCCTGGTTTTCGTGTGTCTTCTCCTTCTGTGCTTGATCAATTCAAGAATCCTTTTGTAGGTTCTAATTCCATAGTGTATGAGTCTATGGCTAAAGTTTGAGAGCCTAATTGTAAACAAGCTGTGAGAATTATGAGTAGGAACATTCATATGTGAGGAAGTGTTGAGTGTCTTCTGAAACAGGCGCAATCTTGATGGTCAAAGAAATGGTGAGTTCTCAGTGCACAATGTAAAGTTTTGCACAAATGAGGATTCAAAATATAATTTGGAAGGTAAGCCAGCTATAGCTAAAAGGATTTGCATAAACGGGTTCTAGTTTGGGAGAACCAAGCTTTAGAAGTTCCAGGTGTCAAAGTCGACTGCAAAGAACTATAGTTTTAGACATAGGTGACTTGTTGAGATCATTTCTCAAGATCTACTGAGTCTTTTGGAATGATTTAGCTTGGAGGAGGTGTGCAAACTATAGACGACACTTTGTACAAAGTTTTATAAAAAACGTTACACATTTGATAAGTCAATGAATGAGTTATGTGTAGCAAACTTTCTGTGTAGTCATCTTCTTCACAGTTTGTTCAAGATTTTGGTAGTTGAGTATTGATCCTCCAAATTGGTGAAGGTTTTAAGTTATTCTTGATATATAGGTGCTCTAACTTCAAGAATAACTTGTTCTTTTGAAGATTAACACTCTCCATGAGTAATGATCCTTGCATGTCCACTAGTGGTAATTGCTTTTTCCTTGGAGACTCATGCATATCTTGGTTGAGTAAGAAGCAACCTACAGTGGTGACATTGAGTTGTGAAGCTGAGTATAGGGAAATTTTCACAGCTATAGTGGAGTGTATATGGCTAAGACGGCTATTGATGGATCTTTGCATGGAGATTAATGCCGCTACGCATATTTTCATTGATAGTGAGAGTGCTTTGGCTCTTGCATGAAAGCCAATGTTTCATGAAAGACTCAAACATATTGAGGTGCATTATCACTATATGAGAGAGCACCTTCATGCAGGAGATACGGATTCGGTATATGTGCCTACACAAGATAATGTGGTAGACATATTCACCAAAGCTCTTCCATGGGAAAAGATTGAAGCTTTTGGCAAAGCTTTAGGCTTATTACCTTGTGGGGGCTGATGTGTCACTCTCTATATGTGTTCACATCATTCACTCTAGGGGGGTTTGTTACACTTATGTGTTCCTTGAGTAGCTTTGATGTGAACCTTTTCCATATACATGGGTACTTTTTACTCTAGTGCTGGCTAGAGGTGTTTTCCCCATTTTATCATATACATGATTCACTCATATGTGGTGGTACTTTGTAATTATCTATCTTCTCCATCTATCTTCTCCATCTATCTTCTCCATCTATCTTCCAACCATCTATCTTCTCCATGCGTCTTGTTGCATTTGTGCTCCTTGTGTGTGCTTCTCGTGTGTCTCTCGCACTTCTACACACACCCAATAGGGTGATACCCATTTGGTGTGTTCGATTTTGTAAAAAAATCTAGCCACCAATAACTTATCCATCTCCTCTTTAATCATGACTAAATAAAAATCATTGTATCATTTTTGTTAGGGTTTAGCATCTAACATCATTGGAATCCTATGGGAACAAATAGAGTGGTCCACTCCTTGTAGATCTTTATATGTCCAAGCAAACATGTATGTTTATTCCCGAATCAACTCTATAAGTTCCTGCTCTTCTTCTATCAATACATCCTTACCTATATATGTGCATCTCTCTTCTTCTCCTTCCATTGCTATTGTAACTTTTTAGTTTGTTCTTTTTTGTCATACACTACTTCCCAAGCTTCTCTTTTTGGCATTTGAATGGCTATTTTTGTTTCTTCAACTTCATACCTTTTGAAGTGTTTAGGTACATCAAATGATTCATGATATGGATCTTCTTGAGCTTTCATTCTCTCCACTTTAGGTTGTTCTTGATTCTTCAATATGGCGAGTGCATTAGTCTTTTCTTGGTTATCTTCTTATTTTTTCTCCTTCAGGTACTGATCTTCTTATTCGAATTATGGTTCTATTTCTATGCTTTCGTAGTCCTCTTTCCATTCTTTTTCTATCAATCTTTGGCTTCTACTTCTTGGATGACTACAGAGCATTGCATTTTTCCCAAAGTACATCCTTCATAGACATGTTTACAAGGTGCCCAAGTCTTGGTAGATAAGAAATCATTATAGATTTGTGCAAGTGAAGCAAACTAGCAACAGTTAGATGATCAAAGCATGCATGCCAAAGCTTTGCATTTGAGATAGCCTAAGGATCTTGAACTACACATGCTAAATCATTAACATATTTTGCATAGCCTATGAACTTATACAACCCACAACATCAAATAGAAAAAGTAATAATAACATAATCGTTTGAGAGATCATGAATTATACATCTATCATCAATAACTTTCACAATCAAGCCAATCTTTGAAAATGTTGAAATTGACAACAAATTTTCTTGATCTGTGGCATATATAAAGCATATGAAAATGTGAAAGAATTACCATCAATAGTGATGAGAGTGATCTTGGGAACTTCCACTACATGATAAGAGGAGTTGTTACCACATGCGACAATATTCCCTAAAGGGGCAAACTAAAGTGAACTAAAGAGATTGTGTTGTCAAATAATATGTTTGGTTCCCCACTATCAAAATATCAAATCTGAGTTTGTTGTAGCCATAGACTACTCATGACAAGATGGTTTATAGCTGCAAATATTAGTAAATGACCATTCTTCATTCTTAACAAGATTAGCAAACTCCCATTTAGGTATAGAGGCCTCTACAACAACCATTCCAACCTCTTTCTTCTTGCCTCAATTGTGGACAATGTAGGACAGCTCTTTATGATGATCATTTACCTGAGAGTACTTGCAAAATTGTTTCTGCCTTTTCGATTTTCTTTTCATCTTTGTCTTCCTTCTTTGAATGTGCAAGATTACCAAATTCCTCCTTGCTAGTAGATGATCTCCACTTACCTTTTCCCTTCTGAGTAGCTAAGAAAGCTTGATTTACAACACACATTATTAACTTTTTCTACCTCGACTGATATTCTTGCAATAAAACAAAGACCAAATCTTCAAATATTAATTGATTAGGATTTCCTTCCATCATCAATCAAATATTAGAAACAAAACTCTAAAATGTATCTCCAAGGTCATAAGGAACGACCTTGCCAAAAAAATGTCCATAGAATCTTGTTGAGGGCGAGACGAGTAAGAAGAGGAAAAAAAGAAAGCAACGAAAGAAACAGCTTCACTAAAAGGCAAATTTGAAGATAGACAGATTTGGAAATTCATCTCTGCAGGAAGCCCCGCAGGGGCGCAACACCCATCTCTGCACAGAGCCCCGTAGGGGCGCACACACCAAGGAAAAGCACGCAGCCGGAAGAAGGAATCAGGGCCAACAGGTCTCACTTATGTGGATGCTTCAACCTCTTGAGTTGCAGAGGTTCCAGATCAAGGCTTACGAGCTACATCCGCATATGTGCACTAATGGCATGCGTGGCAACCCAGAAATAAGGAACCTATAGGTGAATTAGACTGTGGAATATCAGGTAGTCAGTCTAACTCCAAGGGTTGCGGGCGAGCAAGGCAAATACATCAGGCCTAGAGAACGTCAAACAGGAAGTAAGAAGAGGCCGTCAAAACTGAACACCTGTTTTATAAACAGGTAACAATGAGCAAAGGGTGCGTGCAGTGAAAAGAAGTGAATAATGCAACCAGGTCCAATGTATGCAACCAGGACAAATCAGAGCGCCTCTAAAACGTAATGCAAGATCAAGAATCAGACAATACTGACCACAGGGCGCGTGCGCGAAGCAAAGTCTGTCAAGGGCGCGTGCGTGAAGCAAAGTCTGTCAAGGGACGACAGAGGCGAAGAGGGGGAGAGTGGAGGTTCTGCCCCCCTCCTGAACTCTGTCGTCCCCGACAGGCTTTGATAAGCGCCGGGCATATGTTCTGTATACTTGTTGCTCTGTATCATTTAGCAGATTGGCTTCATGTATCATGATCTGTTTCTATTGTTCAGCTTTTACTCCATCGTTGGGCGGTTGTCGGTGATCTGCGAAGAAGCTTAATTCGTATGCCACAAGTCTGGCATTCAGATTAGATGACATCTTCAAAAATATCTCTGAATCTATTTCAAAAAATCCTGTAAAAAATGCTTCTTCAAATATTTGCATATACGGGCTTGGCAAAAACATGAGTCTAGAATAATATGCCATTATTGTGGGGCGGCTCGGCATTACTGATAGATCAAAAATAAGTATATCGGTGCCTTGATTAATGCCGATGAAGTTCAGAAATGTATACGCTGCATGTTTGAAGACCTTCAAAACTGTAAGTAGCATACTAAGGATTTTATTTGTCATCTTGACCGCTAAGTCGGGTACTGTCGCATAGTTTTGTAGCCAAAATTCTATTGTTTTGATCATATAATCCTCTGTTGGCAAATAGTTATGTGGCGGGCTAGGTAACATCGGATAGTTTAGCCACTGTTTATTAATATTGCCGCTGCGTTGTAAATCCAAAAATTTCTGTGTATCCCTTCTGCGTGGTATAGGACAAAACGAAGGGTTTACCTGTAAGAAATAAGGTGCAGCTTGCCAGTGTACCCGTAGCGTGGGATGTTTCTCCAAAAATTTTCTCCTCCACACCGGCTGTGCAGCTTCGAACTCTGCTTGAGTGTACATGAATGTGTCATTCTTGAAATTGAGCTGCTCATCTGGACTTTTGTGTGTAACCTTCTTTATATATTGCCTTGTTTTCTCTTTCAACAGTCCATATGGAATGTTGAAAGGCTTTATGATCTTTTCCAAGTCTTTACCTTTGATTTTTGCTTCCTTCATGACCTTGATGACTTCATTCTCAAAATTTTCCGTTAATCGGGACACCACTAGTGCCCGTTCCTTCTGACTTATTTCTGCAGTGTATGGCATTGGATGATCATCATGCATATCCGCCATCTGCTCATGTATTGGAGAATGATAGATCGGTTGAGATAGAGGGCTTACCTCTACCTCGTCAGTAGGATGTTCTTTTTCTGGCACTACTGATGTCCCGATCGGTTCTTTGCCTTTCTGCTGATTTTTTAGCTCTTCAATGCAGTCATCTTTTTCCTTTATCTGTTGTATGGCTTCCCCGAGTTTTTCTTTTGTGGCTAGGAGCTCCTTACCTATGTCAGCTACGTGATCCATGTTTTCACTGTAGCTCTGTACCAGTTTTGCCTGTGCTGAATTCAGCTGCCTTTTGAGCTCACCTATTTCTTGATTGTGCTTATGTTCTGCTTCTTCTCTTACTGCGCGCTCTTGTTTTAGCAAAGCTTCATATTGTGCGAGTTGATCTCTTAATTCATCTTCTTTACTTTCAGTTGATTCCTGTTGCTTTATTGGTTGGTCATATAACAATGATTTCATCAACTCTTTATTTCTGTTGCGTAAAGTATCATTCTCATCCAGATATAACTTCAGCTGTGTCTCTAGTAGAGTACTTCTGGTCTTCATTCTTTCTTTTTCTGTCGCAGTAGCATCATATAATTTTTGTAGGTCCTCGAGCTGGTTTCGCAGTTGGTGATGCTGAGTGCTTAATGATTCATATTGCGTTTGTGTTTCTAACAGCTCAGTGCTTTTGGTGGCTATCTCTTTTTGTACCTGAATTAATTGTGCAGACAACTGTTCACTCATAACTTGAAACTGATTCTTTTCCTTCATGGCTTTGTCGTAGTCTGCATCTATGTCCATCATTTGTTGTTGCGTATCCATGGCTGTCTGGATCATTTGCTTTACTACCGGTTTTAACTGCGTCACATCCACATTGAGCCATGTTTTAGGTATTGAGGGTTCTTCTCCGGTAGTCACATCTTTGCCTTGAGCAATGTGTAAGGTGGTATCATGGGGCTGCCTGATCTGAAGTTGGATCCTTGGCTCAGCCCCCATGTCTTCATCATGTCCTTGAGGTGTGTCATCAGGCACCTCGATTATGGTTTGTTCTTTTTGTTGGAGCTCTCCCGTTTCCTTATTCACTGGGGTTTGTTCTTCCTCTTTAATAGGTGCGTTGACATGTGTAACCCCAGTAGTCGTATCTTCCTTAATGCTTATTTTTGTAGTGTCATTCAACTGAATGACGTGCTCCTGTTCCTTAACATCATCCACCGTCTTTTCTTTTTCCTTTTGGTTGTCCGGTGTTACTTCCATTTGATTGATTTCTGGTCCTTCTTCTTCATAAGTTTCTGTCCTGATATCCGTATCTAGCGTGTCTTTCTCAGGACTGGATTCCGTATTCGTACTAGAGTCATCAATGCCCAATTCTTTGTACCTTCCTGGTTGTTTTGGAGTTTTTTCTGTACTCTGTTTTTGCTTTACTTGACTTGCTTGTCTATACTGATGTCCTTGGACATTTAGATTCACCTGCCCTTGCATATACTGGTGTGTTTGCTCAAGGGCAGCAGACAAATCTCTTTTTGAAATCGGCATTTGAGCCGTCGTGATCTTAGGCAAGAGATGCGTTCTCTTAGACTGGGGTGTTGCTTGAGTTTCCTCTTCTCGCAAGCGTTTCGTACCCCTCATGGGTTTCTGTCAACCACAACTACTGCTTTCTTCTTCTTAGGGACCGAAGCGGATTTTGCATACCTTGCTAGCCCTTCTGCTGTCGGCATCTCTCGTAAGCAGTGTTTCATGTCTAGGGCTTCATATATCAATAAAGTTAAAGCTGAACCATCGTTCAGGAACTTCTTTTGCCCCCATTTCTTCTGAGCTTCAAACAATCGTTCTTGTACGTAACCTGTGAGATTCACTTTGTTTCCTATCTGTCTCATGGCATGCGATAGGAGTTGTACTACAATCTTTTGTGGTGCGGTGTATCTGTTCATGCCAGGAAAACAAAAGTGTTGATGTACCAAACGTACTGCATCTTCAATATCTATTCTGTTAATCTCCAGGAATGATCTTTTCTTGGGGTCATGGCATTCCTCTTTGACATTGGTAATTCCTTCTTGATGCCATTCAAAGGCTTTATTGATCAATTCATGAGTGAATTGAATTGTCTTCCATGTGCCCACCTTGTCCAAAACCTTTGCTTCTGGAACCGAGATCTTTGTAGCGGCCGGCTGCATGGTATTCATCACTTGCGTACATCTTTGGAAGTCTGGTACACATATGGGTATCTTCAAAAATGCTTCAATTCCAGCTTGGGTCCATACTTCCTCGATGTGTGGTAATCCTTGTATTATGGTCTTGAAATCTTGTGATATAATAGGGAAATAGTGATCCCTGTCCATAATTTTGATGGTTGCCATAAAGAGAAGTTCCGAGATAGGTTGGTCATCTCGAAACCAATGTCCTCTGACCTTGGTTATTGACCCCAATGGAAGAAGTAGTTCCTCTTCCTGTTGTGTAGCTTCTGAGTCAGAAGATGTCATCTGCACTCAATATAGAGGATGAGTTAGTATCCATATGTTTTTCAGAAATCCTCCTCCATATGTTGATTAATAATTCGATGTTGCTCCGAGTGCATGGTGCCGTCCCTTTCCCGTGGATGTGAGAAAGGTAATACCTGAATTTTTCATGTATTTTTATATTTTTTTGCTGAAAAGAAAACATAAAAGTTAGTACATAGCCGAAGCGGTTAGTGAAATTTTTTTTGGAGTAATATTTTAAGTATGTACAAGTGCTCTCCTATTTCCAAAGGGACAATGTGCATGACTATCCGAAAATAGAAGAAGGACGTGCCGAATGCTTGGCCTTGTAATGTGGCCCTATCATGCATACTCTGGATCTTGACAACTCCTCATGTGTGCAATTGGAAGTAGTTTCTTGATGCATGCAGCTTTTCTTGTCTTTCGGCATCCAAACTTGCTTCACTTGGGGGGAATGTACTGTATTCTCCACCTTTTTGATGAATGCGGTTCTTCTTCGGTAGTATGTCTGCTGATTCCCATTTGGAAATCTCAGGTTGGTTTGTATTGCATTTATGGATTCCTTCTTCCTCCAATATGTCCTCTTTCTCGGCTGATGTGTTTGTTGACCATGTTGAGTGTGATAGCCCTTCTGAGGATGTTCCTTGTTTGGGATGGTTGTCCTTGGAGTACATGACTTTGGAACCCATATTTTTGTTCGATCAGGTTGTGCAGTTATCAGCTTCTTTGGGATCCATATGCTCTTGAGTCGTGGTTGCCTGAAGTGTTCGAAATTCTTTGTCTTCTTATGCCATTGCTCACGCTGCTGTCGAAGACTTGTCTGTTGCTGAAGATAGGCCTTCTTTTGGTCCTTTCTTATCCAAGCTAGTGTAGAATGTGGAATGGGGTACACTTGCACAGGTGTAGACTTCACTTCTTGCAAAGTGGTATTCGTTCCTATGCCTTGTGGCTCTTTGAGCTGGATTTCATTTTCAGGTGCACTCTTGTGACTCTCTATACTCAAAGATGGAGGGCACACAGGACTTACGGTATTTTCACATGAAGTACTTGACGATGGGGTTTCTATAGTGCTAGTGATCATACAATCATGACTTTGTTCATTAGGATGAACTTCTGGCTCTATAATAGCAGCTTTGGGTGGTCGTTCGTCTAGCAAACTAAATACTTCACGAGGTCCTATTCTGGCCGAGATGTATCCTAAAGCCAATTGAATGGTTACCTCATATTCATAGATCCAATCTTGTCCTAACACCACATCTTCAAGCAGATCCTGGTCCTGACACACTAAAAGTCTCTGTTCCATTGTGTTGTTCCCCATATGTAAAGGTAAAGTGATCTCACCCATGCATTGAGTAACTTTTCCTCCTATTCCAATTAGCTATGCCTTCGATGGGCGTATCTCCTCTTTAAGTCTCTGAGACAAAGAAAATCTAACGCAGCTTATTGCTGCTCCTGTGTCTATGAGAGCATCCACTAAATGGTACTCTTTTCGTCCTGCTCCCAGATTCAAATAAGGCTGTCTTCTTTGTTGTCCGGAGTTCTCAGTGGCTCTAAAATTAGCCATTGGGATGAGTTCTTCTCCTAATCGATATCTCTCGTCCCTTTCTCTCATCCACTCTTTCCGTTTTTTGATACGTTCTAGGGCTTCCTGTCTCGCTTCTTCTCGTATGCGTTCTTCTTCCTTTTTCCTACTCTGAGCTCCTAATAGTCGTGCTAGCATTTGATCAGTCAATGGCTCCATGAATCTTTTCACTCTGCATCCACTGATGTAGTTGGGAAGAATATCTCCGTCTAGTGTGGCGAGATTGACTGCTCCACTAGTAGAGATTCGATTTATAATCATGGGTCCATATCCGCGTTTTTGGAGCTTCTTTGCATGTTGTTTGAGGGTGTATACTAGGACTAAATCGCCTTCTTTCAGTCCCTTGTCTTTTATATGTGCATCATAATAAGCCTTTTGTCTCCGTTTGGCGGCATAAATGCCCGCTACCGCTTGCAATCTAGTCTCGTGCAGCTTTTCAATTTGATCTAATTGCTGAGACAACTCATGACCGTTCCACTCATATTGCTGGGCCACTTTTAGTGTAGGTACTAAGAAGTCAATTGGCAAAATTGCATTTTGCCCATACACTAGGTTGAAAGGTGTAGTTCCAATAGCCGTTTTATATGCCACTCGGAAGGCCCAAATTGCGTGATGCAATTGTTTGTCCCAATCTAACCTTCCATTATTGACAATCTTCGTCAATACAGTACATAGTACCTTGTTGGAACTTTCAGCTTGCCCATTAGCTTGAGGATGATATGGGGCTGATTTTTTATGAATCACAAGAAAGTCATTCATTAGTGATTCAATGACTTCGTTTAAGAAATGCGTTCCTCGATCACTCACTATCTCGATTGGTAGTCCAAAGCGTGTGAATATGTGCTCAAAGAGAAATTTTGCTGTGGTTTGCGCATCATTCTTTCTAGTGGCTTTTGCTTCTACCCACTTGGTTAAGTAGTCGGTGGCTACTATAATGTACTCCGCATGTGATCCTTTCGCAGGTGGATTGATAGGTCCTATGAAATCAATACCCCACTTGGTAAATGCTCTCGCACAAACCATGGGTCTTAAAGGCATGTCATCTCTTCTAATGGGATATTTTGCTCTCTGACATGTTTCACAGCTTCTCACATATGTCTCCGCATCCATATGCAGAGTTGGCCACCACAGGCCTGCGAAGAGAATCATCTTGACCGTTCTGTCTGCTGAGAAATGTCCCCCCGCAGCTCCTGCATGTGCCATTTCTAATACAGAGAGATATTCATTTTCATGAATGCACAATCGTAGCTGGTTATCCTTCCCGCGTTTAAAGAGTTCTTTTCCTATGATGGCGTAATCTTTGCTCTGTTCTTCAAGAGCACGTTTTCTTGCTAGGGTAGCTCCATCAGGGTACTCTCGAGTTTTCAAGAACTTTACTAAAGGCATGCTCCACCTTGGTGCTATTGTAGAATAGCATAGCGTAGAGTTCTCATCTGGGATTTGTTCTTGACAGATTTGACAGGTTGACACATAATGATGTGCATCTCGTTGCATGGTTGGCCAATATATGCCAAATCTCTTGAGTGTTTGCCATGTTCCAGTTGCGTTCAAGTGAGAGTTCCATTGATTTATGTGTGCTTTCTGAAGCCACATTTTTTGTTCCTCTTCTTCCACGCATCTCATCAGTAGTCCGCTTGAATCCTGGTGGTATAAACTTCCCGCAATAATGTGAAGGTTTTTAGTCCTCCAAAGATCTTGCTTTCGGTTTGGCGTGATCCCATCTTTAGGTCCATGTGTGAGTATTGGGATCAATTTTTCGGCCCATTGAGGACATACTTCCAGGTTAAAAAGATAGGTGTCTGGCAAATCATCAGGAACTCCGCTAGGTGGCTCTCCGTGTTTTAACCTAGAAAGGTGGTCTGCTCTCACATGTGTGTTTCCTTTTTTGACTATTACCTCAAAGTCAAACTCCATTAGTAACAAGAACCATCGCACCAACCTTCCCGTGCTACAAGGTTTATTGACTAAATACAACAAAGCTTGATGGTCTATGAAGAATTTGAATTTGTTGGCTAAGAGGTAATGTCTAAACTTCTTGACTGCATAAACCATTCCTAAGCCCTCTCTTTCTATAGTCGTGTAATTTCTTTCGGCTTGGTTTAATTGTCTACTCGCATAAGCGATTGGATGGTCAAGCTTTCCTTCATCAGCCGGTTGAGCTAGGATACATCCAATTGCATAGTTCGAAGCATCAACATGAATATGAAAAGGCTTGTTCCAGTTGGGTGATTTTAGAATTGGGGCTGTACTCAGCCTCTTTTTAAGCTCGTTGAAGGCCTTCTCACACTCGTCTGTCCAAGTGAACTGAGTCAATAGACCGTATAAGGGCTTAGCTATTATGGCATACATGTGAATAAACCTACGGTAATATCCACAATGTCCCATAAAGGCTTGTACTTCCTTTGCATTTTTGGGTCTTGGTAAGTCCAATATGACTTTAATCTTGTCCTCATCCGTAGATATCCCATTTCTTGAGACTATGTGTCCTAGTATTTTTCCTTGTCTTACCATGAAGACACATTTTTCTGGGTTTAAGCAGACTCTATACTGCCTACATTTGTTGAATATCTTCCTTAATTCTGGTATGTGATCGGGTCTTTGATTGGAATACGTGCAAAGATCATCTACATACACTTCCATGCTTTTTTTCAAAAATTCCTTGAAAACGTGACACATTAATCGTTGGAAGGTAGCCGGTGCATTAGTGAGTCCAAAAGGCATCACTCTGAATGCATACACACCCCATTCAGTGGCAAATGCTGTCTTGTGTTGGTCCTCAGTCGCAATAGCCACCTGATTGTATCCGGAGAAACCATCTAGGAAGCTATAGACCTCTTTACCTGCTACCCTCTCCAATAGATGATCCGTAATCGGCAATGGGTAGCTATCACGTATAGTGGCTGCATTCACCTTCTTCAGATTTATGCACACTCTCAATTTTCCATTTTTCTTGGGCACTACTACTAATGGCGATACCCATTCTGTGTGTTCTATCTCGTATATGAATCCAGCATCCAACAACTTATCTATCTCTTCCTTTATCTTGGCTGAATACACATCATTATAAGTATAAGGTCTCTGTTTGGAAGGTTTGGCCTCGGATGTCATGGGGATTCTATGCGCACATATAGATGGATCTACTCCTTTTAAATCCTTATAAGTCCAAGCAAAGACATCCCGGTATTCTCTTATGAGTTGAATCAACTCTTGCTCTTCTTCCGCTGAGACATCCTGTCCTATGAAAGTACATCGTTCCTCTCCTCCTTCCATGGTTACAACTATTTTCTTGGTTTGTTCTTTATTATCATATGCTATTCCCGGTTGTGCCTCTCTTTTAGGCATTTGAATAGCAATCTTCCTCTCTTCTACTTCGTATTTTTTGAAATGAGTTGGTACCTCAAATTGGTCTTGAAGCTTATTATCTTCATCTTCTAACTCCCTTTCAACTTCTAATTCTCTCTTTTGTGTGAGATCCTCATGTTGTTCATTGACAATGATATCCATGTTGGTGGTACTAACCCCTAGATCCATAGGTTCTGGTTCCATTTCAATGCTCTCGTAGTCCTCCTTCCAGTCTTTCTCAATTACTTCTCCTTCTTCTGCCTCCTGAAGGACTACCATATACAGACTAATGTCATAACCCTCCTCATCAATACATTCGTTCATAGTTACCACTTCTTCGTTTACACAAACATCGAGGGTGGCTAAAATTTCCATCCAACCATGAGGTTCGAATTCTTCGTCTGGAAATACTTGTGGCATATAAGCTGGATCTTGTACCGATCTCACTACACCTTGTTTCTGCTGCCAACTTTTTCTTCTCTCTTCTTCCTTTTTTGCAGCTTGGCATATCCATAGGTGAGTGTCCTCGTTCATCCAGGATTGGTCACTAGAACCTGCACTATGAATCGATTGATCGTCTTCCTCTTTATGGACTTGATTCCATTGCAGAGGTGGTACATCTTGATATGTGTACGTATGTAGGTTGATCCTAGTGGTGACTCCTGCGTGTTGTAGGTACACTGCATCCTTTCCCCAATCTTGTACAACCTTTAGCTGTCTCATGAATGGCCTTCCCAAGATCATTTCATAGTTGCTTGGCCTTTCAAAGTGACAAATTGCTAAAGTATGTTCGAAGTCCACTCCGCACGTAGTGAAGACTACTCGTTCCAACAATCCTAAGGGTCTTTCCGTATGTCCATCTGCCATTTGAATTTTCATGCGTGTTGGTCTCAATGCTGGTTTTCCCCATTTCTCCCAAATTTCTTTGGTAGCAATGCCAACACCAGCTCCTGAATCTAATATGGCTTTGGTTGTGTAACCCCTATAGGTGATTGGTAGACATGTATTTCCTTCATCCCCTTCACTAAAGTCTCCTACTTTATCCACTGGAATTCTCACCGTTTTCACTTCGTCAACTACCTCCTTCTTTTCTTCCTTGACTTCCCACTGATTGATCAATTTTTCTTTTAGATGTGGTTTTACCTTTAACAGTTCCTCGAACGTTAAGGTACATGGGATTTTCACTTCTCTAAGGCGTTGTATGATCTCCGATGTTTGAACTGATGGATTCGTTTCTCTTCTCGTTATTGATGGAATGCGATACAATTCTGAGTTGTGCTCGTATTCCCCGGTGTAATTGGGTAGTTCCTTTACATCGTCTTCCACTTCTTTGTCACTTGCATCCATTGGAAAAATTCCTTCTGAATTAAGTTCAGGTATTGAATCCTCTATTTCGTTTTCTGCTTTCAATGCTTCAAAGGGCGGTTCCATTCCCTCTACCTTTTTCCACTTGTCCTCTTGAACTCGCGCCCATAAATCTTTAGTCCAATCTCCTTCTGTTTCAAGGACTATGGATCCTTCCTTCCTCTCAATACCAATTTCATCATCCAGAGGTCTATTTACCTTAGGCTTTTCCTGATTGTTTAGACACTCTTGGAATTTTTCTTCGCAAATTCGGTTGTTTGGTAAAGATGATGCGGTTTTTTCTAATGTTTGTTGGGCAACTTCTATCAATTTTTTGCAGATTTCCAATCTTTCTTTCTCTAAGTCGCCTCTCGGATACTCTCTCTCATGTTGTTCTATGGTAGGCCCTGCTTTTATTCTCGCCTTGTAAGCCTGAATCCACATGGCTAATTCTTCAGGCATTGGGTCTGCTAATACCGATCCTACCTCCTTCTTTTCTTCCTCCATTTTATTTTCTTCTTCCACTTGTGCTTCTTCTGTTGATTTCTGTTTACTCTTTTCATTTTCCTTCTTTTGCAATAACTTTTTTTCTTTTATCCTGTCTCTCCTTTGCTTCCATCTTTGGGATCGTTTACTGGTGATACTTTTTTCTGGTTCTTCGGAGTCTTCTACTCTGTGAGGGATGGGTATATTTCCCTCTTTGTCACTTTGATTATTTTCTTCGGTTTTATCAGGGCTTTCTCTAGCCTTAGCTCTTGTTATGGCTTTTAAAGGTATAGTGTACTCTTTGTCACTCCCTGACGATTCAATTACTTCTATCACGTTAATCTGTACGTTAGCTGTGACCTTGTTGGGATTCTTAGGACAATCTCTGAAAAGATGCTCCTTACCACAATCGCTACAGTAACCTTCCCAAATTCGTTGTGGTGGTGGTGGGTTTGGCAATGTACATTCTCTGATATAGTGGTCACCTCCACACCTGTAGCATGGTCCTCTAGGTACAGGCGGTCTATTCATTGGTCGAGGTGGCATGGTTGCTCTAGGAGCTGTGTACATTAATGGTACGTAATCTTGCTCGTAGTTATATGAACTCTCTGACATCTCCATGCCATAAGCATATGGGTCATATTGTTGCCCATATTCCATGATTGAACTCTCATAACCTGGGTATGTTCCTTGACTAGGTTCGTAAAATGAGTCATATGGTTCACTACTAGTCAAAGGTGTAGCTGGCACTATGGCCCTTTCTAAGTTTTCCTCTGGTTGCGCTATCTTAACTGGGACAACGTTCTGAGGGTGGGGCGGTTGTTGTCCTAGCACTGGTTGAGGCTGTGTAAATCCCTGGTATGCGTATGGTCGTGGCATTGGTGCCTGCGGCTGATATGAGGGATATCTAAAGGCTTCTCCTCCTTGCTGGTTCTGCGGATATCCATATGGTCTCACATAAGGCTGTGTGGGTCTGGTTTGCCTATTGTAAGGGCAGTTCTCCGTGCTATGGTTTGTGTATCTCTGCTCTATGCTGCAATACTGTAGTGGTCCGGGGACAGAGGGTCTATGAGGAGCATAGGCAGGTGGTGGGACTATTCCCCTAGTACACAAATGAGAAGGATGATCTCCTCCGCACTGCATACATCTTCTAAGCACAGGCATTCTTATAGGGTTAGTGGGATAATTCCTCTGTCCTGGAACATTCAGCTTTTTAGCTAACAAGTCGGCAATTTCCTCTACGTTGTTTTTAGGGTTTGATGTGCTACTTGATGACTCTTCACTTTTCACGCTAC
Source organism: Ceratopteris richardii (assembly GCA_020310875.1). Classification (NCBI taxonomy): domain Eukaryota; kingdom Viridiplantae; phylum Streptophyta; class Polypodiopsida; order Polypodiales; family Pteridaceae; genus Ceratopteris; species Ceratopteris richardii. The sequence goes on from CM035411.1 coordinate 97,315,008, forward strand.
CTTGGGGTATTTTCAAGTCTTCTGCAAGGTTATCCTCTAGGTCTATACATTCCTTCATACACTCTTGCAAAGTTTGAACTCTCTTCACGTACACTAATGACCTCAAGGTTCCGTTCAACAGTCCTTCTAAGAACAATGATACCATCTTGTTTTGTGTTGGTCTCTCTTCTATGGGACACCTATCCACATACTGCTTGAATCTCCTGGCAGCCAATCTGACTGACTCAGTCGGAACTTGTTTGAAGCTGTGGATTAATGACGAAGAATTGTTTTTAATTCCAGATTTGGTAAATTCTTCAATCATTTCTTGATACACTTGATCCATGTTCTGAAAGGTATTTGGATCCAATGGCTGAAACCAGGCCAGGGCTGTGTCTGACAAGGTAAGGCCAAAGGACTCATATTGAATCATGAAGTCATCTACCTGCTCGGCTCTAACTACTTGTTTAAATTCTGCTATGTGATTATAGGGTTCACTCGAGCCATCATAATGATTTCTCATGCACTTGGCCACTTGAATCGGCCTTAGTCTCCTTCCTGCTTCAGGTTGTCTCGGCATTACAGGGTAATTTGGTCTTCCTATTGGTATGCCTGGTCCTCGTACTACCTGTGGTCTGACTGGAGCATGAACTCCATGTCTTGGGTCAATAGCTGGTTGTGGCCGGTAATTAGGGTTAGTGGCAGGCATTGCGAATTGTACATGTGGTCTGATAGGGATCTGGGTTCGTTGAGTTTGTTGTGTTTGTCCCGAATGTTGACTTGAATCATTTTGGAAAGTTCCATGTGGATTCCGTGAAGTAGTGGCTTGGTCCCTTAGGGGAAACACTGGGATGTTTTGATATTTCAGCTCAGCTCTCTCTAATTCAGTGACTGGCCAATACCTTCTGTGGTCTTTGTCCAAATATGTGATGATGGTGGGGAATTCAGGATCTTGTAACTCATAGATGGTAACTGGATTAGGAGCAGCTTCCCAAATAGAGGAATGGGCTCTGAGCAGGTGCTCCATCCCGTTGATCAAATACACATCTATTAGAGTGTCATCCTGGGGAACTAAGTCTCCTCTCCAAACTTTAGTAATTGTTGATCTCCCTCTAGGAGTAGTCACTTGTACTTCAGTTTCATATCCATTTAAGCTTGAAGTATTATTTTCCTCACCACGCTCATTAACGATTTCAGGGTGTTCTGTGACCATGTATTGAATGTCTTGTCTATCCATGTACAGTCCTCCTATGTACTTAACTGCTGGTCTTGGCACTATGTAGGCCTCTGAAGCCTTCCTCAGTCTGGCCACTGATCTGTTTAGACCATCCAAATAGATAGGGATCTCATTGAGGTTAGTGCTCACATACTCTAAGGAAGTTCTGTATTCACCCTCAATGATGGACATCTGGCCAATCATGGGCACAGTGTTTTGCATATCCTCGGAAGCCATGGGGATTTCTCCTTCTGACTCACTGGAGGTCTCAGAATAGTGTGAACGGTTACTTGGTTCGGAAACACTCCCTACGGAAGAAATTACACTTCTTCGGCTTCCTAGGGTTCTTCCTGATCTCAGGTTCATTCACTTAAGAGCTCTGATCAATTCTTGTCCACCTTTAGTCTCTAGAGTTCTAAGTTATGGTTCAGAAGTCTAGGGAAAACTTAGGCTGGAATGTGACTGAAAGAAAATTTCAAGTCACGATACTTGACTCTCACGATCTCTGAGAAAACGATCGCTGACAGACGATACTTGGATGAAACGATCGCTGACAGACGATACTTGGATGAAAACGATCGCTGACAGACGATACTTGGATGAAACGATCGCTGACAGACGATCTTTCCCTAAACGATCTCTGACTGGGAACGATACACGATCTCTCAATGACACGATCTACGACCTCTGACCGAAACGATCGCTGGCACCCGACACTTGGGTCCAAACGATACTTGATCAAAACGATCGCTGGAAAACGATCTTTGACCAAACGATCTCTCGCAAAGCGATCTTTGAAAGAGAACGATACACGACCGACGATCTCTAGTAGAAACGATCGGCGATACTTGGGCTGAAACGACACACGATCTCTCACTAGACGATACACGATACTCGAATAGAAACGATCTACGATCTTCACCAGAAACGATCGGTGATATTTAACTGAAACGATACCGATCTGTAACAAGGGTCGCGATCTCCGCCAAACGATCGACGACCGACGACACCCGTGACAAACGATACACGACCTTGGACAAGTGTCGCGATCTCTGGATAACGATACTTGGCAAACGATACACGATCGACGACCTCTGATCAAAACGATCTCTAACGAAACGATACCGATCTCTATCTGAAACGATCAACGATCTCTATCTGAAACGATCTACGATCTCTATCTGAAACGATCTACGACCGCTGGGAAATATCGCGATACTCAACCGCAGGAGTAAAACGATACTCGACCGCAGGAGCAAAGCGATACTTAACCCTTTTTCAAATTTTTGTAATGTTTTTTGAGATTTGATGTTTCCCCCTTTCTCACCTAGCTCTTCTCTCTTACCCTCACCCACTGTATCAATCAACAAATGACTTTTAACCCCCTGAGAGTCCAAACGATACTCAGCGCAGGTCGTTTCTTTCCTTTCCTAGGTTGAAATACTGAAAATTTTTGATCAAATGGGTAATTTTGTTTACCTTGGTAGCACCTATGATCTCTTGGTCCAACTCTTTTGCACTGAACTCCTCCCTATTGCTTGTTTTCCTCGCCACGATCGCTGCAACTCACACGACACTCGACACTGCTCTCCACGATACTTGTTCAACAAGTAAATTGAAAAATGAAATTTTTTGGCTTTTATACTTGGGAATTCCTAGCTTACAGAAAAAGGAAAATTCTTGAACAAACCTAAAGCCTACTCTACTCTCCACTCACTCCTATTCTACTTCTTCTACTTACTTCCCTAATCTATCAACTCACTACACACACTCCAAGAATGAGAAGTAGCAAGTGCGGTTGAAATTGACTTACCAAAGAAGAGAAGATTTCCGCTCCTCCAAGTTCTTCAAAGAAAAAGGCTACTTACCATCACACGGATGCCTCGGTTTGATTCGTCACTCCCCGGCAACGGCGCCAAAAAGTGTGTTGACCTAAGCTTCGACTTAGGGACTTGCGAAGAAAGAGACTGTACCTCAATCCCCTCACAAGTGCATATAGTGGGGATACACGCTTTTAATTTATCAATCCGTAGAGTATACTAACCTAGCCGAGTGTATGAAGACATGCAATCGCGTAATGGTCAATGCAAATGAATTACTCAAGAGTGAAAAATGATGAAAACACTTATCCTAACAAGCTTCAACTGTTGGTCAAGGCGAAACGATACTTGGTGCAGCAGCCGTCAGTATCTTGGACTTTTCTTCTAGTTCCGAGCTCCAAATATAGCAAATAGCATATGTGTTTCGAAGCTCTCGAGAAGACGCATCCAATGGCAGTGGTTTCACTCAATTCCGACGCTCCTACTTCAAGTTATGACAGAAATACTGAATCGCGAAAATACTCTCCTACGCTTCAGCACTTCCTACACCTCGCACACACCTCTCCTACAGCAAAGAAACACTCTCAAGGATAGACAACACTCACAAGCACTCTTTCCAAGCAATACACATGCATACAAGCTCACGAAGAAGAAGATGAAGAGGGAAGAAGACACAAATTCGAATTTCTGTGCTCTCTATTCTCACAATGGCAAAAAGTCTTCTACAAAGAGTCACATTTGACTTATATACTAGTGCCCTAAAAATGGTCCTTTCACACAAGTGACCGGCACTTTATTCACTAAGAGTTAATTTCCTACTATTTTACATGGGTAAGCTTCTATTCTTCTGTGGGAATGCATCTAGAGGACTCCTCTAGTGCCTTTACAAGGGGAAATATATTACAAAAATGAATATGTTACAAAAATATGTGGTCCAAATCGGAAAAATTTTGGGGCCCATCTTTTTCTCTGCTTTGTGCGCTCTTTGGCTCTGCAACAAATCTTCTTCATTCCTGTGCTCACTCTTGAACTGGTAAGATTTCATTAACAAAAATTAACTGCTCCAAATCTTTGATCTTTGCTAGAAAAATGTCCATAGAATCTTCTTCATTCCTATGCCCGCTCTTCAGTTGTTTCCAAGGTAAGCAAGGCAAGCCTCATTTCTTACTTTTTGCTATCTTGAAAGAGTGAATATGAGGGATAATGGCACATTTAACACACAAGGTTTTCAATGCATGTGCATATGCAACTCTATCATGCCATCAAAATTTCTTTGCAGTAGGTGTAATAGGAGCCACAACATGACAAGGAAATTGAAGATCATCATCTTCAATGCCTTATGGATCAGCATCAAGAACTAAATTTGCAAGTGTAGTTGGATGTTTTTCAACACCTTGTAACATATTCCACAACCCTTTTGTTACCAATACATGATGCATCGTACATGCCCACAATGGATAATTAGTACCATCAAACATATCCTCAACAACCAATATATAGAATACATCATTTCTTTTAGCCATGGTGAGTGACTAAATACTTTACTGCAAAAAAAAAGACTTTATCTCAAAAAGTTTAACAAAAACACCCTATTGAGCTCTACTAAACCTATAGTAAACTTTGAGGTGCTTCTATTGGTGAACCAAAACTTCTATACATGCTTGGTAGAAAAGGAAAAATTTTCCTACAAAGTTTCTTTGATAGTGCATTTATAGGCCACAACAAGCTCATATGGAATTTTTGACACCAATTTTGACACTCGAATATGCTCACCAATTTTAATTGGATTCTTAGACTGTGACTGAAGGGGTCTCATAATGCCTGACATGAAGCAAAAACTTGCTATGATACCAATTGTTGGAGTTCAAGGTCTACAAAAGCACATGAACAACACAAGGATGAAGAAGAGTCTTTGAGAACAACACAATACAACATGCATTACCAAGTGAATGTACAAAGATATGTGATTGGTTAGAGTTAAAGGCATATAAACAAGCTACGAGCAAAAAACTCCTAAGGGGGGAAAAATTTGCCACATTGGTACTTGTTAGAACATCAAGATAACTTCATGCTTGAAGAAGATTTGTTCTATTCCGAATCAATTATTTGGAATGAATTCTAGTAGAAGATATCTCTTCAAGAACCTTCATCAAATGGTATTTATTCTAAGGATCTATTATGGATCACTTATTCGTCTAAAAGCCTACATTTTTACTCTTATAAAAGGATAAAGGAAAAGTTCATCATCCATGAGATTGAAGGTGGTTGTGTTTGGTGATAAATTAGTCACCAAATCAAGTTCTAGGAGAACACTTCTACTTTTTCCTATGTGAATAAGAAAGAGAAGAAGCACAAAGGAAAGAAGAAGGAAGATCATGAAGAAGATATTTCCCAAGCCAACTATGCAGGCAAGAGCAAGTGGAAAGGGAAGAAGAAAGGAGAAAAGCATGACAAATCAAAAGGACATGATGTTCAAACTTGTGCCATTTATAATAAGATCAACCACACCATTTAGAGTTGTTGGTTCAATGGAAGGACTCAGAAAGGAGTTGGTAGAGGAGGATCTGGCAACACAAGAGGTAGAAGTGGACACAAATTCAACAATAAAAATAGAATGCATAATAGAAGGGACTTTAAAAATGACACAAAAGATTAGTCACATGAGCATTTATTTCTTCTAATGAATCTGAGTCACAAAGAAGGTAAATAAGATGAATATTTGTTCTACATAGGTTGAAGGTGCTCAAATTGTGGGGCTTGAACTCATGGCCTACTAGCTAAGAGTATGATGGGCTAACCACTTGCCCCAAAAGCCATGGTTGATGACTACTATGTGTGAGCACACTAGGACCGTTAGGGCACTTTTTTCCCTCTTTAGGAGGGTTTTTTTCTCGTGGCTTGTATATATGCCTATAGCCCTAACAGGTTACTTATCTTTGTACATTCTAGTGGTAATACATTCAGTATTGTGTGTTCTGCTCCAAGCTTCTTCTTCCTTGTGTTGTTCATGTGCTTCCACAAACGTCTAACTCCAACAATCGGTATTAGAGTAGGTTGCCACTTCATCTACGGTGTCATCGACACCACTTTGAACACAGTCTCAGAATCACACAAAATTTGGTGAGCATACTCTGAGCTCGGTTTGGCCTCGGAACAGACTATCATAGTGCTTATGTAGGCAATTTCATCTTTTTGCGCCCAAGATATATATAGGTTTTAGTTTGCCAATATAAGCATCTCGAAGTCTGCTACAGGTTTATTAGAACTCGATAGGGTAGTTTTGTTCAACTTTTTGCGATATAGACATTTTTCTGCATCAAGTATTTTAATCAATGGCCATGGCTTAAACTAATGATGGATTCTATATGTTGGATATTGAGGATAAACTGGATGGTACGAATTACCCATTATGGGCTTATTTGATGCATCATGTATTGGTCACAAAAGGACTATGGAACATTGTGCAAGGTGTTGAAAAATTTCCTATTTCACCTGCACATACAAGTACTAAAGCTAATGTAGATGGTGTCGAAGATGGTGATATTCTGAAGATTCTTGTTTTTTATACAATTTTATTTGCATCTACTGCAGAGCAAATTTGTTGGGATGGCAGCGATGCTCAAGCACATGCATTGATAGCCTTGTCTGTCAAATGTGCCATTATTCCTCATATTCGATCTTGCAAAACAACTAAGGATGCTTGGGATATACTTACCACATTATACCAGGCTAGGAATGAGGCTTGTGTTGCTTACCTCTGAAAACAGTTGGAGAGTGAGCATATGAATGAAAGTGATTCTATGGACAATTTTCTAACAAAAATCAAAGACTTGAAGGAATAGTTGATTTTTGTTGATGAAGTTATAATAGATAGCTCACTTGTGCAGACCGTTCTGAATGGTCTTCCTGATTCATATCAAAGTTTAACTTCTACTCTTCCTTTACTGATGAAAGGCAATCCAAATGCCTTGATATTTGAGGAGTTAGTCTTTGTTCTAATGCAAGAAGATCAGTCTACGATGAACAATTTTATTATGCATGTTGTAGATCAAGCCTTCCTTGCTAGTCACAAGGGCTAAGGTAAAGAGAGCTCATCTACTAGTAAGCAAAAATGTGCAAATGCTACACATTTGAAGAAGGAAGACAAAGGTGAGAAGAAATAAAAAAAAGCAAGAATTCTTTTGTAATTACTATAAAGGAAATTATCATATCGTAAAGAGCTATCCAAAATGGGCTACAAAAGAGGCAAAGAAAAAAGTGGTTGTAATGGTTGTTGGAGAGGCCTCTACACCAAAAACAGAGTCTGCAAATCTTGTGTAGAATGAAGAATGGGTGTTTACTACTGTTTGCACTTTTGACCCATCCTCTCATGAGTAGTGTATGTTTGCAGTAGACTCAAATGTTTGGTATTTTGATAGTGGGGCAACCAAACATAGTACCTCACAGTGCAATTTCTTCACTTCACTTGAGCCTACCCCTACAGGGAATACTATCACATGCACCAACAACTCCTCTTATCCTGTCACGGGAGTTGGTAAGATCATTTTGACTACTGCTGATGGTAGTTCTTTTCACTTTGTCAGATGCTTTATTTGTGCTAGGGATCATAGAAAATCAGTTATTAGTTTTAGCTTTAGCCAAGATTGGCTTGGTTGTGAAATTTATTGATGATAGATGTACAATTCATGATCTGTCAAATGGCGACGTGATTAGCATTTTGTGTCATGGGCTATATAAGCTCATAGACTATGAAAAATCTATGATTGATTTAGCATGTGCAGTACATGAATCTCAGGCTATGTCAAATGTAAAGCTTTGGCATGCATGCTTTGGTCATCTCAATTTTTCTAGTTTGCTATGCCTACAGAAATTTGAAATGGTGTCCTCTTTGCCCAAACTTGAGGTACCCAAAAAACATGTCTGTGAAGGTTGTATTTTGGGAAAATGCAGCATTTCTCCTTCCCAAAAGATGGTTCAGTTTGAGCTACTCAGAAATTAAAGCTTGTTTGTAGTGATGTATGTGGTCCTATGCAGACACCTTCTTTTGGGAACTATCTTTATGTCGTGACTTTCATTGATGATTTTTCCAGGCATACATGGGTATATACACTCAAATCAAAGTCAGAAGTGTTTATGTGCTTCAAATAGTTTTTGGTTTTGGCTGAAAATCTGTCGGCATGTAAAATGGGCACCCTCCATTCTGATCAAGGGGGGAATATGTGCTTTCTGACTTTAATGCATTTCTGGCTTAGGTCACTTATCTTGAATTCTTCCTCCATTTGGGCTTTGATCTTCTTGATTCCATCTGCATCATCACCTATAAGAATGATATCATCTACATACACACATAAATATATAACTTCATAGTTATTCTTCTTAATGAAGAGTGAAGAATCAGCCTTGCTCAATTTGAATCCTTTGTCTTGCAAGAATGTAACAAGTCTATGGTTCTAAGGCCTAGGAGCTTTCTTGAGACCATAGAGAGCTTTCTTGAGTTTGCACACATATTTAGGATGTGATTTATCAACAAATCTAGGAGGTTGTTCCATGTACACTTCTTTTGAAATCCAACCATTTAAGAATGCATTTTTTACATCCAATTGATAAATGTTCCAATTCCTTGATGCAGCTATACTTATGAGAACTCTAATTGTTGGCATCTTTGCCATAGGAGAGAAAGTCTCCTCATGATCAATCCTTTGGGTCTTAGCAAACCCTTTAGCTACAAGCCTTGCTTTGTACCTATTTATTGAACCATCACAATTCCTTTTTACCTTATAAATCTACCTAGATCCAATGATCTTCATGGATTGTTTCTTGGGAACTAGGTCCCAAGTCTGGTTCTCTTGGAGTGCTTATATCTCTTCCTCCATTGCTTCTTTCCACTCTAATTTCTTGTTTGCTTCTTCAAAGGTTGATGGCTCCTCTGAGTTAATATCCTCAACAATATATATGGAGTGTTTACTGACCAGAGAAGTGTCAGATCCATACCTTTCTAGCTTCTTGTTTTCCCTAGTTGATCTCCTTATTGTTTGTTGAGAGGATTCTACAATATCTCTCAAATTGTGCATCTTCTCTTTAACTTTGTTGTTACATTCCTTGAAATTCCTTCTTGGTGTCTTCTTATCATCATCAGAGTCACTTGAATCTTCATGTTGTTGATCATTTGCCTTTGGAAGTGTTGGAAAATCCTCCACTAGGTCATAAGGTAGCTTGACTTTTCTGCAATCATCTTCAAACCACAAGTTGTTTTCATCAAAGACAACATCTCTACTAATAATAAAGCCTTTAGTACTTGGATTATACAATCTGTACTCTTTTTGATTTAGATCATATCCTATAAACACACATTTCTTTGCCTTAGGATCCATTTTACCTCTGATTTGTGATGGAGCATGTGCATAAGATATGCACCCAAATATTCTGCAATGATCTAGGCTAGTGTTCGAGTTAGATGTCTGTGGAAGCACGCGGAGAACACAAGGAAGAAGAAGAATCTTAGAGCACAGTAAACAATATTGAATGTATTACTACTAGAATGTACAAAGATAAGTAGCCCATTAGGGCAATAGGCGTATATACAAGCTGGGGGGAAAAACCTCCTAAAGAGGGAAAGAAGTACTTTGGTGGTCCTAGAGTTTTCACACACATCACTACCTAAATATATCAACAAATCCCCCTTGGGAGTGATGCAGTGAACAAGGAGCTAGCACTCATGTATAAGGAAGTGCCAAGCTATGTGGAATCAATTCACAAAAGGAAGTAAGCCCAAAGCTTTGCGGAAAGCTTCAAATTTCTCCCTAGGAAGAGCCTTCGTAAAAAGGTATGCAATATTCTCCTATGTGGGCACATATACCAAGCTGATTTCCCCAGCAGAGAACCTCTCCGTGACATAATGATAATGCACCTCAATGTGCTTAGTGCAAGCATGGAACATAGGGTTCCTCGCAACTGCCAATGCGCTCTAACTGTCAGTGAAGATGGTGGTGGGAGAAGACTGACCAACACCCAAATCAACCATAAGGCGTCTCAGCCACACACACTCAATAGTCGCTCTGTAAGCTACCCTATACTCAGCCTCACAACTAGAAGTGGCCACACTAGGCTGCTTCTTGCTCAACCAAGATGTACATGAGCTACTAAGCATAAGAAAAAACCACTGGTAGACACACGTGTCATAGCAACCAGCCCAATCGCTATCAGAAAAAGCATGCAAATCTGGTGGTAGTGATCCCCCCTTGAGATAAAACAATCCAAGTAGTCGAGTACCACTCAAGCAGCGAAAGATGTGCTTAATTGCCTACCAATGCTTGACCTCTGGGAAATGCATAAACTTTCTCATCTATGAGATAGCAAACTCAATATCTGGCCGAGTAATGCATAAGTAATTCTCAAAACCATGTGCAATGAGATAGGCATGTATCTTTTCATACCAAGCACGTGGTGCTTGCTTTAAACCATATAATTCTTTCTTTAACCTGCACACTGGTTTTCATGCCCCTTTTGCACAAAGCCACGAGGTTGAAAAACATACACTTCTTCATGCAAGTCACCATTCAGAAATGCTATTTTAATTTCCAATTGATGTACATTCCAACCATGATGAGCTACAAGTGCATAGATGCTACGAACAGTAGTCATTCAACAAGTAAGAGCAAAGGTTTCATCAAAATCAATGCCTCTTTCCTATGCATAACCCTTTGCAACAAGCCTAGCCTTATACCTGTCAACTGTTCCATTAGGTTTACGCTTTAGCTTGTATACTTTGTGCCAAGGGCCTTCTTTCCAGGAGGCAAATCATATAAAGACCAGGTACCATTCTTCATTATAGCATTATATTCAGATTGCATAGCAACCATCCAATTCTTGAATTTTGTGCTTTTTCAAATGAAACAAGCTCATTCTCATCACAGAGACTAGCGTAGCCATAGCATAGCAATCTGATGCAAAAGAGGCACTATGAGAGCCTGATTGAGTACGATATGATAGAGGTGCATCTAATTTGCTATCACACAAAGTCTACACCACCCATTTTGGCATAGTTTTTGCCTACCCAATATCAGCTCATCACGGCTAACTAGAATGCATTTAGTTTGTGGCTGATACAGACAATAGCCTTTACTTTCATAACTGTACCTAATAAAAATACAGTTTATTGCTTTGTCATCCAATTTTCTGTGATCTTGTTCAGGCACTAATGCATATGCAAGACAACCAAAAACACATAGATGAGCAACAGATGGCTTGTGACCATGCCAAGCCTCATATAGAGTGATAGACTGTAGTGCTTTAGTGGGACACCTGGTAAGTACATATGTTGCATACATGACAGCCTCAAGCCAAAAACTATGTGGTAAAGTCTGACTCTTGACCATACACCTCGCCATCTCCATGAGTGACTTGTTCTTTCGTTCAATAAATCCATTTTGTTGAGGTGTATATGACACTGTACGCTGATGATTTATCCCACGTTCAGCCAGAAATGAATTAAAGTCAGAAGATATATATTTCCCCCCTCAATCAAAACGGAGGTTGCCCATCAGCCAAAACCAAAAACTATTTGAAGCACATAAAAACTATGGACTTTGCCTTCAATGGATATACCTATGCATGCCTAGAAAAATCATTGATGAAATTCATGAAGTAAAGATAGTTCCCAAAAGAAGGTGTCTGCATAGGACCACAGATATCACTATGTACAAGCAGCAATTTCTGAGTAGCCTGAACTGAACCATCTTTTGGAAAGGAGGAATGCTGCATTTTGCCCAAAATACAACCTTCACAAACATGTTTTTTGGGTGCCTCAAGTTTGGGCAAAGAGGACATCATTTCATATTTCTGCAGGCATAGCAAACTAGCAAAATTCAAATGACCAAAGCGTGCATGCCAAAGATTTGCATCTAACATAGCCTGAGAATCATGTACTGCACATGATGAATCATTTACAGATCTTTCATAGTCTATGAGCTTATACAGGCCACGACATAAAATGCCAAAAGAAATAATGATGTTGCCATTTGACAGATCATGAACTGTACATGTGTCATCAATGGATTTCACAACCATGCCAATCTTGGCTAATGCAGAAATTGATAATAGATTTTTCTTGATCCGTGGCATAAACAAAGCATCTGACAAAGTGAAAGAACTACCATCAGCAGTAGTCAAAATGATCTTACCAACTCCCATAACAGGAAACGAGGAGTTGTTGGCACATGTAACAGTATTCGTTGTAGGGGCAGGCTCGAGTGAAGACAAGAAAATGTGTTGCGAGGTAATATGTTTGGTTGCCCCACTATCAAAGTACCAAACATCTTAGTCTATTGCAGACATGCACTGCTCATGAGAAGATGGGTCAAAATAGCAAACAGTAGTAAACACCCATTCTTCTTCTTTCACAAGATTAGCAGACTCTATTTTTAGTGTAGAGGCCTCTGCAACAACCATTCTGGCCTCTTTCTTCATTGCCTCTTTAGTAGCCAGTTTTGGACAACTCTTGATGACATGATCATTTGCTTTACAGTATTTACAAAATAATTTATGCTTTTCTGATTTCTTCTCATCTTTCTCTACCTTCTTCGAATGTGTAGCATTTGCAGATTTCTCCTTACTAGTAGAAGAGCCCCATTTACCTTTGCCCTTCTGACTAGCCAAGAAAGCTTGATCTGCAACATGCATAATAGACCTGTTCTGCCTTGACTAGTCTTCTTGCAACAAAATAGAGACTAAATCCTCAAATGACAAGGCATTTGGATTGCCTTTCATCATCAAATGAAGAGTAGAAGCAAAACTCTGATATGAATCAGGAAGACCATTTAGAACGGTCTGCACAAGTGAGCTATCTGGTATAACTTCATCAGCAGAAATCAACTGTTCTTTCAAATCCTTGATCTTTGTGCGAAAACTCTCCATAGAATCACCTTCGTTCATGTGCTCACTCTCCAATTGTTTTCGGAGGTAAGCAACACGAGCTTCATTCCTAGCCTGGTACAATGAGGTAGGTGTATCCCAAGCATCCTTAGCTATCTTGCAAGAGTCGAATGTGAGGAATAATAGCACGTTTGATAGACAAAGCTATCAATGCATGTGCTTGAGCATCTCTGCCATCCCAATGAATTTACTCTACAATAGGTGCAACAGAAACAACAGCACAAACAAGAATCTACAAAATATCATCATCTTTGAAACCATCTCGATCAGCTCCAATACATGTATTTGTAGTACTTGTATTCGCAAGTGTAAGAGGATGTCTTTCAACACCCTACACAATATTCTATAGTCCTTTTGCGACCAATACATGATGCATCATATATGCCCACAATGGGTAGTTGGTACCATCCAACTCCTCAACAACCAACATACAGAATACATCACTACTTTCAGCCATGGCCGAAGACTAAAATACCTTGATGCAGAAAATTGACTGTATCTCAAAATGTTGAACAGAACTACTTAGACAAATTCTGCTAAACCTATAGTAGACTTTGAGACACTTATAATCACAAATCAAAACAAATATACACCTTTAGCACAAAAATACAAAATAGCTTGCACAAGCGCTATGATAGTGCATTGGGAGGTCGAAATGAGCTCAGATCGCAATTTTGGCACCACAAAGCAAAGATGTTTTGATCTCTGAAACACCGTAAGTATACTTACCAAATTTCGTGCAATTCTAAGACTACAATTAGAGAGGTGTAGACAATGCCCTAGATGAAGGAGCAAGCTACTCTGATACCGATTGTTGGAGTTAGATGTCTGTAGAAGCACTCGAACAACACAAGGAAGAAGAAGAAGCTTGGAGCATAGTACACAATACTGAATGTATTACCACTAGAATGTACAAAGATAAGCAGCCCATTAGGGCAATAGGCGTATCTACGACCCGGGGGAAAAAAACCTCCTAAAGAGGGAAAGAAGTGCCCCGGTGGTCCTAGAGTGTTCATAGACATCACTACCTAAATATATCAACAGCTAGGTTCCCTTCTATTCCAAGCTTCATATGGTGTCATCCCATCCAATGCTTTAGATGGGATCATATTGATGAGATAAGTAGCTGTGGACATAGCCTCTAGTTCGGTAACTTTTTTCTCATTAATCATGTACCTTGCTGCTTCCACAATGGTCCTATTCCTCCTTTGTGCTACTCCATTTTGTTCTGGAGTATACATGGTAGTGATCTCTCTTTTGATGCCTCTATCTTAGGGATATTCATCAAACTCATGGGAGAAGTATTCTCCCCCTCCATCTGACCTTAGCCTTTTCAAGGTTTTTTCCATGTTTGATTTTCAATAAGAGCAAGATATTTTTTGAAACAATTGAACACTTCATCCTTGTGCTTCATAAAATAAAGTATAGGCCATCTGCTACAATCATCAATGAATGATACATAGTACCTGGATCTTGAAATTCAAGGATCTTTGCTAGGTCCCCAAACATCTGTGTGGACTAGCTCCAATAGATCACCATGGATGTAACCTTTCTTCATAAAGGGTTGTCTATGGGACTTGCCAAATTGACATGCACTATACTTATATATCATGTGTTGCTTGGATATGATTGACAACCCAAGCACACTCTGATCCCTGCATATTTTCTTCAAACTCCTTTCTCCTATGTGAGCTAATCTTTTGTGCCACATTTCTAATTCTAATGAAGTTCGTCCTCCATAATTGAAAAGTGCTATATTTCTAATATCTTGTAACCCAAATGTAAAGAGTCTACCTATCTTTTCTCCTTTTGCAATCCTCTTGAACCCTTGTTGAGGATCTTTGACAAATGCTCCATTTCTTGTGAACCTTACCTGTAATCCTTTTTCTACAATTTGTCCAACACTTATCAAGTTCTTGGTTATGGTAGGTACATACAATACCTTGCTGAATAGATTCATATTTCCATATGGAGTTTTTACATTTCCAATCTTTTCAACTGAGTGCCTTGCATCATCTCCTTTTTGTACCTCATGCTTGTTCCTTGGATCCTCCAAGTCAGATAATAATGCCACATTTCCTGCTACATGATTTGAACAACCAGAATCTACATAGAACACATGCGCATCTACTCTACCTTGCCTCATGGTCATGTTCATCAATAAAAAAGATTCCTCTTGTGTCCGCTCTTCAATGTCATGTAATCTCTTCTTCCTCTATAGCTTCCTTGGTTATTGTAGTTGTTGTTGTAGTTGTTGAAATTGTTTGATCTTCCTCTTCCATAGCTTACTCAATTGACACCTCTTCCTCTATGATTTCTAGGGTTCGAGAAACAATTCTCAGTTGTATAGTTATTGAATCCACATATGGCACATGGAGAGGTGTTTTGGAATCTCTCTTTGACTTCTCTACCTCCTATGCCTCTTCCTCTTGTACCTCTACCTCTTCCTGTAAAGTTAGCCTGGGAGGTACTAGCTTCACCATCAAATTTCTGGCCTTTACCTTTACTATCCTTACTCTTGTTCTTATCAGTGTATAGGGCAAAGGATTGATTACCTTTTGAGTTGTCATTGTTCTTCACAAGCTTGGCTTCATGAGTGAATAGTTGCCCCATTAGAGTGTTGAAGTTAGGTACCTGCATGTCCATGTATAGATCCTTTGCTGTGGTGAAGGCTTCCCATTTATAATATGCCTTGATTCCATTGATGACTTTTCTCACAATTTGCTCCTCTTCAATGACTTCTCCAATGCTTCCAAGTTGATCAGCTAGGTCTTTCATTTTAGTGACATAATCAGTCACATTTTGCTTGGGCATCTTTTTGAGTGTTGTGAACTCCATCCACTGTTGGTTCTTTCTTGCTCTAGTGCTTGAAGAAACGAACGCTTCAAGTGCATCCCAAGTTTCTTGTGATGTCTTACAGTTCCTAATGTGTGGAAGTAAGAAATCAAAAATTGAGTTGAGAAGATATGACCTGGCCAAAGCATCCTTTCAGCACCATGTTGATAACCTTTTCTATTCTTCTTGAGTAGGTTTCCCTTTGCTTATGAGTATTGGCATTAAATCATCTCCATATATGTAAGCATAGAGATTTCTACCTTCTAGATATGCCTCCATTCTAATAGATCAAGCAGAGTAATTACCTCGATCCAATTCGTCAATTGATGATGGGAATCCATCTCCCATGTTGAGTTGATGATAGCTCTGATACCACTATGAGGAGATGGTTGGATACACTCCAAAAATGAGGTGGTGTTGCACAAATCCTGCTCTACACCTGCCAATGTAGCTTCAAAGTACCTTAGTAGACACCTTTAGCTTCCCAAATAAGAATTTGGATCCATAATGTACTGTTGCTCTCGTACGATGGTAAGCACCATGTTAAGAAGCTCCACCTCCTTAATGTCAATCTGCGAAAGAGATACGAGTGATATGAAGATCGTGAATGTGAGATGTAGTGAGAGTGAAGGTGAGAAGCATGGACATGCACACACACATATATACACACATGTAAGAGACAAGAAAGACACAATGGAAGATAGGAAAATAGACTCTATTGCTCAAGATCTCTATTATAAGCTCAAAATAGCTTTAAGCTCCAACTTGCTAACCTCAAAAATGAGCTCTCTAGCTATTTTTATAGTTTTTAGACTAGTTTTGACTGGTTTCACATCTAGTGTATGGCATACTTAAAAAATAGGTTCTAAGTACTATTTGAAGGTCTAAACGAGGTCTAAAAATAGCCAAAATTGGTAGGCTCATTCTACCTAAGCTCCACAAGCTCGAGAACTCCTCAGCTTACACAAAATGGAGCTATTAATTACAAAAATAATTATTCTATGTTACATATGATACAAGAGTGATGAAAATCACTATTGAGAGTTTCGAAAAAGTAATATAAAACATATTTCTTTGAAAAAATAATCTGCTTGGCTCCCCACTACTTCGTTGTACTCGACCTTCACATACTTCCTCGTCGTCTATGCCTTTAGCTACTGCCAACACCCCCCTCCCTCTCGAGTCTGTCGTCCTCAAAAGAACCTTGTTGTGGGGCGTGTAAGGTATAGTTTTGTAGGAGGTCATGAGCGAGGGTGTGCTCCACAATGCGAATACCTCTAGCAAGATCTGCTTCAAGTTTTTCCCAGTCTATGGGTTGAGGTTCATCTGGCAGCGGAAGTCGATAGTGTGTTGTTAAATGCGGGTCTTGCCATCAGAGATGCGTTTAAACATATATCGCGTTCTTGGGAGTGGAAGGGGTCTGTAAACAGAGGCCCTATACTTGATTCTCCCAAATCAACTCACTCACATAACAGTTTGTTCATCAAATCTGCTAACAGACTTACTAACAGACAACACTCAAAATTGTTCCTTACAGACTTACTATTCTGATTCACTCACTCACAAAGTATCGACTCATATACAGATTAAAACTTCTCAGTAATCAACGTACAAAGTGAATGCTACCGTAATGCAGACTTACAGAAAACCACTTACACAAACAGCAATTCAATACTTTGCTTAATGTAACATTACCATAACACAATCTGTAACACACAGATACAGATAAGCAAACAGAACAGAAAGATACAAAATAACTCAGAGTTCTCAAACACACCACGGAAACTACACAGATGTCATCAACCAGACGAACACTCTAGCGACTCCTCTGGTCGTCACTGAAGCGTCTTTTTTCATTTATATAAAGGTTACAACATCAATCAAGGTTACATCATTTACGCAACGACCTTTCGGTTCGTTAAAAATCAGATTTTACAATTGCCAATCTGGCGGCTTACACTGGCACGCACGGTGGACTTGAACCCGCAGGTATAAAAAAATTATGGTTCATCTACTATTCCTTCTAAATACATAGTTATGGCTAATCTAAATGTCCGGGCAATTTTCTTTTTCAATGTCTCTAACATCTGTTTCAAAATATCTGGTTCTACGAGCTGAGCATCTGTCCGTACTGAGCTTAACGAAATGACCTGGGTCATCAAAACTTCTGCTTGTGTCTGCAGAAAAGCTTCCTGTAAGTAAAATTCATTTGACATAGCCGCATCACGACTGATTTTCATATCTGCTATCTGCTTATTCGAGACAGTCTTTCTTTTTGAGCATCCAGCTGATTCTCTCTTCTATCTATCTCCTTATTCTGAAATTGGATTGTTCGATAAAAAGCATCACGCTCTCTTCTGATCCCTGTTATTTCTTTCTGTAATTGAGCTTCCATGGTCAATTTGTGTTTAAGAATCTTGTTTACTTCAGATAAATCAAACTTGCTTCTCTGGAGTTCTTCAGAAGTGCGCTTCGCCAGGTCCACCATCTCTTGTCCGTGTTGTACCACTTCATCAAGTTGTTGTCTGGTTTCTTCTAATAGATTCCCTAAAGCTACACATGCATCTTCTTTATCTTGAGCTAATTGTTTCAAATGAATAATTTTAGCATCATCGGCACACAATAATTCATCCTTTGCTCTGATTTCAGCCAAGGCAGCATCTCTTTGATTTATGACTGTCTCTTGTTCGGCTAGTCGGGCCTGTAGCTCCTTAATCTATTCATTTAAAGTTTGATTTTCTACCCTGACTACGTCTAGTTCTTCCTGGAGAGGGCTAATGTCTACTTCCAGAACATCAACCTTGTGTTGAAATTCTCCTCGGATGTTATTAGTCACTTCCTTCATTTGTATTGGTAGTTGCTGTGATAACTGGATTAGCATTTGTCCCATGGATGCGAGCTCAGAAAACATGGGGACCGGAAGATGAGGACGGGGTTGAGATGAAGAGGTTGTGAGGAGCTGATGGGAATTGGTTGGAGAATAATTCGGTGACGAGGATGATGAAGCGGTAGGTTCCTCAGTGACAATGGGTGGAACAGGGACAATGGGTGGAACAGGTGGAGAAGTTAGATGAACAGAGTTAGTTTCGACTACCTGTTCGGTGGTTTGTTGCGTAGTGTCCTCAGGGTTGGCAACTGTAGAATCCACGAACGTAATTAATTCTTCAACACTTTCTTTAATGATTGGTTGCACATCTTCCTGCTTTTCCTGTGCAAATTGTTGCTTAGATTCTTCTTTAGACGAGGTAGTTTCAGAATCAAAAATATCATCATGCTCTTGTTGCTGCTTTGGAGATGACTGCGCTGATGAATCATTATTCATTGATGTTGCGGTGTCATGGAAAGTCTCATCTTCATTCCGTTCCTCTTCATTGTTATCTGCTTTATCACCTGCGGCTGAACCCTCTACTTCACTGTCAGATGAGCTTATTCTGATTCTTTTGCGGCGAAGGAGGTGGAAAATTTCTTCGTCATCGTCTTCATCATCATCCAGTATCTGCGTGGATTCTTCATGGTGTAATATAGGACCTCTGGGTGGTGGTTGTGCTGCTTGTATTACCAGAAATAGGAAACTTAATATATGCGGTAATCGCGATCGGGGCATTTCTCCCTTGTTGACCTGTTTAATGATGGAAACGCATTCTCGATGAATGCGGTGGAAATAATATGACGTAAAGTTCACAGGCTCTCTCGCAACCATATCTATTGCCGAATAGAAAGGGCGAGATATGCCGTATGTACGCTTTTGCAGGTTGAGGATAGCTACTAAAAACTGTAATGCGGATCTCTCAGGCTCAGGGCGACAAAGAATAGCATATTCATTAGAAGAATGCCTAGGGAATAACTGGATCATGGTAGCAAGTGGCAAATTAGGTCCATTCTCTCGACCTTGCGTAGAGAGTCGGAATGCATCAGCAAAAGTTTGAAAAGTTATTACGGTACTAGATGGTAAGGAGGTGATTGCCCAACTTTGCTATGTAGCAGGTGTGGTAGCGATGGCGGCGATGATTTGGGCATAGAATGGGTGACAATCCACTGAATGCCAAGGCAATTCAGCGAAATTTGCCAACCCACGGATGCACAAGAACTCACCTACATCTACGAGGAGTCCATCATGGAACGCAGCAAAGTTTGCTAACGCTTCCATGTTGCGCACACACAAGCACAGGAACACAATTGCACAGGGTATATAGAGAGCACAAGCACGCAAAATACACAGACATAGTAACCATTAACAGTGGAATGAAAAAGGTTAAGTAGATACTTGGCAGCGGGAAGAAATTGAAAATGCTAATCATCGCGCGATGTTGAGATGATGACCTCATAACTTCGATGTGCATGCATGAGCAGAACGATAATGCAGGGCGGCTGTTGATCATAATTAGGTATGAAACGAGGATATTTACAGACTTATTTTATTAATCACGCAAAACTAAAAAAGGAAAAGAAAAGAAAAAAGAAAAAATACGCGGGCGATCGCGAAATACTTCAGTGCGAATTAGGCGCTTGATGATACGGCCATAACTTTGAACCATTTATCACTTTTGGAAGAGGAATTTCGATCAAAGTAGCCAATCGAAAAGTTGCTGGGCCCACTTGTTCAGTAATTCGGTAAGGACCAAACCAGCGTAACTTGAATTTTCCAGCAGAGCGATTTGATTTTGCATTATAAAATAGCACAAGTTGTCCTACCATAAAAACTGGAGTTGTTAAATACTGATCATGTGTACGAGCTTGCCGCAACTGCACTTCTTGAAGGGTCAGGAAACTTTCCCAGCGATGCTCATCTAGTTCTCTGAGTGTGTCCAACCGAAACGGCAAAGAATCTTCAGGTAACAATTTCTGAGAGATTACCACAAGTAAGCTTGGTACTACAAGCTCCATTGGTGCAATTGCCTCCATTCCATATGCAAGTTTGAAAGGAGTCAGTCCGGTGGCAACTTTGTAAGTAGTCCGGTATGCCCATAATACTGCAGGTAGTAATTGATCCCATCTTTCTGGTGATTCGACAATCAATTTCCGAAGCATACTAAGCAAGGTCTTGTTTGTACTTTCAGCTAAGCCATTAGCACGAGGATAGTATGGTGAACTGAATTTGTGCAGAATCTGAAAAGAGTGTGTAAGAACTTTCATTAAATTGTTAACAAAATGTGTGCCTTGATCTATCACAATTTCCAAAGGTAATCCAAATCGTGGAAATACGTCTTTCATTAAACATTTTGCTACCGAAATAGCTGTAGCGGACCGTAAAGCCCAAGCTTCTGCCCACCTGGTGGCATAATCTGTACATGTCACAATATAACGATTATTACTGAGTATTGCTGGAGGTGTAATTGGTCCAATAAAATCAAAACCCCATTTCTGAAAAGGCCCCAATGGTAATACAGGTTGGAGAGGGAAAAAATGTTGTTGTAAAGGCTGTCCATACCGTTGACAATTGTCACACTATTTGACAAACTGAGATACATCTCTGTACATGGTAGGCCACCAAAGCCCACTTTGCAGAATTGTTTGGTGTGTTAAATCTGCTGCAAAATGTCCACCGGAAGGTATGGAATGTGCCAGAGTGATAACTGAGTTTACTTCATGTGGAGGAATACAACGAAGTAAGACTCCAATGTGATCCATATAATACAATTCTCCAGCAATCAATCGGAATCTGCGACTGTAAACTGCAATTTTCCTATGCATTGCAGGAGAAGTCTGAGCAGGAAGATATCCATCAGTAAGAAACGCTAATAACTGATCATAGTAAGTAGATGTCACAGGAGGTTCTGCAGATTCATCAGTAGTTGGATCAGTAACATAAATTGCAGGTGTGGTGTCATCAACACTGACCGGAGCTTCACCGGAATCCAACCGAGAAAGGAAATCTGCTAATGCATGTGCAGTTCTAGGTCGATGAATTACTTCATAATCAAACTCTTGTAATAATAGAACCCAACGTGCTAAACGACCACCTAAATGCTGCTGCCGAACCAGATAAACTAGCGCAGTATGATCTACATGAAAGACAAATTTTTGGCCTAACAAATAATGCCGAAATTTCTTTACAGAATATACTAAACCAAGGCATTCTCTTTCAGTTACAGAATAATTCTTTTCAACAGGAGCAAGCCTTCTACTTGCATAATAAACAGGCCGAAACCACTTATCAGTTTGTTGCATTAAGACACTTCCAATGGCTATATCTGATGCATCTACAAAAACATGAAATGGACGTTCCCAATCAGGAGGTTGTAGAATTGGAACCTGTGTTAATAAGCCTTTTAGATGATCGAATGCTATTTGACATTCGTGAGTCCAAGCAAACTATCGAGGAGTACTGATGATTAATCTATTGAGGGGTATTGCCAAATGAGCATGCCACCGTAAATGTCGACCATGCCACCTGACTTGACCCATGAATCTCATGACTTCTTTCAGTGTAGTAGGTACAGGTGCTTCT
The DNA here is from genome assembly GCA_020310875.1 of Ceratopteris richardii. Classification (NCBI taxonomy): domain Eukaryota; kingdom Viridiplantae; phylum Streptophyta; class Polypodiopsida; order Polypodiales; family Pteridaceae; genus Ceratopteris; species Ceratopteris richardii. Next base: position 97,337,236 of record CM035411.1, read on the forward strand.
AACACAGCTTCAATTTTATCTGGATCAACCTGTATGCCTTGTGCAGACACAATATGGCCAAGCAGCTTACCACATGAAACCGCAAACACAGACTTGTTTGGGTTTAGGCAGAGTCTGTATTCACGACATTTCTCAAAGCAACACCGTAAATGATACAGGTGTGCTGCCATCTTACCAAATAAAGAGAAATCATCTAGATATACTTGCATGAAAGAAGTAAGATAGGGGGATAAGATTTCCTGCATACAACATCAATCAAGGTTACATCATTTACGCAACGACCTTTCGGTTCATTAAAAATCAGATTTTACAATTGCCAATCCGGCGGCTTACAGTGTGGAGTACATCACTTGTTCACAGGCAAATAATTGGAGTAGGTGTGTGGGCATGCTTGTGAAAGCCTCCAAATGTAAACATCTCTTCAAATGTCATTTTATAGAATGCCGATAAATACTTGATTTGACAGTGCCAAGCATAGCATACCCGAAGCGATGGCATCGTGCTCATATCATATGGTAAGTCTTGATTACCATGCTCAAATATGGGTGTGTTAATGTGTAGTGCTTTGATGCAGCAAAAGATTTTAAATATAGTCTGCATCATGTCAAATATTTTGCAAGTCATATGTGCGACAACATCATCCATGTGATGTAAGTGGGGGAGCGAGTGGCGAGTCATGGACATCATGTATCCAACTATGGATGGTCCGCACGGTGGAGTGAAATACTGATAATTAAGCTAGTCCTGGCACTGCTTATTATTCTGAACTTTGATTGTGAAGGCCTTCCAGGAGCGGCATCTTGGCATAGGTCCCCAACGTGGGTTATACTTCAAATGAAGTGGTACCTTGGCCCATGTGCTCATCATTTTGGGATATCTTTGTAACAAATCCTGGCACCAAGTTGGTTAAAAGATTTCACCGCTCTGTGCTTCTGAGGCAAGTCATCAGGCTCAAACTCAGTGGCGTGTGATGGTTTCTTGCCTGCCTCCTTTTCAATCACCAATTGATATTCTACCATTAGCATGAAATACGGTTTATATTGAAGTTCATGGCCGGAGATATACCTTCAAGGGGCCAAGTGAGCAGTGTAAGGTAATTGTAAAATGCATTCCTCTATCATAGCCATGGCATGTAATTGTGCCTCCACCGTGCTGAGTGGGTCTGTCCAAGTTCTTCTACAATTTTCATCCATGTGGGGGTAGGGAGTTCAAAAGTGGTTTGGCCTTCTGCCGTGACACGTCCGCCTGGGATGGGTTATGGTTCGTAGGCCTCTTCATAGGTTTCTTCCATCGGGATAGGCATAGTTTCTTCATCATTGGGGAGTTCAGGTGAGGAATCAGGCCTGTGGGGCTCAGAGAAAACAACAATCTGTGCTTGAAGAGTGAGTACCTGAGCACGTAAAGCATTGAGTTCCTCTATGATCTCTGGAGGTGTGGCCTTAGGAGCTGGTGGTGGTTGCTGCACCAGTGTGCGCAACAGTAGCATTTTATGGTCATCTTGTAGCTTCTGATATGCTTCATTCATATTGTCATAATCTTCTAAGAGTCTGGCATGTGATCTTCTAATAACATCTTCATAGATTTAGAGGGCATTGCTTTAAAGTGGCTGGGACTAAGAGGTTCGTCTGGTTGATCGAGAGCTGCTTCCAAATTCTCTCTGTTCTGTTCTTGCAATCACTGATTCTCTTCTTTGGCTGCTATGAGGTGGCATCGTAACAGTCCCATGTTTCGAGTGAGTGTTGCATTTTTGACTCTTTGAGCCCATAATAGGTTGTCGGTATTGGCAAGGGCTTCCTTCATCCTCTATTCACTTTCTAGTTCGAGGGTATTGTAGGCCTTGCACCTCGCACACTCGGACCATCGTGATTGTACCATGCCATTGCGACGGTTCACCTGAGCCATCGTGATGGTCCCAGACCATCACGATTGTCTCAGACCATCATGATTGTCCACCCAAAATGCCAAATTTAGGGTTTAAATTTTTGGGCAAATTTGAGGCTATTTTTGAGAAACTTTTTGGGCGATTAGGCTCATTGGAGACCCCTTAGCTCATATTTGAAGAAAAACCTGTGTGTCAATTTTTACTTTCAAGGACCTGAACGCTTATATCTTTTTCATTCGAAATCTGATTTTTGAGCTTTATAGCTCATAAGAAAATTTGAGGTTGACCCATTGTTGGGACTAGGAAAGAAAGGGGGCATTTGAGAAATTTGCCAAAGGAGAAGGGACCCTTAAAGGTGTATATATCAAAGTGCTTGATCATTAAGTTAAGAATTGGTCTAAACATTGGATTTTTATAGGTCTAGGAAGGGCTATCAAAGGCATTCAAAGCAAGGCAGTGAAGAACACAAGGCTTGGGAAGTGCGACTTCTTGGGCATCAGAGCAATCAAAGAAGCTGACTCGAGGTTGGAAGAATACTCAACCCCTTGAGTCAATTGTTAGCTTAGGCTAAACGTCTAACATTGTGGATATAATTAGAACAATGATAGCAACACATCAAGTCCAAGAGATTTAAATTTTTCAAGTCGAAGACTAGGATAAAAGTGTGCGATACGAAAACCTAAAGGAAAGAATTTAAGTCTAACGAAACGAGAACTCAAAAGTACAATAGAAAGTCGACTCCTGACGTAAACATTGAGACAAGACAAGAACTTAAAGGAAGTTAAAAACGAAACAAGTAATTAAAGAACAAAAGAGACATTGACGATTAGAGAGTGCCAGGAAGTAAATTCATGAACCTTAGATCAGGCAAGCATATAGGTAAGTCAGACCGACGAAGCCTTAGATCATGAGAAGCAAGTGTAGGAACTACTACACGTTCATGGGCTCAACAATTGAATAGCTACCCTTACGAGTTGGGCTCAGATACGAGTGAATTAGAAATGGCCTTTAGCAGAGAAAGACCAGACGGAGGGTTAAACATAGCATATCTAGAAAGACCTGAAGGACCCTATAGAACTCAATTAGAATATGTCCAAACCAACCACTTAGGTGCTCGCATCTATGAGGATGGTTTGTGAAGATCAGTGGTGCAATTGCACAACTCGGACCAACCCATTGAATTGGAACGTCTAGTGGTGAAATTCAAGAGAGGTGCATACATAGACAAAGAAGGAACAATGTACATCTTAAGTACTCAGCCAAATCATACCAATGAGTTTGGTGTAGTTCAACTAGATATAGAAGTGAGAACCCAAGGAAAAGAACCATTAAGAGAAGAACATAGGACACCTAGAGGGAAATCTGTACTGACAAGAGTGCTAATCCCTGATTGGATCCCTCATGATAAAAGAAGCATAGAATTATTCTTGAATAAGGAAATTGACGAGGCATTTTGGAGGTACAGAATGGAACAACCTACTGAGGTAGGCTCCATCATGGTTTACGAATTCAAGGACCCAGATACTCCTGTAAAGGTTGTATACTTGGATGATACTTCAAAACGTGTATTTGTAGTACCAGACCAAGCAAGAAATACCTACACATGGAGAGGCGATTTAGTCTTTCCCCCATCTCGAACAAATGTAAACAAAAGCCATCAAGATGCCGGGACATCCTCAGCCCAGGGTACACAAAGAGAGACCATAAGTAAGTTTCACTCATCCCATAGGGAGAGATAGAACCACCATGGACACTCCTAGAGTGGAAAGACAAGGGGAACCTAGAATACGAGGTGGTAGAGATGATTTTCCTCTACCTAGACCACGTGAACACCCTAGAATATTACGACCCACTCAAGTAGTAAAGTCAATGAAAAACTACTTTGATGGAACAGGAGATCCCTATGACCATGTAGTGGAATTTAAGCAAGTGCTCCGAGCAGAACAAGTAGAAGACATGTTCACGCAATACAATGCATTTGGACTAACGTTAAAAAACACGGCTTTAACTTGGTTCAAACCATTGCAACAAAGGCAATTTAGGGATATCCATCATTTGTTAGATTCATTCATCACATAATTCTATAAAAGTGTAATCAGGCATGATACATCTTTGTTGATTCATAGCTTCAAACAAACCCCTCAGGAAACAGTCAGACTTGTAGGACGTAGGTTTAGACAATATGTGGAAAGATGTCTGATGCAAGAGTTACCCTCATAGGCCAAGCAAGTGTCATTGTTTTTAGATGACCTCTTGAGCTCTAAACTACACTCCTATGTATACTTGAAGGAACTCAGAACCCTAGAGCAATGTGTAAGAATTTGTATAGACATTGAGGACAACCTTGGAGATGAGTTGGAACTCTCAAAAGTCTATAGGGACTCAGATTGTTCATCTCTAGCATCCTCAAAACTTTATAGCTCGATAGAAGACCTAGCAGTAGAATCCCCATGACTCCAGATGCAAAACCTATGAAACAAAAACCATACACGTACAATGATAACTATGCTGCTAAGATTAAAGAAGAAATAGATCGTTTGATAGAAGCAAGATTTATTTACGAAATTGAGCATACCGAATGGATATCCCCCATTGTGGTCGTGCCCAAGAAGAATGGAAAATTGTGTGTGTGTATTAACCTTCAGAAAGTTAATGCCACCACTATTAGAGACAGTTATCCTCTTCCTATCACTGAACATTTATTGGAAAGAGTTGTGGGCAAGGAAGTTTATAGCTTTCTTGATGGTTTTTTCAGGATATAATCAAGTAGCCATTGCTCCAGAAGATCAAAACAAGATGGATTTTGCCATAGAATGGGGCATCTTTGCATTTCGTGTAATGCCATTTGGGTTAACAAATGCACCCGCTACTTTCTAGCGACTTATGTGTCATGTTTTCAAGGAATTCTTACGCAAGAATTTGGAAGTTTGTGTCGATGATATATGTACTCATTCGAATACGAGCAGACTCATATCCCAGAACTAAGGCAAGTATTTGACAAATGTCGAGAATATCAGGTTTGTCTGAACCTAGAAAAGTGTGTTTCATGGTCAAACAAGGAAAAATTCTAGGATACATTGTGTCAAAGAACACAATCTCTACGGATGAAGAAAAAGTGAAAGTGATTGCAGATGTACCTAGACCAAACAACATAAAAGAGGAACATGCATTAATGGGTCATTATGGTTACTACAAATGATTCATACATATGTATGCAATCATAGCCAAGCCTTTGTACTCTCTTTTGACCGAGTTTGAATGGACAAATGAGTGTGAGAATTCATTCAATGAACTTAAATGACGTTTGTGCTCAACACCTATATTAACAACCTAGATTGGAGCAATTCATTCCATGTACATGTGGATGCATCCAACTATGCCATAGGATGTGTGTTGGCACAACCCACAAATAAAGGTAATATAGATCTTCCTATAACCTACACGAGCAGACAGTTGAATGCAGCAGAAATAAATTATACCAGTATAGAACGAGAAGGGTTAGGAATGATCTACGTAGTAAAGAAATTCAAGCATTATTTGTTGGCAAATAAGTTCAAGTTCTTCACAGATCATCAAGCACTATTGTACTTAGTCAATAAGCCTTGTAACACATGACGATTGATACGTTGGTTTCTATTACTCATGGAGTATGACTTTGAAGTAGTAGTCAGGAAAGGAAAGACACACCTTAGAGCTGACCACCTTTCAAGAGTAACTTCAAGAGAAGCCCCTCAAGCTGATGAATTACCTGATGCATACTTGTTTAACCTTGAGATAGTACAAGAATGGGCTAAGCCTATTGTCCCTATTCTCACATATGGACCCAAGAATCCTATGATAAGGATCAAGGAAGGAGAGATTACCAAGTCTCACATATATCAAATAATAGCAAGAAGTATATATAAACAGGATAATCAAAAGATTCTTGCTTGTTGTGTAGATGAATCAGAACATGCAAATTGGTTGCAATCAGCACATGTAGATGCATTAAAGCAATATCATTCGAAATATCGTACCTTGCAACTGTGCATGGACTAGGAGTACATTGGCCCTCTATGGAAGCAGATGTCTACAAGATGTGTAAAGAATGCCTTGTTTGTTGTGAGAGACCACTTGTAGAACATGCCACATTATATCACATGTCTCTCACACCAGAATGGAGTGAACCTTTAGTGACATACCTAAGGAAGAAAACATTCCCTCAAGGAATGACCTTAGCACGACAATGCAGTCTAGAGCAGGAAGCTCAAGACTATTCACTTATTGGAAACAATCTATACAAACGAGGACGATACGGATACTTAAGACAATGTGTTCATGAAAGCGATTATTTGAGCGTACTAGAGACTCCACACCAAGGTGCTGCAGGAGGTCATTTTGGCTCCGATAGGATAATCAAAACCATATTGTTTGCAAGATTATGGTGGCCCACTCTTCACATGGATGCACATACCTATGTTAAGAGATGTGATGTGTGCTAGAGAACTTAGTTTCCTACTTGCAGAGAAATGCCATTGAAACCCATGATGGGAGGACGTGCATTTTCTAAGTGGGGTATAGACTTTGTAGGAACCATTAACCCCCTGTAAGAGGTACTCATGCTGAATACATTATTGTAGCTACAGATAATCTTACCAAATGGGTAGAGGCTAAGGCCACAAAAAAGAATGATGCACACACGACTGCAAAATTCTTATTTGAAAATGTCTTTACAAGATTTGGACTACCTATAGAGTTAGTGAGCGATCGAGGAACTCACTTTCTAAATCAGGTCATTGAATATTTGTTACAAGATTTTATGGTGATTCACAAGAAATCAATACCATATCATCCTCAGGCCAATGGTCAAGCAGAAAGTACTAACAAGATCCTTTGTAACTGTTGGCAGTAGCCTTGGTACACCAGGACTTACAAGACGTGAAAGTCAAAGAAGGGAGTCAGAGCGAAGGGACAGCACAAGCAAACAGGGCAGTCAAAGAAGATCTGGCAAGTAGGCCAATATTTTTTCAAGACATTAATGCAAATCAAAGAGATGGACATGCAGGGAGGAAGAGCAAGTAGGGAGCTCGAAGATATGTATGGCAGATCACTAGAAGAAACCCCTACAACAACAGTGATTTTTATCACTAACAATCATTGTAAATATCATTTCACATTTTTGTAGCTCCATTTTGTACAAGCCAAGGAGTCCTTGAGCTTGAGGAGCCTTAGAAGTAGTTGCGTACCAATTTTCGTAATTTTTAGATCTCGTTTGAGCCCTCAAATAAGCCCTGGAACCTAATTTTTAACTAGGCCGGACACTAGGTCTGGACAGGGCCAAAAGCTAGTCAAAAACTATAAAAAGAGCTAGAGAGCTCATTTTTGGAGTTAGATTGTAATTGAAACGAACTTGTAAGAGCTATTGAAAGTAATCTAAAGAACTCCATTGATTCTCTCTCTTTGTCTTGCCGTGTGTGCGCATGTGTGTGTATGTGTGTGCATGCTTGTGTGCTTCTCACTCACGCACTTGTGCCGCCACTTGCTCGAGGTCTTCATACCATCCTCACGTCTTCTCGGATTGACATTAAAGGAGGTGCTACTCATCACTGAGCTACACCAAATTTTGGCACCGTTGCCGGGGATCGAGCTTTGAGGACGAGCGTGTGATGGTAAGACGTAGAGTTGACGTGTTGGAGTTGTAGGTAATTTCTTCACTCTCATCGATTTTCTTTTACTTTCTTCACCATCTTCATCACCATCATCATCATCACCATCTCCCATGTCCATCTCCATCATCGCGAAAATTTCAGTTTTTTGACTATATCCCCATCTCCACCTCATTTCCCTCATTTCACTTGTGAGAGAGAGAGAGAGTGCGAATTTGCATGTGCTGTTTTTGCATGTTTTGTGAGCATTCTACAGGTACTGGCCGCATCATCGTCCCCAGCACTCCGCGCAGGTACGGAAATCTGTGTAACTGTCTGTGTGTCGCCGAGCTCTGTCAATCGCAACCGACTGAAAACTTGCTCTAATTGCTAAACAAAGTGCATATCCATGACCTACAGGCCTAGAGCTCCCCAAAAATGTGTTTAGTTTTTTGAAATTCCACAGATTTCTGTCAATCGTGATCGCTCTGTCAATCGCGATCGACAAACGACGACGGACCGACCTGTCAATCGCGATCGACACGTCAATCGCGACCGACAGCCCACGACGGCTCTGTCAATCGCGACCGACAGAGTCAACGACCGATTGACCACGACCGACTGACCATACGCGTGACACGTGTCAATCGCGATCGAGTCATCAATCGCGATCGACTCATCAATCGCGACCGACACAGTCAACGACTGTTTGACCATGACCGACGGACCACGACGGCTCTGTCAATCGCGACCGACACGGTCAACGACCGCTTGACCACGATCGACAGACCCTCGCGACCGACCTGTCGATCGCGATCGACTCATCAATCGCGACCGACCGAGTCAACGATGCTTTGACCACGATTGATTGACTTTTCGGCCACGTGTCAATCGCGACTGACCAGTCAATTGCGACTGACAGCCACGACGGACCTGTCAATCGCGATCGACACGTCGATCGCGACTGGCCTGTCAATCGCGACCGACAGACTTTGCGAACGCGTTAGAAGGGCAAATTAGGTCAAATTTTCAAGGCAAAATTATTGGTCTAGATTTTGATTGAGTGTGGGACAAACACTAGGGTGTAGTATTGCATCGCGAGGCCGTGCCACAAGCTACTCGAATATTCCTGTTTGACTGTGAGCTTGTATTGAATTCTGATTTAGCCCCCTAAACCCTGAACAGTCCTAACTTTTTCATACGAAACCCAATTCTTGAGCTCTTGGGCTTGTTGGAAAGCTCGTGGCATATACTACACGCCCTCAACTGTTTTTTATAAAGATAATGCATTGATTCTCAGTGAGGGTATTTTGAAGTTGACCATACCCAGGGGGATCAAAGTCAGGGGTCTTGAGAATTATTTTCCTAAAAGACACAATGCAAATGTGTGTTTGTGTCACATGAATGAAAGTGGTTGGTTTTGTCCTTTGAATATAAGCATTGAGCTAACCGTGGGTCTTTTATAGGTCCATAGAGAGCAACTGAGAGCGTACAAAGCAAGGTTTCTTTGCAAGCTTGAGAACCGGGTTCTTGAGCACCATAAAGCAAGGGATCAACAAGTAAGGTTGGAATATTCTCAACTCCCTCTGTCATTTCCTAGCTCAAGCTAAGAACGACTAGTGATAGGAGTAAGCCAGGGCGACGATAGGCAGTTATCAAGTTGAAGACTATCTAAACTCAAGTTCAAGTTAAAAAAATAGTCCCTGTGCTGTCGATTACCTAAAGGAAAAGAACCTAACGTGGAACGATCAACCTAAAGTACGAAGAACATTCAAGTGTTCCTGACGACGTGATATCAGACAAGACCATAAACACAATAATTAACTAAAAAGAATCAAGTGACTAGTACCAATTGATCGGCAACGAGGTTGTACTCTGGAAAAAATTGGGCTAATCAGTTAGGCATATGAACCTTAGATCAGGACGACACCTAGCAAGAGAGAGACAAAGCCTTAGGTCGTCAGAGGCTAGTGTCAATCACACTGCAAGGTCGTGGGCTCAACAGTTGAGTCATCACTCTCATTACCCTAGCTCTGATACCAGTGAATCAGGGATGCAGGTATGGACAGACCTACGGGAAGTTCAGGTGTGCCTTACTTGTACAGGGTAGAAGGCCCTTACAAAACACAGTTGGAATACCTTAGGACCAACCGACTAGGTGCTAGCATCTATGAGGACGGCCTAGGAAGATCTGTGGTCCAGATTAAAAACCCTGACCAATCCATAGGACTAGAGCACCCAGCTGTCAAGTTTGAAAACGGTACATACTTGGACAAGGAAGGAACCATATACGTAGTCACCAGTCATCCAGATAGGACAGATGAATTTGGAAATGTAATTTCAGAAGCGGACTTAGGTGACTTGGAACAAGGAAACATGGGAGTGGAACCTAGAACCCCTCGAGGTAAATCAGTTCTCACTAGGATTATCACGCCTGAGTGGGTCCCCCAAGATAACAAGTGCATAGATTTTCTTCTCAATCGAGAAACGGACGAAGCCTTTTGGAGGTATAAACCGGATCACCCAATTGATATAGGAACAATCATGATCTATGAGTTTAAGGATCCAGATAGCCCAGGTAGAGTGACCTACTTAGACCACACTTCGGAGAGGATCTTTGTGGTGACAGAAAATGATAGGCATGCTTACACTTGGAAGGGCGAATTCATTTTCCCCCAACCAAGGTCAAATGTATCCTATGGTCACCCTGGAGCTGGAACATCCCAGGCTCATAGTATGCAAAGAGACAGAAGTAAAGATAGACCAGAAGTAAGTTTTGCCAATCCAGTGGGCAGAGAAAGAACGAGAACGGAGACGAATAGGGCAGAACCTGAGATGCTTAGAGTCCACAGGAACCAAAGAAATGTAGATGGATTCCCTCTGCCGAGGCCTAGAGAGCACACAAGAACTTTGAGACCCACCCAGCTAGTTAAGTCCATGAAGAATTACTTTGACGGCACAGGAGATCCCTATGATCATGTGGCGGAGTTCAAGCAAGTCTTGAGAGCTGAACAAGTTGAGGATCTATTCACGCAGTACAATGCCTTCGGTCTAACCCTGAGGAATACGGCACTTACATGGTTTCAGCCATTGGATGAGCGTCAGTTCAGGAGCATAGACCAACTCCTAGAAGCATTTATTATTGAGTTCTCCAAGAGTGGCATAAGACACAACACCTCCTCACTGATTCACAGCTTCAAGCAAACCCCTCAAGAGACTGTGAGATTGGCCGGAAGAAGATTTAGACAATATCTTGAAAGGTGCCCTATTTCGGAGCTACCCACATCTGCCAAACAAGTAGCCTTATTCCTGGATGGATTGCTGAGTACGAAATTGAGATCCTATGTGTATCTGAAAGACCCTAGGACTATAGAAGAGTGTGTACGTATGTGCATTGACATTGAAGATAACCTAGGAGAAGAGCTAGAGCTGTCCAAAATTTACAAAGATTCAGATAGTGCATCTAGTCAATCGTCCACACAAGCCACATCGATCGAGGAGCTTGCAGAGAAAGTGGCCCAGAAATTAGGTGTAACTAGCAAACAAATTCCAAGGTTTGCTCCTGTGAAAAGGTGCTATACATGCGGTGGTGACCATATGGCGAATGTCTGTCCCATTATGGCTCAACCCCAAGTAAACCCTAGTAGCCAGTATTGCACCATAGAACGGAGATACACCAACCACACCGCACAAGATTGCCCATACAACAAGCAGGCGGTTAGGCAACCCTACCCTCAGCCCTACCAACAAGGCAGATACCAGAACCAGTACCCTCCACAACCATATGGCAGGCCACAACAAAATTTCCAACCTCAATATCAAAACCAACAAAGGCCTCAGCCTGTGCTAGCACAACAATCCCCAGCCCCAGCTAATGTGATTCCGGTAAAGTATACTGCTGCAGAAGAGAACCTGAATAGAGCTATAGTCCCTGTAACATCCTTGATCTCTGAAAATGACCCAAGTGATCATAGCTTTGATTCTACCCATGTGGATAGCCCCCAGGCTTACTACATGCAGTCTCCAGAACATGGTGAGTCCTACTATAGTGAAGAGCCGAATGAACCTAGTTGGGAGTCAGATTACACGAACGTCATGTATGCAAACCCCAATTCTAGGCCTCAACCTAGGCAGGTACGACCACCAATTCCTAGAGGACCATGCTACCGATGTCAGGGGGATCACTTCATTCGTGATTGTCCCTTGCCTCCGCCCACACAACCTCAGTCCGTGACTATCCAAGGCTTTTGCCAAGACTGCGGAAAAGAGCATCTCTTACGAGATTGCCCAAAGAACCCCAATAGCATACCAAAAATCACCCCTATAAACGTTGTTGGGTTAGTGGTAGACTCCTCAGGAAGTGTCACTTCCACTGCACCAGTACAGGTAGTCACTAGGGCTCAGGCATTGCAGCAAAACCAAGGGGTAGGCCAGGAAAAGAGCCCAGATGTTAGCGATACTGAGAGCCAAAATAAAAAGAGAACAAGAACTTGGAGAGATAGCCGCGAACGCATGAAAAGGCAGTGGGCAAAGAAGATGAGTGAACTTGAGGAAAGTCTACGAGAAACCAAGGCTAAAGTCATAGAGATCACATCTCAATCGCACTCTCACACATTCCCACCGCTACCATCCCCATCACCCTCCATTCCTTCACCCTCTAAGACAGCCCACGCAACCCACCCACCACCCCAAACAGGATCGGTATTAGCTGATCCCACTCCCGAAGACATAGACATGATGCTTAAAGCATATCAGGCCAGAATCCAAGAAGGGCCAAACGTCACGGATCATGACAAGTGCTATCCTAGAGCTGACCTAGAGATAGAAAGAACCAAACTATGCGCGAAAATGGTCGCATTGGCTCAGACTATGTTTGAAGCCAGTCGCCTTTTCAATTACTCAGACTCAGCCAAAACGCAATTACACTTGGATGGATTCCTAGAAAAATTAGAGAGAATAATTGCAAGATCTGCCAAGGACGAAAAAAATCAAGAGAGAGAGAAATCAAGCAAAAACATGAACCATTACCCATCGGAAGTTTATGCGGCCAATTCCACTAAACCAGACAACTTCCCCTCCTTAGAAGGAATAGAGAGGCTAATTGCACAGTCAGAAAAGGAACCTACCCCTCAAAGAAAGGAAAGGGCAAGAGAACGGATAAGCCCGCCTCTTCATGAAGCCCATGTGTCTCCTCAAGAAGCTTATCTTCCCCCCCAAAAGGCAGATGAGCCTCCCTCGGAAGCTCACGTACCTCCACAGTCTGCTTACATTCCTTCTCAAGGAGTGTATGAGCCTGCTCGGAAGAGTAATAGAATAAGCAATCCTCCCCAAGAAGCTTGTGCTCCAGCCATTTATGAGAGCAAGGAGAGAGCCAACGATAGAACAAGCCCTCCTTCCCAGGTTACTTATGTGCCCAATTCCACGGAGCCAGACACTTCTTCTTCTATAAATCGGTTTGCACCAGACTTCCTACGAGAGATTCAAGAAGACAAATGGGATAACGAAAGCGAGGTCGCCCCTCCTTTTGAACTTGTGGACGATGCACACGACCAATTCCCACAAGACATCCCATCTATTTACGGGGAGCATGAGAGTACTCAGTCTCATGAGAGATTGGACTTTGAGTCTAATTCCATACAGGAACTACCCCACTTCACAGGCCCATGGGAAGCAAAGTCCACATGTATGAGAGCACCCACAGTCATGGTAAGGAACGACGACTCAGTCATACCAAGGAACACGGAGGTAGTAACGAACACCAAGGTGCAACGCGATTGCACTTTGGAAGAACTGCCTGAGGATAGACTAAACGCGCGGAAATGTGCAGCCAGTCGAGTAACTGAAGTTGCAAAACCTCATTCCCGGGTAGGATCCCATAGGACAGTGCCAGAAATTCCCTTGGATAAGATAGGAGATATGTGTGAAGGTGAAGAAGGGAACACCTATCTTCCCATTACCTACCAGGACTACACCACTAAGGCAATTTTGGACTCAGGTGCAGGAGTTGCAATTGCCACCACTTCCCTTTGGAAGCGTTGGGGCAAGCCCGCACTCAGGCCAACGAGGATGAAATTGCAAATGGCCGATGGTCACATAGAGAGACCCTTAGGATTGCTAGAAGGAATAACCCTCACCACTTGTGGTGTCGAGTTTGAGCATAGCTTTGCTATATGTGACTTCAGCAAAAATCATGCCTATGAGATGATTTTGGGAAGACCATTCATGCGACAGTTGCAAGTGGTACAGGATTGGGGGACCAATTCTTTGTACCTGCAGCACTTAGGTGTTACAACCAAAGTCAATCTCAAAGATTACTCTCATAGGGATGTACCTCCTATCCACTGGAATCCCATCCATAGAGCCAAAGATGATACAGAATCGGTGCATTCCATAGGGTCTGGATCCTCATGGATGCATGAAGATACTCACTTATGGATGTGCAAGGTAGCAGTAGAGGAAGAGAAGAGAGAGAAAGCCAGAGAGGTAGGTGCGAAAGAAACCCATAGATCAATCCAAGACCCAGCCTATGCACCTGTAGTTTTTCCAGATGAAGAATTCGAACCACACGGTTGGGTAGAAATCTTAGCAACAATGGACGTAGCCATCAATGAAGAACAATGGACACCTCACTGTGATGAGGATGGCTATGACATTTCAGTCTTCTCCATAGAGCCAATCATGGGAGAGGCAGTTTTAGAAGAATGCGAACCTAGCCCTGATGCAATTGAGGATGCAAGTGACTCCGATCTAGAGTCAATCATTATGGACCCACCATTTGCATCAGATGAAGAATACTTCCATGAAGTAGAATTTCAACCCCAGAGGCATGGAGAGGTTATAAATGATGTAAGATTAGCAACGCACATGACTCCGAAGGAAGAAGGGAAGAAACAAAAGAAGAGAGAAGCCTCACCAGAAGAGGAAGAATCTTTGTTTGAGGTCCCCGAAAATTTTAAGAAGTATGAGATAGATGACAGGAGAGTCATGATAAGAATGCCTAAACGGGAGGCACAATCAGGAGAGGCCTATGATAACAAAGAAACCACCAAGAAAATAGTAGTGGCTATGGAAGAAGGAGAGGAGAGATGCACGTATATAGGCCATGACCTGACAGAAGAAGAAGAGTACGAATTGATTGCCTTGCTAAGAGAATACAGAGATGTATTCGCTTGGAGTTACAAGGATTTGAAAGGTGTTGACCCTGACATATGCTCACACACCATTCCTATGACTTCAGACGCTAAACCCTCTAAGCAAAAGCCTTATACATATAACGATAATTACGCCGCTAAGATCAAAGAAGAGATAGATAGACTGGTTGAAGCTGGATTTATCTATGAAATTGAGCACACTGAATGGGTATCCCCCATCGTAGTGGTGCCCAAGAAGAATGGCAAGCTGCGTGTGTGCATTAACTTGAAAAAGGTTAATGCAGCCACAATTCGAGATAACTATCCGCTTCCCATAACAGAACATCTCTTAGAAAGAGTGGCAGGCAAGGAGGTGTACAGCTTCCTTGATGGATTTTCGGGCTACAATCAAGTAGCCATAGCTCCAGAGGATCAGCATAAGACAGCCTTTGCCACAGAATGGGGCATTTTTGCTTTTAGAGTAATGCCATTTGGGCTTACCAATGCACCAGCCACCTTCCAGAGGCTGATGTGCCATGTGTTCAAGGAGTTCCTGAGGAAGAGTTTAGAAGTCTATGTTGATGATCTTTGTGCTCATTCCAATGTTAGACAAACCCATATTCCTGAACTCAAACAAATCTTTGACAAATGTAGAGAGTACCAAGTTTGCCTGAACCCAGAAAAGTGCGTTTTTATGGTAAGGCAAGGTAAGATTCTAGGACACATAGTGTCAAAGAATGGCATATCTACTGACGAGGAGAAAGTGAGAGCCATAGCAGAGCTACCTAGGCCAAAGAATGTCAAGGAAGTACAAGCTTTCATGGGGCATTGTGGTTATTATCGACGATTTATACACATGTATGCTGTCATTGCAAAGCCCATGTACGGACTTCTGACAAACTTTGAGTGGACGGACGAATGTGAGAATTCCTTCCAAGAGCTTAAACGAAGATTATGTTCAGCACCAATCTTGACCACACCAGATTGGAATAAGCCATTCCATGTTCATGTGGATGCATCCAATTATGCTATTGGATGTGTGCTTGCACAACCTACTGGTGAAGGTAATATGGATCTTCCAATTGCCTATGCCAGTAGACAATTGAATGCGGCTGAACGGAATTACACCACTACAGAGCGCGAAGGATTAGGCATGGTATATGCAGTCAAGAAATTTAGACACTATTTGCTTGCAAATAAGTTTAAATTTTTTACTGATCATCAGGCATTGTTATATCTTGTAAACAAGCCATGCAATACAGGAAGATTAGTAAGATGGTTTCTCTTGCTAATGGAATATGATTTTGAGGTCGTGGTAAGAAAAGGTAGGACTCACTTGAGAGCAGATCATCTCTCTAGGCTCACATCGGGAGAAGCCCCACAAGGAGTGTCAGATGACCTTCCTGATGCTTACTTGTTTAATTTGGAAGTTATACCGCAGTGGGCCAAACCATTGGTACCAGTATTGACATACGGGCCTAACCATCCAGTGGTAACCACACGGAATAGAGAGGTTGTAAAAGCCCAAAAGTACCACATCATGGCAGGAAGCATGTACAAGCACACAGATCAAGGGATCTTGGCTTGTTGCGTAGAAGAGGATGAGTACGCTAAATGGTTGCACTTAGCACATGTAGGTGCATTAGAGCAACACCATTCAAAGCAACGAACGTTACAGACCTTAAAGAGACTCGGAGTACATTGGCCAACTATGGAAGCTGATGTCCAAAAGTTGTGCAAGGAATGCCCAATCTGTTGCACTAAACCACCTGTGGAACATGCCACTCTCTATCAAATATCCATTGTGCCAGATTGGAGTGAACCTCTAGTATCATTCTTGAGGACAAACACATTCCCTCCAGACATGACTCTAGCTAGGAAAAGGAGTTTAGAACAAGAAGCCCAGGATTACTCACTCATAGGTGATAATCTATATAAGCGCGGTAAAGATGGTTACCTGAGGTTATGTGTCCATGAAAGTGAATATCTCAAGATCTTGGAAACTGCTCACCAAGGTGTAGCAGGAGGACACTTTGGACCAGATCGGGTGATCAAGGCAATATTGTTTGCGGGCTTCTGGTGGCCTACCCTTCACATGGATGCACATACCTATGTGAAACGGTGTGATGTCTGTCAGAGGACTCAGTATCCTATACGCAAGGATGAGATGCCACTGAAACCTATGATGGGTGGACGTGCATTCTCTAAGTGGGGAATAGACTTCGTAGGTCCTATTAATCCCCCAGCTAAGGGTTCTCATGCGGAATACATCATTGTGGCAACAGATTATCTCACCAAGTGGGTAGAGGTAAAAGCTACAACCAAGAACGATGCTCAAACAACTGCCAAATTCTTGTTTGAGAATGTATTCACAAGATACGGGCTACCTATAGAGCTTGTAAGTGATAGAGGCACTCATTTCTTGAATGAAGTAATTGAAAATCTACTCCAAGAATTCTTGGTAATACACAAGAAGTCTGCCCCGTATCACCCTCAAGCTAATGGGCAAGCTAAGAGCACTAATAAGATCTTATGCAATGTACTGACGAAATTAGTGAACACTAAACGCTCTGATTGGGACAAACAGCTACACCATGCTGTTTGGGCATACCGAGTTGCCTACAAAACGGTACTCCAAGCCACCCCCTTTCAGATGGTATTCGGTCAAAACGATGTGTTACCCTTGGACTTCCTGATCCCTACATTGAGAGTAGCACAAGAGCACGAATGGACAGGTCATGAGCTCTCATCTAGGATCTTTGACCTTGAACGATTAGGAGAAACAAGACTGAGAGCCGCCGCAGGAATATATGCAGCCAAGAAGAGACAGAAGGCATATTTCGATGCCCATGTGAAGGATAAAGGCTTGAAAGCAGGAGATCTAGTCCTAGTCTATACACTCAAACAACACGCGAGGAAGCTAGAAAAGAGAGGCTACGGACCTATGATCATCAATAGGATCTCCACAAGTGGAGCAGTACAATTGGCCACATTAGAGGGTGATGTTCTCCCAAATTATATTAGCGGTTGCAGAGTCAAGTTGTATCAGGAACCCCTCACGGAGGAAATGCTTAGCCGACTCAACACTGCTAAGAAACGCAAAGAGGAAGAAAAGCGAGTGCGGGAAGAAGCTCAAGCAGAAGCTTTAGAACGCATTAGAAGGATGAAATTACGTAGGCAAGGTAGAGAGCAGCCTAGGACCAATGACTATGCAGATCAAGGATATCATATGGCAATGTGTGAAGTCGCAGGAACCAGCTCACCTAGGATAACTGATCGATGTCCTTTTGTAACCCTAGATATAGGACAAGGAAAAAGTGCAAGGACTGTAAGAGCCTTGATTGACTCAGGTGCAGCCACTAGTGCTGTTAGAAGGTCTTACTGTCAAGAGTTACAGTTAACTGTCAATCCTGTGGAAGCATATCTCATAGGATTGGGAGGCGTGGAAACCCCTTGCATGGGCGAGGTGGAACTTCCCCTCTACCTTCATGATGAGGCAATGACAGTTAAAGTACTAGTGTGTCAGGATGAGGATCTCACTGAACCTCTTGTCTTGGGTCAAGACTGGATTTATGACCAAGCAGTCAACTTAAACCTAAGAAGTGGACTTCTTCAGGTATGGGTCAATCATAGTCGAGTTACAGTAGAATTAGACAATGGAGCACTCAAGGAACTAGGAAAGGCACAGACTCCTGGTCCTTCCAGGGGTGCACATGAAGTTGACCATGCTGTTCTTGTCCAAAACTATGTGTTGCAGAGGAAGGATATTCGCAAAAAAGGAGTCCGGGATGCAAAGGAACTCCCTTCTTTTCCAAAGGCGAAAAGAAGGCAACAAACCAAGGTGGATCACAGGCCGAAGAAGCAGAGTACTACCTATGTCGGGAATCCAAAGTACCTGCGCAGCAAAATGTCCCAGCAAGTGAAACAAGTGTGGGTGCGGAAAGGCGAACACCCGGTTGCACTCAAGCCAACCACCCGAGCCAAGCCTCTTATTAGTAACCAACAACACGACACTAATAAGAAGTCTTTCGGAAATTCTTCTACTAACGTGAAATATATTTGGGTGCCCAAGAAGTCGATGAAGGCTAGCCCACAATCAAGACAAATTTGGGTGCCTAAGGCTTGCTTGATGGCACAAGTAGCTACGCTGAGACCACAACCTAAACGGCATAACGCAGTTATGCATACTGCCAGTATTCACTCGTTCTCAACGCTCAAGAACACACCAAGACCCAAGAGCGTGCATGTAATCAATTGTATATGGGTCCCAAAAAGGCCTCGTTTTCAAACCACGACACCGGGAAAGCTCTGTAGAGACTCTCCGAAACCGAAAGCAAAGCCCATTCACTGCATTTGGCAGCCTAGGGCATGTAATAAACCCCCCGACCCCAATTTGTAAATTCATACCCACTTACTAACTGCAATAGTCTCCTAGGACAACACAAGCACTAACTACACACACTGTTTTCATGCACTTACTAACCACTAACTCACCATCTACCTCATGTTAATGTTGTAACGAGGACAACAACGGATTTATTCTGTCCATTACGATGTTAACACTTGGTTCTATATTCTCACAGAACCAATCAGCGAACAGGGCCATGGCAGAAGCAGGTACCAGTTCTCAAACAGGATCTGGTGCCCAGATTGTGGACATAGAAACACTTCTCCTTGAGCCACGTCTCACAGCAAGGCCGCAAGAACTTCAAGCAGTACATGTGCTCCCCATTCAGGATCCTCCTCAAGGGCACACTTCTCAAGTAGGTAAGCATGCGCATTGGTTCAGTGATGTTGCTGGACCACTGGGCGATGGGACCTATTTCTGGGAAGCAGAATTGGAATTCAATGGCAAATGGGGTCGATACCACTTTTTCACACGCGAGTTTGAAAGCTATCAAAACGCCGAAGTCATGAGATCAGTTTGGATCAAAGCGGGTGTGGAAAGTTATTTCAGGACCCACATACCAAAGCCGGATTTTTTACGATGTTCATATCTGATCAGTACAATCACGCCAAGCAGGGCCAAGGGAGGCGACAGCACCTTTGTGTTGCCATCACTGCTGCCGGGTAATGAGCTTAAAAGGTTCAAGTTGAACCTCAATCTGGTAAGAGAAGCATTGGGTTATGTATGGCATGCACATCCCAACAGAAAAGGAAACCATGGTCCCAGGTCGAATGAAGCACAAGGATCTTAACAAGTTGAAGGATATGGTAGCGATGACACCTACCATTGCGCTTCACCTACGAACCATCATGCAACATTTTGCTTTCCCCGCCCAGGAACGATTCACAATGCCCCCGAAAAAAATATGGTTCAGTTTATATCTAGCAGAAACAGAAAGCCTTCCCATCAATGTGCCCCACTGGATCATCGATCAGATCCACCTAGCGCATCAAAGGTGGAACAAGAGACAGAAGAATGTGCTCCACGGGTGTTGTGCTCTGACCAGAATAATCTATAGATGCTTGGCTTATGACGTGCCTGTTCAGCGGGCACTCGTATGGTCCCGAGTCCAAGAATTCCAGAGAAGATTATCAGCAGCAGGTCCCCCATCAAAGAAGATGAGGGGGGGAGTCCAACTACCCTGTGCCCAACCAAGGGGAGCTACCGCTACACCAGAAATCACCCCTCCCCAGACACGACGAGTTAGGCCATTCACAATCCGGCTACCAAGACCAAGCACAGAGGGGCCTAATCTGGTGTTTCCACCCATTCCATCCGATTTGGAATTTCCACAGGGATTTACTCTTGAAGACCTCACGGATGAAGAAATTGCCAGATTAATCTATGACTCTAACCTCGAAGCTGAAGCAGCGCGAGCTCAGGAACCACAACCCCAAACAACATCGGCCCCCACCCAACCACAAGTTGTAGAAGTCGATGTAGATGAACAAGAGGCAGGAGGAGACGAAGAAGAAGCCGACGAAGAACAACATCAAGAATATGACGAACTCTCCGAGTTAGCAAGTGCCCCAGCATATTCGGCACAAATCAAGAGACTATATCGAACCATGCGACTGGTTCAGGAACAGCATCAGATGTCTCTAGAACAGGGCAAAAGACTCATGAACGACTTACTAGCTGAGGAAGGTGTGGACGAGTTGTTCATTGAGTCCATGAACCTTCATGCCGACGCCGTAGGACTAGATGAGGCCATTCATGAGGCAGTGGCCTACATTCACAGGTTTGAGAAAAGGGTTCCCGTTCGTCCCAGGAGGTCCGGGAAGCAAATTCACATCAATACATCAGCACCAGGCGAGGCAGCGCAATCAGAAGAATATCAGGAAGCACCGTTGTCACCACCATCCCCACCTCGCACTACACAATTCACTCCACCACAGGACACTAGCACTACCACGTCCACCACCACTACCATTGTCATGGGCATTCCACTCTCTCCGGGACTCCAATTCGGGGGAGTCACCATGCCCACCTTCACCACCCTGTTCACCGATGTCACATCCACTCCACCCACGATTCCCATCTACACCGTCACTCAAACAGTTGACACGATGGAAACATCACCAGCCACAGCACCGCTCCCTCCCCCCATGCCACCTTCATCACCCATACCCCCTCCACCCACATCTCCGCTTACATCCACATCATTCACCTCTCCCATTCCCGCCCCCATTCCCCCTGCATCTTCACCCCTCCCAGCATTATTTAATGTAAATAACATATTTTTAGCATTGAACCAATGTGTATACCAGCTCCAGAATGAGTACAAAGCTCTCGACAACCGGTATCAGCAACTGGAAACGCACCATCAGAACTTACAAAGACAGTTTCACATTCTACAAACAGAAAATGCAGAACTGAATCAACGCTACACGACGCTTGAGCAGGCTCACCAAACATTATTGGCGGCACCCCAACCATCGACAGAATCAGGTGTCAAACAACTAGAAGCTTTGCTCGAGGTATACCAAGCCGATAACCTCAAAGTCCGGCGTAACCTGGCACTTCTCAGAAAACACATGGCAGCCGCCCTTGAAGAAAACAAGAGACTGCAGCAGCAAAATGAAGCAAATCTAGAAGCAGCAATGGAAGGCTCTCCACACGAAATTGATCCAGAGCAGTTTAAAGCTGTGCCCTCAGAAACAATGAAGACCATCTTGGACAGCTATGCAGATTTATTAGAAGCTCATGATGACTTGGAAAGGGAACGTGATGCGCTGCGCAATCAACTCCAAGACCAACAGACAGCACCCAAAGTCACAGAAACGACCACGACTTCAGAGGAAGTCAAGACATTGAAAGAGCAGGTGGCCGAATTACAGGCACGATTACTCACACATGAAAGGCAACCCTCTCCAGTTGTCGAACCAGAACCCGAAGATTTGGTACCCATCGAGGTAGATGAGACGTATGAGGAACCTTACGTTCCTATGCCAATGCCAGGTGGTGAGCAAACCGCAGAAGGAATGGATACGTTAGAAATTGAAGTACCTGAGTGGCTCCAAACACTAGAGAAAACGGCATCAACTCATGAAGATCGAGTGGCAGTTCAAATCCAATCTATGGCAAAGATAGAGGACACTATTATTAAATCAGAATACTTCCGCAGCATGTCCCACCATAGATGGATAGGAACCAATGATGATCAATACGTGCCATATTGTATACTCCTGGCGGACTACAATGCAGAAATCCAACACAGATGTGGCAAACCTCCAACGTTTGCTACACAATTTGGGCCAGATGACATCCCAGAGAGCGCTAAAAAAGGATCCATTCATCAACCCACTTGGAGGATCCGACTCCTCGAAACCTACCCGGAGATGGTTCGAACCTGGACAAATATGCCTCTTTTTATTAAATATAACCCTTGTTATGTTCCTGTACTCCGCAGACGCACATGGCCAGAGTTTACCATTGCAGTCAAGAATATCAAAGGATGTGCCAAATGGTTAAACTACGTCTATCTCGCACCCCCTCAAGGGCCTCCCACCGTCAATTACATGATTTCCACTATACGGCACTGGAGCATCCGATTAAGGAATACCCCTGATGTAATGGCCCAGATGTGCATGAAAATTTTTGAGTTAATGCTTATTACATTCAGGACATTCAAGAATATCAAGGACCCACACTTCTCAGGCGTCGGATTCCTTACAGGAAACCAAGATTTAGTTTATGACATGAGCACCACTCCTTCCATAGAGGTGATTTACGCTTGGCACGCCAGAATAAAATACCTCCCAGCCTGCTTTAAACAAACATTCGAAGAGATGTTCATAACAGGGTTCTGGGAATACCACTCAGAAATATTTGTACCCAGACCCTCACATCTCCTCCATTTATTTGCTGTGGAGCGAACCATTCACTCAGAGCAGTTACGGGTGCCACATCCAGATGTCCCAGGGCCAGTCAATTGGGATGCATTGCTGACAGATCTAGCAAGGGGACTCCGGTTAGAAGAACACCACCTCGCCGCCGATGTTGTACAATACTACGTCCAAAAAGCAGCTAGACAAGGGTCTGTCAGGGGCGACAGACGCGAGAGTGGGGGGGGTGTTGGCAGTAGCCTTGGTACACCAGGACTTACAAGACGTGAAAGTCAAAGAAGGGAGTCAGAGCGAAGGGACAGCACAAGCAAACAGGGCAGTCAAAGAAGATCTGGCAAGTAGGCCAATATTTTTTCAAGACATTAATGCAAATCAAAGAGATGGACATGCAGGGAGGAAGAGCAAGTAGGGAGCTCGAAGATATGTATGGCAGATCACTAGAAGAAACCCCTACAACAACAGTGATTTTTATCACTAACAATCATTGTAAATATCATTTCACATTTTTGTAGCTCCATTTTGTACAAGCCAAGGAGTCCTTGAGCTTGAGGAGCCTTAGAAGTAGTTGCGTACCAATTTTCGTAATTTTTAGATCTCGTTTGAGCCCCCAAATAAGCCCTGGAACCTAATTTTTAACTAGGCCGGACACTAGGTCTGGACAGGGCCAAAAGCTAGTCAAAAACTATAAAAAGAGCTAGAGAGCTCATTTTTGGAGTTAGATTGTAATTGAAACGAACTTGTAAGAGCTATTGAAAGTAATCTAAAGAACTCCATTGATTCTCTCTCTTTGTCTTGCCGTGTGTGCGCGTGTGTGTGTATGTGTGTGCATGCTTGTGTGCTTCTCACTCACGCACTTGTGCCGCCACTTGCTCGAGGTCTTCATACCATCCTCACGTCTTCCCGGATTGAAATTAAAGGAGGTGCTACTCATCACTGAGCTACAGTAACATACTGACAAAACTCGTGAACAACAAATGTTCAGATTGGGACAAAGAGTTACACCATGCTATTTGGGCATATCAAGTGGCCTACAAGACCATACTCAATGCAACTCCCTTTTAAATCGTTTTTGGTCAGAATGTTGTGCTCCCTTTGGATTTTTTGATACTGACCCTTAATGTTGCACAAGAACATTAGTGGACCAGCCATGAATTATCATCAAGAATAATGGACTTTGAACGATTAGAAGAAACCAGGTTGAAAGCAGGAGCAGGTACATATGCAGCAAAGAAGCAACAAAAAGCCAATTTCGATGCACATGTCAAAGACAAAGGCTTAAAAGAACGAGATTTAGTCCTAGTATATACGCTGAAACATCATGCACGAAAGTTAGAAAAGCGAGGTTATGGACCTATGATCATTAACAGACTCTCGACAAGTGGATTAGTACAATTAGCCACCCTACAAGGATACATAATGCCTAATTACATTAGTGGTTGTAGAGTCAAGCTTTATCAGGAACCTCTTAGTGAGAATATGCTTAGGACACTCACGTTGGCAAAGAAGCATAAGGAGGAAGAAAAAGGAATACGCGGTTAAGCTCAGGCAGAAGCTAGAGAACGCATTAAGTGCATAAAGCTAAGAAGAAAAGGCCTAGGGAGAGAACATTATAACAATCTAGAAACAACACCCAGATATCCCATGGCCATGTGTCAAACAAAGTCAATTACTCATCCTAGCATAGTGGATAGGAGACCATTCATTACACTCAGGCTAGAGCACGGCAACCCTTGCCAAGTGCTTAGGGCTTTAATTGATTCAGGTGTTGTGACTAGTGCAATTAGATGGTCCCACTATAAGGACTCAAGAATAGAAATGCGGCCAATTGAGGCATACCTCATAGGGCTAGGAGGCATGGAAACTCCTTGCATGGGTGAGGTGGACCTTTCTATCCTCATACACAACGTGACCATGACAGCGAAGCTAGTAGTGTGCCATGATGACGACCTGATAGAACCCCTAATCCTTGGCCAAGATTGGCTATACAATCACTCAGTGGACCTAAATCTTAGACAAGGCTCCTTGTAGATTGGAACCTTGGATCAGCAGCGAGTGATACCGCTTGACTTTCCTAACAACACTCCACCTGAGGCATATAACCCTAGAGCATATGAAATGCATGCGATGGAGGACCGCAAGATCTTTGGCCAGATCCCTCAGCTAAGCACACTCCTTCCAAAGTCAACCCATGAGAGCTTGGCGATGGATAGTTGCCAGACAAAAGGATGTCAACAGATTTTTCCCTAGTCTTCCAGCAGCGGTCAGGTGGGTTGCATCAGCGGTCAGGTGGACTACATCAGTTGACAAATGGGTGCAACACCTTGCAGTGCCCATCCTTCCACACTTACTGTGGACTGACCTAGATTAATGATACAAAAGGCTATACTCCCTAATGGGCAAGTTTCGCAAGTGTTGGAACTCCCTTCTTTTCCAAAGCAGAGTGTCCATTGGACCTCTCAACCCCAACCACAAAGGAGTCAACCACAGTGAAGGAACCCAGGCCAATAACCATATCAGATGACACAAAGAAGAAAGCAGTATTAGCACTACAAAAGAAGCGGCATGAGACAAATATGGGTGCCAAGAGGATAGAAAGCACTGACAGATTTCAACAATGCAGACAATAAAAAGATGAAGTTAAGGCAAAAGCAGAGTCAATATCCAACATCTCCTCGATCTTCTTCTACAAGTACAAACAACCGACAGATTTGGATCGCCTAGAAATACCTAACGAATCGACCCACACCCAAGCAGATATGGGTACCCAAACAATGTATTATAGCTCAACATTCAATCCATGTAATATATACCCCTCAGAAATCTTTTCACCCCCCAATACCACCACATCCAATATCACCTTTTGTCCCTAGCAGAAACATACCACCCGCTCAGCCTTAGGAAATGGATACCGAAACGTATCCGGATGTCTCCTCAGAACCCATTGTCTAACATTACTCCCACCCTGACTAAACACTACCCTTGTAATAACTCATTCATAGCTAAACTTTGTACAAATTCACACAATATAACCCAAAATCACTTGTAATAACATCTCATCAAGCAATGTATGCACTATTTGAACCATGTAGGTGTCTAGAGACCTGCATTAGTTTGGCAAAAATCATTCCATAAACCACATCACAACACTCGACTACACGGGTTTTACACACCGGTTATGGAAAGGGATTGCGGTCTCACTTTAATGGGATCATGATTAATTTCCATACTAATGTATAATCTTTTGTAGAAGATCTTCTCCACATTTGCATCCATCATCATGCAGATAGAAGGACCATCTGAAGCTGGCCCTAGTGTACATATGGTCAATTTTGGCAAATTACTAGCCAAACCACATCCTATGTCACAATCACCTGAATTTCAAGGATTCCCAGGACCAATGTCGATTGATGACCCTCCTAGGGGATACACCGAAAAAGTTCACCGTAGTTCCCATTGGTTTCAAGGTTTAGTAGGACCTTTGGCAGACACAGACTTCATTTTTGATGCCACATTGACTTTTGACAGTAGTAACTGGGGCATGTATCAGTTTTTCTCCAGAGAATTTGAAGCGCTCCAAAATACAGAAGATTTAAAGCATGTTTGGGCTAGAGCAGGTTTTACAGAATACTTCAGTGATCCACTACCAAAACTTGATTTTTTCAGATGCTACTACCTGGTAACCACACTTATAGCCTTCGAGAACAAAGACTTGCCGAGCACGTTCATTTTGTCGTCTTTAGTAAATAACCCCCCATTCAAGAAGTTCTATCTTTTAAGGATTTGATTTAGGCAACAATTAAGATTCATGGAACTCTTACGCCGATAGAGCGAGAAAGGTTGATTTGAGAGCCGATGAAGCGTGGTGATGTCGTGAAATGGGAAGACATTTCGGCCATTACACCTGAATTATCTAAGCCGTTACTTATATATATGTAACATTTTGCATTCCTAGCTCAGGATCGTTTCACTATGCCTCACAAGCGTATTTGGTTTGGATTGTATTTAGCATGTATTGGGCCCCAGACCATAGATCTTGCAAGTTGGATCATTGATCACTTGTTCTTAGCGCAACAAAGATGGGAAAGGAAAAAAGTCATCCATGGATGTTGTGCTCTCACACCAATTGTTTATATATGTTTGGCATATGACATGCCTATAGAATGTGCAATGACAAGTGAAGAATTGAAGGCATTCAAAGGAAACGCCAAGAAAGCCAGAAATGCTAGCAAGGGACGGGCAAGCAAGCACATGCATGGATCTATCCCATGTTTGCAAGTTCCAAAGTCCCCGTCACCTCAGCCATCTCCAGAACAGTCACCTACAGAACCCCCTGCACCTATACAACCCATACGCATACGCCTGTCACGGCCGATTATCATAGAAGGTACTACCAGTACCGTCACCTCTCAACCTACCACTACAACAGCGGAAATTCCCACCTCCATCAGTGCGGAAGCATTTACTTTTCCTATATGCAACTTAGAGGTAGTACCAACGAATAGCACTTTTGATTTTGAAATGCATGATGCTTTTTGGAGCAAATTTCAATTTTCAGAAGGACATTTTTTCTCTCAGGAGTATGAACGTCCCAGTTACCCTACCACACCCCCTGATCAACCGCAAGGCCAAGTAGTCTCCAGCTCTGAGGAAGAGAAGACAAAAACAAGAGGAACAACACACTGACACTCAGGATGCCACAAGTACTTAGGAAGATGAAACATTTGAAGCTGCTGCCTACACATTGGCAATCAAGAAGCTATACCGCACCATGCAAGATATTTGGGCGTGTGGAAAACTCTCCGAAGAAGAAAGTCAAGTTCTTGTAGAACAAGAACTCACCACAAGAGGCTTCGAAGAAGCATACATTCAAGGTTTCAGAGAACTGTTTAAGTTAGTAGGAACTAATGAAGCGTTATGCTATTTGTAGAGGAAACCACTACCATAGTTCAACCCACGATGAATATGCTTACTATCAAAACCGGGTCAATATATTTGCCTACCAACAGATGCACAATCCTCACAACAGGCCAGGGAATCATGCCTCATTCTGGAAGAATCTTTTGCAGTAGAAATGATCATCATTGACTCCTTGCCTCGCACTTCTACTGTAGCTACCACTACTGTTGTCGAAGTACCCAACATACCAATCGCTCCTCTTTCACCTCCCACCCCTCTAGTCTCTCCTGTACACCCTACCTCCCCTCGACCATCCACGTCCTTCGATAGTGGGATAGTAGAAGCCTTTGTTGCCTCAATTCCTCTCACCCTTTCTGCACCCACACAACCTAGCCACCCTCCTAGGACTTCCACCCTTCCATCCAGTCCATTTCTCCATCCATCCGTCCCTTCCTTCCCCATCCCTCCAAGACCCCTATTTCCATTTCCCCCTCCACTGACCTTCTCCCCCGTCTCACCTCCCCGACCCACTGCATTTCGTCTCTCCCCTCTCCACCAAGCAATACAAGAAAACCCATCTGTAAATTATTCGGCAACCTTTGTAAATCCTGTATTCACACCCACTGAAGCACCCCATTCACTCCACTCTTCACGGTCATTGCCCTCAACACAATGTCCAATGACATGGACATATCACCACCCACTGCACCACCACTCACCTCATCCATTTCACCACCGCATTTAGGCACATCACATTTCTCCACGATCACCACTGCATCCACTTTCCCATCCCTATTTCCCCTTCCCCTTGCATCAACACCCGCACCCACAACATCTTCACTCACTCCACCATCAATTTTATCACCCACAATCGACACCGCATTCTGTCAAATGTTTGCATGTATGAGACAAGTGAGAGATGAATTCCCATCTCTAGGCACCAGTTACCACACACTACAACAACCCACGAACAACTTACAGTCGTAGCTAAATTGCTTAACCATTGAGAATGCCTCCCTTAACACACGCTACCAAGAGCTACGACAGCCCCACCATACACTTGAACTAGAAAGTGAACAGAAGACAAAAGAGGCCATTACGGATATCGACAAATTGTTAAGGGCTGAAACCATTCATAATGCAATGCTCACTAGAAACATGGGACTACTCAGACGCCACCTAGCAGCAGCCAAAGAAGAGAATCAATGCTTGTAGGAATAGAACAGAGAGAACCTTGAAGCTACTTTAGATCAACCAGACGAACCTCTGAGCCCCAGCTATTTTAAAGACATCCCCTCTTAATCTATGAAGGTACTATTAGAAGACCACGTCAGACTATTAGAAGATTATGACAGTATGAATGAGGCATATTAGAAGCTCAAGGAAGACCACAAAATGCTACAGTTGTGAGCACCTGTACAGCAAGCAGCACCAGCTCCTGCGGCCACATCTCCTGAAATCATCGAAGAACTCAATGCTCTACGTGCCCAAGTACTATCTCTTCAAACACAGATTGTAGCATATGAAGAGCCTCCGAGGCGAGATTCCCCACCTAAACTCCCAACGGAGGAAGAAACTGTATCTATCCTAGTGGAGGAATCATATGAAGAAGCTTACGAACCACAACCCATCCCAGGCGGACGTGTCATGGCTGAAGGCCAGACCACCTTTGAACTCCCTACCCCTGCATGGATGAAGACTGTAGAAGAACTTGGGAAGACCCACTCAGCACAAGTGGAGGCATAATTACATGCAATGGCCATGATAGATGAACATATATTACAATCACCTTACTTTGCTCATTTGGCCCCTTGCAGGTACATATCTGGCCATGAGCTGCAATATAAGCCATATTTCATGCTAATGGTAGAGTATCAGTTGGTGATCGAAAAGGACACAGGCAAGAAACCCTCACATGTGACTTAGTTTGAGCCTGATGACTTACCACAGGAAGCGTAGAGCGGAGAAATCTTTCAACCTACTTGGCACCAAGACTTATTATAGCAATATCCAAAAATGATGAGCACATGGGTCAAGGCACCCATGCACTTAAAGTATAACCCATGTTGGGGACCGATACCATGATGCCGCTCCTGGAAGGCCTTTGCAGTCAAAGTACAAAACAACAAGCAGTGCCAGGACTGGCTAAATTATCTGTATTTCACTCCACCCATCGGACCACCCACTGTAGGATATATGATGGCAACTATTCACCACTGGCTCCCCCGCTTATCCCGTTGGTAAAAAATTATATCCGATAGACCCCGCAACAAGGTTCTATCAAGGACGACAGAAGCGAGAGGAGGGGGGTGTTGGTAGTAGCTAGAGGCACATACAACGAGGAATTATGTGTAGGTGGATCACAATAAAGTAGTGGGGAGCCAAGTGGATTATGTTTTCAAAGAAATATGTTTTATAATACTTTTCAAAACTCCCAACAGTGATTTTCATCACTCTTGTACCATATGTAACATAGAACAACCACTTTTGTAATTAGTAGCTCCATTTTGTGGAAGCTGAGGAGTCCTCAAGCTTGAGAAGCTTAGGTAGAATGAGCCTACCAAACTTGGCTATTTTTAGACTTCGTTTAGACCTTCAAATAGCACCTTGAACCTATTTTTGAACTATGTCGGCCACTAGATGCGAAACTGGTCAAAGTTAGTCAAAAAACTATAAAGAGAGCTAGAGAGCTCATTTTTGAGGTTAGCTAGTGTAGACTTGTATGAGATAGTGTGAGCTTGAGCTTGTAATTGAGATCTTGAGTAATAGAGTCTATTTTCCTACCTTCCATTGTGTTTTCTTTGTCTCATACATGTGTGTGTGTATGTGTGTGTGCATCTCTATGCTTCTCATCTTCACTCTCACTACATCTCACATTCATGATCTTCATATCACTCCTATCTCTTCCGCGGATTGACATTAAGGAAGTGGAGCTTCTTAACATGGTACTTACCATTGTGCTAGAGCAAAAGATGTTATTACAAGTGTTGTTGGGTTAGTGTGGGTGAGTTTATACAAAGTTCAGTTGTGAAAGAATTATTACAATGGAGTTGGTTATTCGGGATGGGGGTAGTGTTAGACAACGGGTCATGAGGAGACTTCTGGATAAATTTCGGCATCCGTTTCCTAAGGATTGATGAGTGAGTGGTATGCTTTTGCGGAGGGACAAAAAGTGATATTGGATAATGTGATGTTGAGGGGTGAAGAGATTTTTGAGTGCTATATGTTACATTGGCTGAGTGTTGAGCTATAATACAATTTTTAGGTACCCAAATCTATGTGGGTGTGGGTTGATTCGTGAGATACTTCTTGGAGATCCGAATCTGTTGAGTGTTTGTACTTGTAGAAGAAGGTCGAGAAGATGTTGAATATTGCCTCTGATTCTGCTGAAACTTCATCTTATCATTGTCTGTATTGTTGAAAACTGTCGGTGCTTTTTGTCCTTTTGGCACCCATACTTGTTTCATGCCACTTGCTTTGTGATGCTGATCAATGTTGAGAATTCCAAGTTTGTCTGAATCCAGAGAAGTGCGTTTTCATGGTCAGACAAGGCAAAATTCTAGGACACATTGTGTCAAAGAAAGGAATTTCAACAAATGAAGAAAAGGTGAAAGAAATTGTAGATTTACCTAGGCCAAATAATGTAAAAGAGGTACAGGCCTTCATGGGTCATTGTGGTTATTACAGAAGATTCATACATATGTATGCTATCATAGCCAAGCCTCTGTACTCTCTTTTGACCAAGTTCAAATGGACAGATGAATGTGAAAATTCATTTAATGAACTTAAAAGATGCTTGTTTTTAGTAGCCATATTGACAACCCCAGATTGAAGCAAGCCATTCCATGTACATGTGGATGCTTCCAACTATGCCATAGGATGTGTGTTGGCATACGCTACAAATGAAGGTAATGTAGATCTCATTATAGCTTATGCAAGCAAACAATTGACTGTAGAAAAAGAAATTACACCACTACGGAATGAGAAGGATTAGGAATGATCTACGTGGTAAAGAAATTTAGGCATTACGTTTTGGCAAATAAGTTCAAGTTCTTCATGGATCATCAAGCGTTATTGTACTTAGTCAATAAGCCTTGTAATATCGGACGACTAATACAATGGTTTCTATTGCTCATGGAGTATGACTTTGAAGTAGTAGTTAGGAAGGGAAAAACCCATCTTAGAGCTCACCACCTCTCAAGATTAACTTCTAGAGAAGCTCCTCAAGGACTAGTGGATGAATTACCCGATGCATACTTGTTTAACCTTGAGATAGTGCCAAAATGGGCTAAGCCTATGGTCCCAATTCTCACATATGGACCCAAGAATCCTAGGATTAGGATCAAAGAAGGAGAAATCACCATCACAAAGATATTAAATAATAGTAGGAAATATATATAAACAAGATAATCAGAAGGTTCTTGCTTGTTGTGTAGATGAATTAGAACACGTGAATTGGTTGCACTTAGCACATGTAGGTGCATTGAAGCAACACCATTCAAAACATCGTACACTGTAGACTCTGCATAGACTAGGAGTATATTGGCCTTCTATGGAAGCAGATGTCTACAAGTTGTGTAGAGAATGTCCTGTCTGTTGTGAAAGTGCACCTATAGAACATGCCACATCATATCATATGTCTCTCACACCATAATGGAGTGAACCTTTAGTGACGTACTTGAGGACGAAAACATTCCCTCAAGGTATGACCTTAGCATGACAACAAAGTCTAGAGCAGGAAGCTCAAGACTATTCACTTATTGGCGACAACCTATACAAAAGAGGAGGAGATGGATAGTTAAGGCAATGTGTTCATGAGAATGATTATTTAAGCGTATTAGGGACTACACACGAAGGTGTTGAAGGAGGTCATTTTGGCCCTGATAGGATAATCAAAGCCATATTGTTTGTAGGATTATGGTGGCCCACTCTTCACATGGATGCACATACCTATGTTAAGAGATGTGATGTGTGCCGGAGAACTCAGTTTCCTACTTGCAGAGATGAAAAGCCACTGAAACCCATGATGGGAGGACATGCATTTTCCATGTGGGGCATAGACTTTGTAGGACCCATTAACCCCCTTGCAAAAGGTACTCATGCTGAATACATCATAGTTTCGACAGATTATCTTACCAAATGGGTCGAGGCTAAGGCCACAAAAAAGAATGATGCACACACGACTGCAAAATTCTTATTTGAAAATGTCTTTATAAGATATGGAATGCCTATAGAGCTAGTGAGCAATCGAGGAACTCACTTTCTAAATCAATGCATTGAATAGTTGTTACAAGATTTTATGGTGATTCACAAGAAATCCACACCATAGCATCCTCAGGCCAATGGTCAAGTAGAAAGTACTAACAAGATCCTTTGCATTGTATTGACAAAACTCGTGAACAAAAAACTTTTAGATTGGGACAAACAATTACATCATGTTGTTTGGGCATATCGAGTGGCCTACAAGACCATACTCAATGCAACTCCTTTTAAAATGGTTTTTGGTCAGAACATTGTGCTTCCTTTGGACTTCTTGATACCCACCCTTAAGGTTGCACAAGAACATCACTGGACCGGCCATGAATCATCATCAAGGATAATGGACTTAGAATGATTAGGAGAAACCAGACTGAAAGCAGAAGCAGGTATATATGCAGCAAAGAAGTGACAGAAAGCCTATTTCGATGCACATGTGAAAGACAAAGGCTTAAAAGGAGATTTAGTCCTAGTGTATACGCTGAAACAACATGCACGGAAATTAGAGAAGTGAGGTTATGGACCTATGATCATTAACAGACTCTCGACAAGTGGAGCGATACAATTAGTCACCCTAGAAGGACAGATAATGCCTAATTACATTAGTGGTTGTAGAATCAAGTTTTCTCAGGAACCTCTTACTAAGGATATGCTTAGAAGACTCACATTGGCAAAGAAGTGTAAGGAGAAAGAAAAAAGAATATGTGCTGAAGCTTAGGTAGAAGCTATAAAATGCATTAAGCGCATGAAGCTAAGAAGACAAGGACTAGGGAGAGAACATTATAACCATCTCGAAATGACACCCAGATACCCCATGGCCATGTGTCAAGCAAAGTCAATTGCTCATCCTAACATAGTGGATAGGAGACCATTCATTACAGTCAGGCTAGAACGGAAACCCTTGCCATGAGCTCAGGGCTTTAATTGATTCAGGTGTTGTGACTCGTGCAATTAGATGGTCCCACTATAAGGACTCAAGAATAGGAATGCGGCCACTTGGAGCATATCTCATAGGGCTAAGAGGCATGGAAACCCCTTGCATGGGTGAGGTGGACCTTCCTATCTTCATACACAAAGTGACCATGATAGTGAAGCTCCTAGTGTGCCATGACGATGACCTAATAGAACCCCTAATCCTTGGCCAAGATTGGCTATACGATCACTTGGTGGACCTAAATCTTAGACAAGGCTCCTTGTAGATTGGAATCTTAGACCAGCGGCGAGTGGTACCACTTGACTTCCCTAGCAACACTCTTCCTGAGGTATGTAACCCTAGACCATATGAATTGCATGTGAAGGAGGATCGGAAGATCTTTGAATAGATCCCTCGGCTAAGCACGCTCCTTCCAAAGTCAACCCATGAGAGCTTGGCAATGGATAGTTGCCAGACAAAAGAATGTCAATAGATTTTCCCTTGGTCTTCCATCAGCGGTCAAGTGCATTGCATCAATGGTTAGGTGGATTGCATTAGCGGACAATTGAGCACAACACCCTGTAGTGACCATCCTTCCATACTTACTGTGGACTGGCCTAGATCTATTGCACAGGATGCCGCACTTTGTAATGGGCAAGTTTCGCAAGTGTTGAACCTCCCTTCTTTTCCAAAGAAGAGTGTCAATCAGACCTCTCACCCTCAACCACGACTGAGGAACCCAAACTCAGAACCATACCAAGCAACACAAATTGCTTAGTTCTAGGATATGTGTCTGCCTCATATTCGAATGAGTACATATGTCATCAACATAAATTTCTAAGTTCTTGTGTAAGATTTTCTTAAACACATGACACATAAGTCGTTGGAAAGTGGCGGGTTCATTTGTCAATCCAAATGGCATCACATGAAATGCAAATATGCCCCATTCTGTGGCAAAAACCGTCTTATGCTGATCTTTTGGAGCAATGGCTACTTGATTATAGCCTGAGAAACCATCAAGGAAGCTGTAAACTTCCTTGCCTGCAACTCTTTCCAATAAGTGTTCCTTGATAGGAAGAGGATAACTATCTCTAATCGTGGCGGCATTAACTTCTTTAAGGTTAATACACACGTGCAATTTTCCATTCTTCGTGGGCACGACCACAATGGGGGATACCCAGTCAGTATGCTCAATTTCGTAAATGAATCCTACTTCTATCAAACAATCTATCTCTTCTTTAATCTTAGCAGCATAGTTATCATTGTACGTGTATGGTTTCTGTTTCATAGGTTTGGTATCTGGAGTCATCAAAATTCTATGGGGGCATATATCTGGGTCTACTCCTTTCAAGTCTTTGTAACGTCAAGCGAATACATCTTGATATTCTCTCAATAGGGTGATTAACTCTTGTTCTCCTTCATTCGTCAAATCATGTTATGTATGTACATTTTTCTTCTTCTCCTTCTATGGTAACTATGATTTTTTTTTGTTTTCTCTCTGTTATCATATATTTCTCCAATGTCAACTTTTCTTTTAGGCATTCATACCATAATTCTTCTCTCTTCTATTTCATACTTCTTGAAGTTCTCCAGTACTTCCATGAGTGGTTCTTGTTCTTCTTCTATCCTAGGTGATTTCTTTCTTTTCTTTTGCTTACTCTCTGCATCTTCCATGGATGACTCGAGTTGTTCCATTTGGCTTTCCTTTTCTTCTTCAGGGGTTTTGGCTTCTACAAAGTAAAGATATTCCTCTTTTGTGGAACAGAAGGGTTCCATGATGATGGATTCTAGATCCTTGTCACTATTCTCGTCTTGTTCTTGGGTCACTTCCATGCATTCTTCTAGAATAAAGTCTTCCTCAACAAGTTCAATCATAAAAATCGAAATTTCATATCCGTCCTCATCATAATGAGGGGTCCACTGTTCTTGATTCACTGCTATGTCCATCGTAGCTAAGATTTCTACCCAACCATGAGGTTGGAATTCCTCGTCTAGAAACACTATAGGTGCATAAGCTGGGTCTTGAAGAGTTTGTGGATGGCGCTCTGAACCTAAAGTCGTAGCTTCTAGTCGTTCTTCCTCTTGTTTTGCTACTTTACACATCCATAGATGAGTGTCCTCGTGCAACCATGAGGGGTTTGATTCCAATGAGTGTACAGAGTCTGTTTCTTCTTGTGTCTTATGGATGATGTTCCATTGTATTGGAGGTACATCTCGATGGGAATAGTCTTTAAGATTGACTTTAGTAGTCACTCCTAAATGTTGCAGATACAAAGAATTAGTTCCCCAACCTTGTACGATTTGCAATTGACGCACGAATGGTTGCCCTAAAATCATTTCGTAAGCATGCTTTTTTCCAAAATCACAAATGGAAAAAGTATGTTCAAACTCCACACAAGTGGTGAGAGATATGCCTTCTAGTAAGCCCAATGGTTTCCCAATATGTCCGTCAGCCATTTGTAGCTTCATCTAGGTGGGTCT
Organism: Ceratopteris richardii; assembly: GCA_020310875.1. NCBI lineage: Eukaryota > Viridiplantae > Streptophyta > Polypodiopsida > Polypodiales > Pteridaceae > Ceratopteris > Ceratopteris richardii. The sequence goes on from CM035411.1 coordinate 97,373,713, forward strand.
TAATGCTGGCTTACCCCAACATTTCCATAAAGCACTAGTAGCGATGGCTACTCCGGCTCCTGAGTCTAAGATAGCATTGACCAAGTATTCTAACCTCTCCATTAGTCCTTGAAAGTGTAATTTAGGTTTTTCCATGTTATTCCAATTAAGATAACCAGAGGATTCAAACATAGCTTGTGCTAATTCTATCATCTTCATGCAGAGTTTAGTTCTCTCAATTTCTAAGTTTGCTCTAGGATAGTTCTTACTCATTTCAGCTATCTGGGGTCCTTCTTGTAATCTCACTTGATATGCATGAAACATCATGTCTAGGTCTTGTCGTATGGGTTTAGTTAGGACGGATCTTGGTCTCTGAGCTAGGTTCTCCTAATTAGATTCTTGAGAATTCAATTCTAGGATTTTGGCTCTAGATTCCTTTAAACTTTCTTCCAACTCAGTTATCTTTTTACTCTACTTTCTCTTAATTCTTTCTCTAGAATCTTTCCAAGATTTTGTCTTTTTGTTACTAGACTCTCCAACTTCACTATTTCCAGCTATTTTCTCACGATTAAGTTGTTGATTCCGTAAGACTGACTGGGCTCTTGTTATAGCTTGGATAGGCACATATCTAGGGTTGGATCCATTTGCGTTATGTACAATACCTATCACGTTGATGGGTGTCTCGGCATTAGTAGGGTTCTTGGTTTCACGAGGAAGGAGATAAGGAAGAGAGCTCACACACACACTCTCACAATCAAAGGGAAGCACACACTCAGATTGAGACAAGGAAGAATGATCTTCTTCTTCTTCTTCTTCTATTACATAAAAAGGAATGTACAAGAATGACCTAAAACAAGAATACAACAAGTGCAATATATAAAGACCAGTACATAAGGAAAAAACTAATGTCCGCGAGTGAGTGAGCTGGCAAGAAACAAATGTGCCATCACTCTCGGTAGATAAATCTAATAAAGCTCAATGAAGTATCCCTAACATATATCGATGTGACCACTATACATGTCAGAGAAACAAAAAACTGATACGTGTCATCCTAGATCATCACATGTTGAGCTTGATATCTCAACACTCCCCCTCAAGCTCAATGTCATATCCTGCAATCGAAGCATCTCCCGAAACTTCTTCAACTTTTCAGCTCAAAGTCCTTTGGTGAAAATATTAGAAACCTGCTCATCTGTTCTCACATAAACAAGATCAATGTCACCTGCTAATACCTTCTCTCTGATGAAGTGATAATGTACCTCGATGTGCTTTGTTCTGGCATGAAAAACAAGGTTCCTTGCTAACTGTATGCTGCTAAGATTATCATAATAGATAGTGATAGGATTTTGCACTTCCACACCTAAATCTGCAAGTAGCATCTCCATGTTGCCATTGCAACACCTCTATACTCAACCTCTGTACTCGCCAAAGCAACAGTGGGTTGTTTCTTGCTGCTCCATGTAATAGCTGCACTCCCAAGCCTCTTTTGGAGTCTTGGCATCCTGTATGTGCCCAATCATGCTATCTTGTATGCTAACAGATAGCCAGTACATTACCTTTCGTGCTCCTTCATTCCATTCCTCATATGATCTTAATTGTTCTACAGTCTGATTCCTATGTGGTAACTGCAGAGCATTTTCGTTCTCTCCTTCGATGTACTTCTAGTAGCCTTTCCCCATCATGAAATTTATCATTCTGAGTCTCCAAGCATGAAAGTTGTTCTTGTCGAGCTTATCGCTCATAAGCTGAATCATTCCATCTCAATTTGCCATTTCTGTAGCAATTCCCAACACTACAAAACATTACAAGCAGCACTTCTGCTTGAACACTGTCGCACTATGAGGTGACAGTTCAATCTCAGAAAAACACATTTTTCGTGCATCAACAATACATGGAATCGCTTGAAATTTTGGATCTGGAATATATGAGTGTTTCCGAACACGGCGCAAGTTACAGTTTCTGAAACTAGGCCTAGTTTTTTTGTGGGCCCCACCTTGCAAGCTCAAAACAGAGGTTGAGATGGCTCCGAAACTTTGATCTGACAAAAACTAGTGACTAAAGGGCTAACTATCGAAAATATTTTGAGGTCTTCTACCTTCATGCTGATTTTCATAGCAAATGGAGGTCATTTGTGAATCGAATTTTCTCCATGCCTTGCTGCATACTCTTCACTTTGCCTTCTCCACGAGCTCTCTACAGCCACATTGGCTCTAATACCATGTCACGAGGAAGGAGATAAGGAAGAGAGCTCACACACACACTCACAATCAAAGAGAAGCACACACTCAGATTGAGACAATGAAGATTCTTCTTCTTCTTCTTCTTCTTCTTCTATTACATAAAAAGGAATGTACAAGAATGACCTAAAACAAGAATACAACAAGTGCAATATATAAAGACGAGTACATAAGGAAAAAACTAATGTCCGCGAGTGAGTGAGCTGGCAAGAAACAAATGTGCCATCACTCTCGGTAGATAAATCTAATAAAGCTCGATGAAGTATCCCTGACATATATCGACGTGACCACTATACATGTTAGAAAAACAAAACACTGATACATGTCATCCTCAATCATCACATGTTGAGCTTGATATCTCAACACTTGGGACAATATTTGATGACATTTTCTTTACCACAATCGACACAAAAACCTTGTATGTTATAGTATTGTGACTATCCTATTATTCGAGGATTTGGACATTCCTTTATGAAATGATCTCCTTGGCACCTAAAGCATGGTCCTCTAGGGCCTTGTGTTCTTTGTTGTCTTAATGGGGGCTGTGGATTAGGGTTTGTATACTTCACATTTGCATAATCGGGCTCCCAACTGGGCTTCGATGGTGGACTATCATATTGATATGTTTCCACATGTTTTGGTGATTCTTTATAATATGCGGGTGGACTATCTACATGGGTTGAGTCAAAACTATTAGAATTGGGGTCACTTTCTGTGATGAGGGTGAAGAAGGCACTAAAGCCCGATTGAGGTTCTCTTCTACAGCAGTGTATTTGACTGAGATGACATTTGTTGGTGGGGGTGGCTGCTGAGCTAAAATAGGTTGAGGTCTCTATTGAGCCTGATAAAGATAGTTCTGAGGAGGCCTTTGCCACCTAAAAGTGATCCTACCTTTTAGGATTCTAATAGATTTGATTCCAACCACTTAGTTTTGGTGAAAAGATCAAGCCTACACATTTTGCTAGGGTTTATGATCAATAGAAGCTCCATGGAAACCATTGCAGGAAGTTTTTATCCTTTACCATTTGTAAAAGTCATTTTTTTACTTGAGAGAATATTTGTAACTACCACCAAATCATGGGACTTATTAGTTGGAAAGTCACAAATTCATTTGAGGGAATATCTCATATATTGGAGGGCTACTTTTAGTGAGAGCCAATGGAGTTTTCAAATTCAAATTCAAACATCACATCTATAAAAGATGGTTGGAAAACTCGCGGGCAAGATCACTTCAATTCTGAGCCATTGCTGATTAGCTTTGTAAGAGAGTGAGGCTCACATAGTAGCCTACACTATTCACCATGATTAGGCATTGATTATCAAGCCTATGATCTTGTACAACATTGTTCTTTAATACAATAGATCTACATTTCTCATCTATGGTCTCTCTATCATAGTCACTCATAAAAGTCAACTTGTACTAATCATATCTCAATCATTTCTTTACCATTTTCAATGTTCTATAGCTTCTTGGAATCAGCTCCAAGTACTCTACATGCTCAAAAATGTTGAAGGAAATCCATTCAGCAAATTTGAAGAAAAGTGCATCGAAGCACTCAATGGTCAAACTCTGCAGAGGTCCTAAAAAATCTGGGGTAATGATTCAATTGCTAAATTGATTGCTTTGTGTATAGTGCATCATTTTAAGTGATTCCATTTGGAATCATTAACTTACTAAGCTAATTTGATATCTCCAAAAGGAAATTTTCTAATTCCTACTACTGGAAGCACTGAGCATAACAAGCAGCAAGTGTGTGAACAAAAATAGAAGGTTTTTCATAGAACCTTCAAATTGCAAGTAGTCTATTTTGATTCAATCATTTCGCACATCATTTCCAAAGTACATAGGCACTTTTATAGTTTCATTGGAAAGCTAAGAGGGCCCACAACTCAACTCTAAAGCTACAAGGGGTTGGTACAAAGCAAGATATGGCAGTACCTACTCATTTCTTGGAGTGTCCATCCATCTTTCCCAATAGTGGTATCAAAGCAAAGCTAAGCTAAAATGGGAGATGGTTTTCCTTCTTTCATTGATAAATTGGACAGGAACAAATATCAAGCATGGTCCTTGAGGATGAAGACATACTTGCAAGGAAGGAGGCTTTATGGATACATCTCAAGAGATGAGGACATGGCCATATTCAGAAGCAAAGGACAACCTACAAGAGAGGAGCATGAAAGACTCAACACATGGTGTGCCAAGGATGCATTAGCAAGGTCTTACTTGCTTAACTCAATTTTTTATTTTCCTCTTCCACATATTAGGAACTTTAAAACATCCCAAGAGACTTGGGAAACATTGTCTTCATATTTCTCTTCCAACATAAGGCTTAGGAAGAACCAATTGTGGATTGAGTTTACCACTCAAAGAAAGCAACCTAAGCAAGGTATCTCAAAGTATGTGACCAAAGTCAAAGATGTAGCTAATCAATTGACAAGCATATGAGTCGAAATTGAAGAGGAGAAGATTGTAAGGCAAGTAATCAATGGTATTAAAGCTGATGACAAATGGGAGAGCTTCACAAGTGCCATGGAATTGTACATGGACATGCAGATTCCAGACCTTACCACTCTCATGGGCCAACTATTTACCCATGAAGCCAAGGTCAACAAGAATGGAGATTCATCAAGAGGTAATAGCTCTTCTGCCCTATACATTGATAAAAGTAAGTCCAAAGAGAAAGGGAAGAACAAGAAGGTTGAAGATGAAGGAACTACCTCCCAAGCCAACTATGCAAGGAGAGGTAGAACCTCAAGAGGAAGGGACAGAGGAGGTAAGCAAGGTAGGGGGAGACCTTATAACACCTCACCATGTAATATTTGTGGATTCTCAAATCATACTACAGATGAGTGTTCCAGGAACTTCAAAAATTAGAGAGGTAGAGGATATCAAAGAGGTGCATACACACAAGCAAGAGGGAGATTCAACCACCATCAAGGATAAAATAACAACTACAACAACAATTACAATAGCAACTACCAAGGAGGCTACAAATCAACAAAGGATTACAACAACTATACAGAGGAGCAAGAAGATTCCCTTCTGATTATGAATATGACTTCAAAATGAGGTATAAATGATGACCATCTTTTCGACATTGACTTAGGATGCTCAAACCATGTGGCAGGCAATGTAGCTCTTCTCTCTAACCTTGAGGAACCAAAGGGTAAACATCAGGTACAAACAGGTGATGACACCAAGCACTTAGTGATTAAAGTAGGAAATGTTAAGATGTGTGATGGAAATAAAAATCTATTGAGTAGGGTTCTATATGTACCCACAATTACCAGGAATTTGATGAGTGTTGGATAGATTGTGGAAAAGGGCTTGTATGTCAGGTTCAACCAATATGGAGCATTTGTGGAGGATCCCCAACATGGATTCAAGAGAATTGCCAAAGGAGAAAAAGACAGGTAGATTACTCACTTTTGAACTTGAGGATACAAGGAACATTGCACTTTATAGTTACAAAGATCAAACACTATCAGAGCTTGAAATCTGGCATAAGAGGTTAGGGCATGTTGGTGAAAGAATGTGCTTGGGATACGTAATGTATCCAAGCAACACATGATTTATAAATGTGGTGCTTGTCAATTTGGAAAATCTCACAAGTTGCCCTTCTCAAGGAAAGGTTACGTGCATGAGGACTACCTAGAGCTTGTCCATACAAATGTATGGGGACCAAGTAAGGATCCCTTAATTTCTGGATCAAGGTATTATGTATCTTTCAATGATGATTTCAGTAGGTGGACTGTATTGTACTTTACGAAGCACAAAGATGAAGTATTCAGTTGCTTTAAAAAGTATCTTGCACTTGTTGAGAATCAAACAAGAAGAAACCTAAAGACATTAAGGTCAGATGGAGGAGGTGAGTACTTCTCAAATGAGTTTGATACATTCTTTCAAGACAAAGGAATCAAGAGAGAAATTACAACAAGATATACCCCTGAGCAAAATGGGGTGGCAGAGAGGAGAAATAGATTAATTATTGAAATAGCTAGGTCAATGTTAAATGAGAAAAAATTACCTAATTACTTGTGGGTAGAGAGTTATCTACTACCACTTATCTTGTAAACACGTTGCCATCCAAATCTCTTGATGGGATGACCCCATATGAAGCATGGCATGGTAGGAGACCTTCACTTGATCATTGCAGGATCTTTGGATGTGTTGTTTATGTGCATATCCCTTCTCAAATAAGAGGTAAGCTAGACCCTAAGGCAAACAAGTGCATCTTCCTAGGGTATGACTTGAATCAGAAAGGATACAGGTTCTAGAATCCTTCCAACAAAGGATTCATGGTTAGTAGAGATGTTGTCTTTGATGAGAATGACTCTTGGTTTGAAAGTGAATGCAGGAAAGTTAAGCTACCTTATGACTTGGAAGAGGAGTTTCCAAGCCTCACTAAGGAGGAGCCTAATCAGATTGAAGACATCAACTGAGATGATGAGGACATCATCAACTTAGAAGAATTCAAGGCATGGAAGTCTAAAGGCAAAGTCAAGATGAAGAAGTTGGAGGATATACCTGAAGCATCCAACCAAGCAATCAGAAGATCTCAATGGGAGAGCAAGAAGCCAATTAGATATGAGTATGAAACTTCCTTAATTAGTAAGCACTCTACTTATCTTGCAACAGACTTGTCATTTGAAGAGCCAGCATCATATGAAGAGGCAAAGACCAAAACCGAATGGAAGGAAGCTATGGATGAGGAAATTGAAGCACTCAAGGACAATGACACTTGGAAGCTAGTGCCAAAGAAGGAGTCTATGAAGGTAATAGGTTCTAGATGGATCTATAAGATCAAAATAAATTCTGATGGATCACTAAGCAGGTACAAAGCTAGACTTGTGGTGAAGGGTTTTGCACAAACCCAAGGAGTTGATTATTAAGAAGCCTTCTCACATGTGGCAAAAATGCCAACCATTAGGGTATTGGTAAGTGTGGTTGCATCAAAGAATTGGAACATGTATCAATTGGATGTAAAAAATGCATTTCTAAATGGTTGGATTTCAGAGGAGGTGTACATGTCTCAACCACCTGGCTATGAGGATCCAAGCAAGGTAACATATGTATATAAATTGAACAAAGCTCTTTATGGATTGAAGCAGGCACCTAGGGCATGGAACCATAGGTTGACTAGATACCTTCAGGATCAAGGATTTATCATGAGCAAAACAAATACATCTCTGTTTGTCAAAAGAAATAATTCAGAGGTAATATACAAATGTGTATATGTTGATGATATCATACTCACAGGTAATGATGCTAATGGCATCAAGCAGATCAAGAATCAGATGATGCAAGAGTTCAAAATTAGTGACCTTGGATCACTAAAATATTTTCTTGGACTTGAGTTATTCTATACTAACTTTGGAATTTATATTACTCAGAGAAAGTATATACAGGACATGTTGAAGAAGTTTCATTTGTAGGATGCCGAAGTTGCAAGTACGCCAATGGAGGTAAACCAAAAATTAAGTGCTCATGAAGGTGATGTGCTTGAGAACATTGTAGGTTACCAAACCATAGTGGAAAGCTTGAACTATGCTGCATTGACAAGGATTGATATTGCTTATGGAATAAGTGTTCTAAGTCAGTTTATGCACAAACCTAGGGCACCTCATTTGGAAGCTGCCAAGAGGATTTTGAAGTACCTTAAGGGCACTCAAAATCAAGGATTGTATTTTCCTTATACCTCAGACTTGGACATCAAGATATATTTAGATGCAGATTGGGCAGGCTGCAAAGATGATAGGAGTACCTCAGGATACCTATCTTTTGCAGGTGACAAACCTATATCATGGTCTTCAAAGAAGCAACCTATTGTTGCTTTATCATCTACAGAGGAAGAGTATAGAGGACTGGCCAATGCTACTCAAGAGGCCATATGGATCAGATTGTTATACACATATTTAGGTTTGCATACTACATCTTCAATGACTTTTGGAGATAATACAAGCTCATTACATCTTGCAGCAAATTCTATTTATCATGCTAGGACCAAGCATATAGAGGTCCACTATCATTATGTGAGAGAGAAGCTGTTGAGCAAGGAAATTCAGTTGGCATATGTATCAACTAATATGCAATGTGGAGACTTGTTAACTAAAGCATTCGTTGGTACAAAACTTTGCAGGTTTAAATCAATGATTGGATTGCAGGACAATCATGAAGATTGAAGAAGAAGACCAAGCCAAAATGTTTGGCTTGAGGGGGAGCTGTTGGTGCAAAGATCAAGCCTACACATTTGGCTAGAGTTTATGATCAATAGAAGCTCCATGGAAAGCATTGCTAGGAAGTTTTTATCCTTTACCATTTGTAAAAGTCATTTGTTTGACTTGAGATAATATTTGTAACTACCACCAAATCGTGGGACTTGTTAGTTGGAAAAATCATGACTTCATTTGAGGGAATATCTCCTAGATTGGAGGACTACTTCTAGTGAGAGCCCATTGAGGGTTCAAATACAAATTCAAACATCACATCTATAAAAGATGGATAGAAAACTCGTGGGCAAGATCACTTCAATTCCGAGCCATTGCTGATTAGATTTGTAAGAGAGTGAGGCTCACATAGTAGCCTACACTATTAACCATCATTAGGCATTGATTATCAAGCCTATGATCTTGTACAACATTGTTGTTTAATACAATAGATCTACATTTCTCATCTATGGTCTCTCTGTCATAGCCACTCATAACGGTCAACTTGTACTAATCATATCTCAGTCATTTCTTTACAATTTTCAATGTTCTATAGCTTGTTGGAATGAGCTCCAAGCGCTCTACATGCTCACATATTTTGAAGGAAATCCATTCAGCAAATTTGAAGAAAAGCACGTCTAAGCACTCACTCGTCAAACTCTATAGAGGTCCTAAAAAATCGGGGGTAATGATTCAATTGCTAAATTGATTGCTCTGTGTATAGTGCATCATTTTAAGTGATTCCACTTGAAATCATTAGCTTATTAAGTTAATTTGATATCTTTAAAAGGAATGTTTCTAATTCCTACTGTATTGGAAGCACTCAGCATAACAAGCAATAGGTGTGTGAACAAAAATAGAAGGTTTTTCATAGAACCTTCAAATTGGAAGTAGTCTATTTTGATTCAATCATTTCTCACATCATTTCCAAAGTACATAGGCACTTGTATAGTGTCATTGGAAAGCTAAGAGGGCCCACAACGCAACTATAAAGCTATAAGGGGATGGTACAATGCAAGATCTGGCAGTCACTACTCATTTCTTGGAGTGTCCATCCATCTTTCCCAACACTTAGTTGGTATGAAGTACAACTCTTGAAGTCATGATAGTCTCTCTTTTACAATTATCTTGAGTTAAACTTATGGATTTTACAGGAGGTTGTCATATGTGACTTATCGATAGTCACACCCAAGTTGTGAAGTAAACCTTTGATATTTGGTCAAGCATCAAGGCTGGCCAAATGTACCAACATGAGGCTCGTCTTGTTTACCTCCAAAAATAGTTTGAGAGGCTGCATATGAATGAAGGTGATTCTATGGATAGTTTTCTAACAAAGATCAAAGACTTGAAGGAAAATTTAATTTTTGCTGATGAAGTCTTGCATGATGGTTCACTTATGCAACCTGTTTTGAATGGTCTTCTGATTCATACCAGAGTTTTCTTCTACTCTTCATTTGATGATGAAAGGAAATCCAAATGCCTTAACATTTGAGGAGTTAGTCTCTATTTTGTTGCAGGAAGATCAGTCTATGTAGAACAGGTCCATTATGCATGTTGCAGATCAAGCTTTCTTGGCTCATTAGAAGGGCAAAGGTAAATGGAGCTCTTCTACTAGTAAGCAAAAATCTACTAATTTACAGAATCAAAGAAGGATATAGAGATGAAAAGAAAACAAGAAAGTAAAAAAATTTTGAAAGTAATGTAAAGCTAACGAAAATGTGTTTAGTGTGTGGAGATATAGACGATAGCCTTATGCTTTCAAAATTGTACAAAAAAAAAAAACATTTTACTCCATTATCATCCAATTTCCTACGATGTTGCTCAAACACTAATGCATATGCCAGACAACCAAAAACATGTAGATGAGCGACGGATGGCTTGCAACCATGCCAAGCCTCATATGGAGTGATAGATTCTAGTGCTTTAGTGGGACGCGTGTCAAGTACATATGTTGTACACATTATAGACAGAAGCCAAAAACTATGTGGTAAAACCTGACTCTTGACCATACACCTCACCATCTCCATGAGTGACATGTTCTTGTGTTTAGCAACTCCATTTTTTTGTGGTGTATACGGCATTGTACATTGATGTTTTATCCCATGTTGTTAGAGGAAGCATATTTTGAGGGAAATTATGTGTAATTTGACAACTTTTTGTAGATATATTTATCCAAATGATGTAAAAATTGGGAAGAGTCTTCCTCATCAAAAGTAGGATCATATGTATTTTTCTTAGAATTTTTGGAAGCTCTTTGATAGCATATTTTTAGAATAGAAGGCAAAGAGGATCAAATTTCAAGTGTCAAAAGGGACACTTGAAAAGTATAAAAGATAATTTCTTCTATTTTGAAGAGGTGGGTGTATTATTTCCATGCTATCCAAGTAATGTGAAGAGCTTTCCTACAGAAAATCGTGTTTCTACTTCCATGATCTTATTCTTGATTTATTGAGTCTTCTCATTGTGTGATCCATGGAATTTGTGAACTTTTCTTGTGTATTTCTGAATGAGATGTATGAAGAGAGGTGAATTTTAGTATATTGAGCAAGAAAGTGCAGAAGATCAAAGCTGGAATGAGAAATTCTTAGTTTTTACAGACTCGCGATTGCCTCGCTTGTGTGATATTATTTAATTTGATGAAAGGAAAAGTGAAATGTTGTTATCTTTGCATATGTAGATTTCTTTTTGACAAAGTACCAAGAAAATTTTGTCAATCTTGGAAAAGATGACATAGTTGCAATGAGGAAAGTCAAGTAAAGTAGCTATGTGCAAATTGATTGTTCCATTTGCTTGTCCTAACTGAAGTGATAGTCTTGAGGAAAGATTGTTTAATCACTTGAAAAAAAGGTTGTTCAGTTTATCTCTGCATGAATTGATAATTGTACTTTTTAACATATATTTTCTTAAAAAGCTCTATTTCCATTGTGCGATTGCAAACATAGTGAGTACAACCAATCATAAGTCAAAAGATCAATGGATCTTGAAACAAGAAAACCCTAAGTGAAGTGTTTTCCTTGATTTAGGGACTAAATTACTAAAAAAATTCATAAAATCTAATGAAAATCCAAACAAATTTATTTTTACTAAGGAAGTTTTGCATGAGGTTTGTGTTGAATAGTGGAAGAGGACAAGTTGAAGAAAAATTCAGGAAATTAAATATATATATATATATATATATATATATATATATATATATATATATATATATATATATATATATATATATATATATATATATATATATATATATATATATATATATATATATATATATATATATATATATAGAGTAAAGGTGTTGTTTCTTTTTTCAATTCCAATCTCTTGTGAATAGTTGGGTGGTGCATAATTGCAGGTGAAAATTTATTTGGAGGTGTTGACGAACATTGGAGAAGACCAGGTGGGAAGAAAAGTCAAAAAGTGCAAAAGCAGGGAAGCTCAGAAAAAACACAATTCTCATCTCAGAATCATGATTTTCAGTAAGATAATGAAATTGATTCAGTTGCACTATTGGGCATTAAGGTAAGCCATTTTAAGGTTTCATAAGTTGCACAATTTAAGGAAATCAAAATTTCAGTAAGAATTGAGCACCAAGTGATCATATTTGAGAATTGGACACAAAATCGTGATTTTCATCAGTAAAGAGAAAGCATGAAACTTTTGTTTGAGGGAATAAGATTTTATAAATGAAACAAAAAACTTGCACAAGAACAAGACTCATTAAAGTGAGAACTCAAATTTGTCAAAAAACACTCACAATTGCGATTGTCTGAAGCCTATAAAATCATAAAGTCACTAAAAAAATTAGTCATTTGAGTGAGAGAGCGAGTGAAGAGAGCAGGCAGAATCGCGATTCCCTGCATTCATAGAAGCTTTTGGGAGATTTTTTGATCAACCAACAAGTTAATCTTCTTCACATTGATTTTACACATATTTTCAAGTTGGAAATATTTGGTTAAGATAGGAAAAATAGAAAATCGTTGAAAACACAGAATCACGACTTTCAATACTTTTGAATTTTTTGCATGATAAGTTGTCATTTTCTTGTGAGTTCTTTATTGCGTGTTAATATTTTGATAAGGTGCTCCTAATGGTGTGAAAAGAATTCAAGAAAATCAAAATCCAAAAATTACAAGGAATTTGCACAAAATCGCAATTCTGTGAAAAAACTCAAAATCGAGATCCCTAGAATACGACTTTCATGAGAAAATCTTGTTTTATACGATTGTGAGCAATCACGATTGTCAGGGGTCACAGAATCGTGAAGACCACAATTCTCATAACAGAATCATGAAAACCACGATTCTCATCACAAAATCGTGAAAACCACGATTCCCATCACAGAATCATGAGAAAATACGATTCTCATCACATAATCGTGAAAAACACGATTCTCATCATAGAATCGTGAAAACCACACCACGATTCTTATCACAGAATCGTGAAAACCATGATTCCCATCACAGAATCGTGAGGTAGAAGAAGTAGAGGATTACAAAGTGCAATTTGAAGCATTTGGTCTAACCCTAACTGGACCTGCATTATCTTGGTTCATTCCATTGAGGAAGGAAATGTACCCAGATATTGAATCCTTCCTTGAGGCCTTTATAGGAGAATTCTCCAAAACTGGAATCAAACATAGTACAACTACACTGATACATAGTTTCAAACAACAAAAAGATGAAAATGTGAGAGAAGCAGTCAGGAGACTCAAGCAATACATTGATAGATGTCCAAGAGAAGAGGTACCTTCAATGGCTAGACAAGTGTCTTTGTTCATAGAAGGATTGAGGAGTGCACAATTAAGAACCTTGGTGTATTATAGGAGATTTCCTGATCTAGGGGCGTGTGTGAAAGAGGCAATAGATTTAGAAGATAATAGAGGACAAGATTTATTAGCATTTGATCAACCAAGAACAAATGAAGATAGAATTCCATCAATGGAAGAATAAGCACAAGCCATTGCTAAAGCCCTAGAAGTTAACACCAAAACAAATTTGATTAACACCAGAATATCAACCAATAAGAAGTGCTATAATTGCGGGGAGAGCCATTTGGTTCAACAATGTCCTTATCACAAACCACAACATTTGCAAGACAGGAAAACACTCAAATATTGTACCTTAGAAAGAAAATGGACAAATCATACTAGAGAGGAATGCTTCTACAACAAACAACCCATCAAAGAAAGGGAATATATGAACAAACATAATGTACAAAGAGAGTCTGGATTTTCTAAACAACCAACATCTGTACTGGGGCAGCAACCACCATTACCGACAAATGTAGTACCAATAAAATACACACCGGTAGAAGAGGAAAGCACAAGACCCAGATCATCTTACAGAGAGGATTACATTGATGTGATGGATATCAGGAAGATTGGGAAGGATTTGAATAGAGAGAACCAGAACTGCAAGCCTTAGATTTGGGAAATGGGAAAATTGAAATGAACACAACCACATTCATGTACATAACTAATAATTACCTGTCCAATCAGAAACCCCAATTCAAAGGAGGCTAGAGGATAACCTCTTATAGATGTGGGGGGAGCATTTCATTAGAGACTGTCCACAACCTCCAACATTAAGAATAGAAGGAGCCTATTGTAAGGATTATGGCAGGGAGCATTTGATAAGAGATTGTCCAAGAAACCCTCAAAAACAACAAAACACATCTAATAACATACCATTAAAAGCAGTTAACATAATGGAGCAAGAAGAATTTAGTGATCGTGAACATGTAACTGTAAATGCCATAACAAGAGCTTAAGTTAAACAACAAAGCATAAAAAATGAGACACACACACAGGACCACAAGATAAATTTATTTACAAAAGAAAAGAAAAACAGACAAAAAGGGAGCTGGGAAAGAAAGATGAGAATGGGTAAAAATCTAGAAGAGGAAACTGTAGGGAACTCAAACAATGGCCAAGAACAAAATACACAAACACAAAATGAGGTAAAAAATTCAAAAAGCTTGGAGACTCTGATAGAAGCATACAAAGGGAGAATTCAAGATGGACCAAATCCTACAGATCATGTGCTGGTATATCCTATGCCAGATATATAGGATGAGAGAATGCAGAGATGTAAACAAATCATACAGGAAGCACAACACAAGTGTGAAGAGATAGACAATCATCAGAAAACAATTGAAGAGTTAGATGCAACAAAAATCAGGAAACATTTAGCTCATGGAGAAAATTCACAAATAACCTTCCAAATCAATATAGACAAACATTGTACCATTCTATATCAAACCACAATGGAAGAGTTAGTAAAACAAAATCCTCATTTACAACATAATATGAAAAATTAGGAAACAAAGTCAAAGAGCCTAGATCCACAACCACAGGAAATGGAAGAATTGTTGTACATACCTATTGATAAGATAGGAGGATACTGTGAAGGAGAAGAAGGGAACTCAACTTTGAGAATACAATTTGGTGATAATCATGCCAAGGCTATATTAGATAGTGGATTTGAAGTGGCAATTATGACTAAACAAACTTGGGAGAAATGGGGAAAGAATGAGCCGATACCTACCAAAATGAGATTACAACTTGCAGACGGACACATAGAAATACCTCTAGGAATTTGGGAAAAGGTGATTGTGGAAATATGAGGAATAGAGATAGAGCACACTGTTGCCATAGTTGAATTTCCACAACCTACCTCATATGAAATTATCCTAGGAAGACCATTTATGAGACGAATGCAAATTGTGCAAGATTGGGGTAGAGATTGCCTATATCTTCAAAGTAAAGGAAGGGTAACCAGAGTAAATTTAAGAAATGGACAGTATTGTGATATATCCCCTCAGGAATGGTTCAAAGTTCATCAAAATCAAGAATCAAGTGAGGAATCTGGAAGTGAAGATCAGAATGAGAAAGAATCATCAATTTGGAAGTGTAATGTGATAAGGAACCACATACATAAAAGAAGGTTGTTAAAAAAAGAGGATTGTCAAGGAGAAAGGAAGTCACAAGATGAAAATTACATTCCACAGAAATTTGAAGATGAAGAATTTGAGCCTTATGGATGGAATCAGATTTTGACTACAATGGATTTGGCCAATGATGAATATGTGGGAGTCAAATTTCAAAATCAAGAGGGATATGATATTTTTCATATTGGAATACAAATGATAAAGGTGTCAAAAGCAGAGGAGAATTTGAAGGAAAAAGACCTATGAAGTAGAAGACAGATTACTTTTAAAAATGAAACAAAAAAGGGATAAGAAAAAGGGGGAGTCATATGACAATGGAGAATAGACTAAGAAGGTGGTGATTACTCAAGAAGAGGGAGAAGATAGGCACATTGTCATTGCTGATGACATGACAAATCAAGAGGAGAAAGCATTGATGAAATTGGCTAAAACTTATAGGGATGTGTTTGCTTACAGGTATAAGGATTTGAAAGGAATTGATCCTAAAATTTATGAACCTAGCAAACAAAGACACTACACATTCAATGACAAATACTCTGCTAAAATAAAGGAGGAGATTGTCAAATTACTGGCTGCCAAATTCATCTATGAAATTGAGTACACAGAGTGGATATCTCCTATAACTGTGGTACCTAAAAAGAATGGGAAACTCAGGGTATGTATTAATTTGAAAAAAGTTAATGCAGCAACTATAAGAGATAGTTATCCATTACCAATAACAGACCATCTCTTAGAAAGGGTTGCAGGCAAGGAGGTCTATAGTTTTTTGGATGGTTTTTCAGGATATAATCAGGTGGCTATAGCTTTGGAAGACCAACATAAAACTGCCTTTTCCATAGAGTGGGGAATATATGCATTCAGGGTCACGCCTTTTGGTTTAACCAATGCTCCAGCAACCTTTCAAAGGCTGATGTGCCACATATTCAAAGAATTTCTTAGAAACATAATGGAAATTTATGTTGATGATCTTTGCACTTTTTCATTAAAAAGACAAGATCATTTGAAAGATCTGGAAAATATATTCAAGAAAGGTAGAACATACAGAGTATGTTTAAATACTGAGAAATGTGTATTCTTTGTGAGACAAGGGAGAATGTTAGGTCACATAGTCTCTAGAAATGGAATTTCAACTCATGAGAGGAAAATTAAGGCCATAGTGGATCTACCAAAACTGACAAATGTAAAAGAACTTCAAACATTTATGGGAAATTGTGGGTATTATAGAAAATTTGTACACAAGTTTGCAGATATTGCAAAACCTCTGTATGCATTAATTACAAAATTTGAATGGACCACAGAATGTGGCCAAGACTTTGAGATTTTAAAAACTTTCTGGTGAGAGCACCTATTCTAAAAACTCCACAGTGGAATCAAATTTTTCATGTTCATGTTGATGCTTCAAATTTTGCTTTAGGATGTGTTTTGGCACAACCAATAGAAGGAAGCAAATTAGACTTTCCAATTGCTTATGCTAGTAGGCGATTAAATTTAGCTGAAAGAAACTATACAACCACTAAAAGGGAAGGATTGGGAATGATATTTGTTGTAAAGAAGTACATATATTATCTTTTAGCCAACAAGTTTAAATTCTTTGTGGATCACCAAGCGTTACTTTACTTAGTGAACAAACCATGTCACATACGTAGGATAGTCAGATGGTTCCTACTATTAATGGAATTTGAGTTTGAGGTAGTGGTCAGACAAGGGAAAACTCATTTAAGAGCAGATCATTTGTCCAAGATACAAACCAGAGAGCCAAACTCACCTTTAGATGATGAATTACCAGATGCATATCTGTTCAAAATAGAAAGTATTCCTGATTGGGCAATGACTTTGGTGCCTTTGTTAACCATGGGACCTTGTAGAACACAAGGAAATAACACACATTTGGTATTACAAAGTAGGAATGTTGTCTTACTAGTTGGGCATTTGTATCATATAAATCATATTGGTATATTGGAATATTGTACTCTAGAAGATGAGCAGCAGGAATATCTAAGAAAAGCGTATTGTTGGAATCCATGTACTCATCCTTCCATGGTAGTCACTTTAAACAATCTTAATAGAATGGGGGTACATTGGCCTACAAAGATTCAAGATGTGGAGAAATATGTTTCCAATTGTTTTAAATGCCAATCTTTCCAAAATTCAGAAATTACAACTTTGTACTGGTTTCAGAAAAATCCAGATTGGAGTACACACATAATTGAAGAGTTAAGAAGAAATAAACCATTAGAGCCAGTAAAAGTTAGTGCAGATTCTAGGAATGTACAGACAATCTCTGAGGAGTATCAACTGATAGGAGACAAATTGTACAAGAAAGGAATGGATGGATATTTAAGAATATGTGTTCCTGAAGATAAGTATATGGAAATGTTAGAGATGGCACATTTTGGAGTAGCAGGAGGACATTTTTCAAGTGAAAGGACTACTAAACTCATTTTATATTCTGGTTTTTGGTGGCCAACTCTCTTTCCTGATGCAAGAACATATGTGAAAAGATGTGACATTTGTCAAAGAGTAAATCAACCAAGTAAAAGAGATGATATGCCATTAGTGCCACTTATTTCAGCAAGAGCATTTAGCAAGTGGGGATTGGATTTCATTGGACCTATCCATCCTCTTGCAAGACATTCTCATGCTGAATATATACTAGTAGCTATAGATTACCTGACCAAATGGGCAGAGGCTAAGGCTACAAATAGAAATGATGCTCAAACCACTGCACGATTTCTTTATGAAAATATTATCATCAGATTTGGATTACCAATTGAATTGGTAATTGATAGGGGGACTCATTTTTTAAACCAAGTAATTGAAAATATAACTGATTATTTCATGATTAATCATAGAAAGTTAGCCCCTTATCATCCACAAGCAAATGGATTAGCAGAAAGTACTAATAAAGTGCTTTGCACTGTTTTATCAAAATTGGTAAATACAAACAAGAATGATTGGGATTTAACTTAATCATGTCTTATGGGCATATAGAGTGGCATACAAAAGTGCTATTGGTACAACCCCATTTAATTTGGTCTACGAACAAAATGCAGTCTTGCCATTAGAATTTCTCATACCAACAATAAAGGTGGGGAATCAATTCAAGTGGACTAGACATGAATTATCTGAAAGAGTGGTGGAATTGGAAAAACTTGGAGCTTCTAGACTTCAAGCAATTATGAGCATATATGCAGATAAAAGGAGACAAAAAGCATATCATGATGTTCATATTAAAGAAAAGGATTTGCAAGTGGGGGATCTAGTTTTATCATATACCTTGAAAGAACATCAGAAAAAATTTCAGAAGAAGGGACATGGACCTTACATTATCAACCAAATCAGTAACAGTGGAGCTGTCCAATTAGCTAATATAGATGGAGAAATCATGCCCAATTTCATAAGTGGATGTAGAATAAAAAGGTATGATTTTCCATTAACTACTCTTGAATGGAGAAGAATACATCAAGCTCAAAACAAGAAAAAAGAAGAGGAAAAAATTAGATATGAAGCTCAACAAGAAGCAAAAGAAAGAATAAAGAAATTTAAGGAGATTAGAGATGTTCTTGCATGTGAAACACCTTCAAGGGTGGTGAGGGAGCATTTGCCTGTCATAACAATGAATTTTCATAATGAACAAATCAAGGTTTTGTTAGATTCAGGTGCACAAGTCAATTTGATAAGTTCAGGATAATTGGAAAAATTAAAATTCAAGAGGAATAAGAGCAAAACATTTATCAAAACACTAGATGGTCAGATAATACAAAGTTTGTCTTCACCATCTATTGAAGTTAAGTTCAATAAAGAAATTATGAAAATATACTGTGAAGAATGGCTTGATCATATGATGAATAAGAAAATGATTTTAGGACAACCATGGCTGAGGCAAGGTAAAATAATTTTGGATTTTGAAAGTATGAAGCTTAAATTGACAGTAAATGACAAAAGGTTTTTAATGTTTTTGTTGAGTAATGAAGAACAGGGAATTCAACAAGAAATCTATGACTTGGATTTGGAAAGATTTACCTTTCCAATAGAAGATACAAAGGAATCAGAGAAAGAACTTCTCCATGAACAAAGGCAATTTAGAGAAAAACAGACGAAAATTGAAGAAACCAAATTTGTTGAAAAAACAGTTGAAAGGTTGAAAGTAAAAAATAATCAGAAAAAATCTAGACATCAAGACAAAATGGATGTGGAAACTGAAGACATCCAAGTACTCTTCATCAAAAGAAGATTGTTCTACTCCAAAGGCAGAATCATCAGGAATCAAGTATTTCTGGGTGAAAAAATCAGATCTGTTTCAATGTACCAGAAATAAGGACAAATACACTGAAACACTTCAAAAGCATGAAGAGCCACAGATGAAGGAAAGGGCAATACTGTCATCAGATATACAGTTGGGATTCTTACTTAAGAACTCAAAATTTCATCAGAATGGATTCACGACATTCTTGAAATTATTTCCATGTACTTTACCTCATTCTTTTTCTAGGAAAAAGAATAGGAGGGGAAGAGATAAAAGAAAAAAAATATTATTATTTAAAAAAAGAGAAAAAAAGTATCAATTATTCTTTTATATATATATGACAAAGATTTTTTTTATATTATTACCAGCAAGATATAGGTTACAATATGGGAAGAACTATGGAGTTACAATTTAATTCTTTTTTCTTTGACATTTTTTTCCTTCTCTTTTTATATATGCTTGATTCTCTTAATTCCATTCATTGTTTTCTTTTTTATCAAGGCATTATATATCTTGCTACACATGTGATGATCACTTTAATTGTGTTACACATTTGATATAATAAGAAAAATATTATTTATTTTTTATTTTTTCAAATTTATTTTTTCTCAAGAAAATGGTTTTTTTTTATATCTCCTGTAACTTATGTGGTGGGAGTTTTTTGGTGTGATATGTTATATTTCCTCCAGGATGGTGAATACAAAAGAAATACCTATTCATGACTTCAAAGCTGATTCTGTAACATTGTCAAGAGGACATTGGTTTTTAGACAATGAAGTAGTGGTGGAAGATGTGGAATTAGAATCTGATGAAGAACAAAATCTTTGAGAAGCTGAACAGATAGCCAAAGAGTTGAGGCAAACAATCAATATTATTGGTCAGCATATCTTTACAGTGGGGGTTGGAGGCTACAAATATACTATGCTATGCCAAGAATTCTACATTAGGGCAAAAAACAGCCCAAAAAGGGCCGATTTCAATTAGTTGTGCTTAATCTGGATTAAAGTTGTCAAAGCCTTTAAGAAATTCCGTGTAAGTTCATTTAAAATGTATCTTATGCAAATTTTGAAGAGAGAGAAACTCGTATGATAATCATGAAAAGTTTGTGTGATATCTTACGCCTCGAAGTTTGTGCTCATCGGGTGCTGATAAAAATTCAATTTTTCCTCTTGTTCATGGACCTATATAATGTGTGCTGATGACGTTTTGCGCATTTTTACTCTACTTTTCATAGCAGGCCTATTTCTCTCTTTCACATCATTTTAGACACTTGCCGGTCACTTTTCGTAGCAGATCATGGAGAACCTTAACCCAAATACTCAGGCTGAGCTTTCAAACAATCGAAATCATTGTGAAAAGTTCCATATCAACATTGCAGTTAGTCATGAGTATGCGACGACAAGAAAAGTATTCCGCAGGGCTCTTCATTCTCCTGAAGTGGATGGATTGCGTAAGGAAGGCAAGAAACATATCGACATATGGACAGATGGATCTGTTTATCCAATTGATCCATAAACTGGAAGGTATCCCCCTTTTCATAATCTTTATGATCTGATTACATTTGTAGGAGATGGTGAGGATGGTTTACGAGGCTATTGTTCAAGGCTCTAGGATATTTCAAGGAATTATGTACAATACATAAACTATCTATAAAACACGCTACATCAGAAGGATTTACATATGAGGGAGCTAGAAAGCAAATTATCCACTTTATGTTCTCAGTTTGAGTCTTTTAAAAAAATGAAAGAAACTCCTATAGGTTTGAGAATGTGGTCAAAATGAGTAAAACCTATTTTAGATTTGACTAAAAAATCTGGCCAAAAAAAGAAAAGAATGAAAATTGTAAGAGATCATGTGACAAATGTGCTAGGTTTCAATATGTTGAGTAGTTTTGAGTGCGTACATTTCTGTAATGAAATTATGAGTCAAAATGATGTTTTAAGACTATTGAAACTGAATGAAAATACATTCTTGAAATGCTTTGTTTTCCAAAAACTCATGACAAAAATGAATTTGTTATTAGAACCATCTCAAATTTAGAAGATTTGTGATAGTGTCAGAGTGAGTAGGAAAGGTTATAGAGCAATCTCAAAACTTCGGTGTGAATTTTTAAAATTTAACAAAGTTAAAAGTTTTGGATTGCCTAAACCACATCATGTAGGAAAGTTTTGGCTCTGCTTGAATAAAAAGATCACATCTGTATTTGGTGAATATAAACACATTCACGGTAACATGCCTTATGAAGTAGGAAAACAAAAGTTACATTTCACTTACAATGCATTTAACAACGTATGGATAGATATTATAAAACTTCAAACATACATGGTTCAGTTCTATAATATAAAAGAACATGAATGTTTTGCTCTGTTGAAATTTGTAATCAAACTTGATGAAGCTGAGCTTAAAAAAAATAAAAAGATGGAGAGAATAAGTATTGCACTGATAAACAAAGCTTTGGACTATAGCCTTGGGAAATTGGATACCCCATCTCTCAAAGTACGATAAAAAATGGAGTTATGGTGGTTTGGCTGTGCTCAAGTTCCATCTGAGAGCCATAAAACACTTAAATGGTTATTCTCACATACCAACATTCCAAATGTTATCCAAAGGCATCATGCAGGAGAATTGTTCAATGTCAAAGACTACGGGAACTTTCAAGTTGAGTGGCATTTGAGTGGAGACCTAAAGATGCTCAAATGCATGTTTGGTATAAGTGGGGGAGCAAATTCTAAGTACCCTTGCATGTACCGCATGCAAAGCCGAGGCACAAATGGATGGATTGCTAGAGCTGAGGCTGAAGAGGCTCCTTCCAGACAAAATGTTATTCTTCATAACTACTCATCTTCTTCAATGATTTGGGATCCCATACTTCCAATAGCATTGACAAATGTACACATATGTACACTACATGCAGAGTTAAGAATCATTGACAAGTTGGTCCATCTTCACTTGGATTATGCATATTCTATCAAGACTAAAACTCTTGTAGATGAGTGCATAAAAAAATGTGAATGTCTTCTTTCAAAAATGGGATTTCATGGTGGTGATGTTCATCTAAGAAAAGATCCAAAGATTTTAGAAAATATAGGTGATGTACTACAGGATGTCTCAATGGGAGGTGCAAAAGCAAGGAGATTCTTCACCAACCATGATGACAAGCAACTAAATGCCATGTGGAATTGTTGGAAAAAATCTTGTGAGGTCACGACTAATGTAAAAAGCAAACCAGAAATAGCAAAAAAGAGAATGGAGGTGTGGGTCAAACTAGATAATTTTTTAAGATCATGAGGCAGCAGGTAACATCAAAAAGTTATGTGACAGATTTTAGAAAGGCGACCACAGAGCTTATAGAAACCATCATAGAGGCATGGGGTGCCAAAGACATAACATACTACTTGGTGAGTTCCAAAGATATTTTATTCAATTTATTTATTTTTAATTGAAATAAAGATCTGATTAGATTTTTCTGCTCTTCTAGCATATTCTTCTTGTGCATGGTGCATTCTTTGTAGAAAAAGAACCACTTGCCATATGGAACACCCAAGGCATGGAAAAATCTCATTATCAAGCAAGCACAAGCTTCTTTAGGTGCACAACGAAAGGAGGAGGAGTAACAAAGAGCAATGCCTTCAGAGAGCTTTTTGATTGGTTCTTTAGAAGACAATTGTACATTTCATGTTGTATTAAGCTTTGAAAAGAAATATGTCTATTACCATCAGATGACTTTGACCAGAGAACAGATCATGGATCAATAACAATTAATATTAGGACATGGATCAGTTACATCAAAAAAATTTGCAATGTCTTATATCACATTGGGCAATATCTGTATATGTACATTTGTTGAGTAATAGAATTTGAAAAAATGAAGTCATTCCTTGAGCCTCTTCAAAGAGCTTGGCTCTGGCAAATCACCTCTATATCTGAGGAACTCTTTTCTCCTGTATCCACCAATGCTTTTTAAATATGACACCCCTGCAGCCATTGCATAGCTTGAATAACAAAGAAAGTACCCTGCCCTTGAAGCATTGAGTCCTGGGGCATATCCAAAAATTCTGAATGCAACTACTCTTTCAAGCAACAGAACTCTGAAAGCATTAAAGGGTATTGGAGTAAAACCCATGTATTTTGATAAAGTCCTCAAGGAGAACAATGCAAAGTCTGGCTCCTCACTATAGTGCTTGTGAATAACACAAAAAGTTTCTGGGTTCAAGTTTGGAAGATAGTGGATAATTGAATGAATATCCACCTTTGCTTTTCCTTTCTCTTCTATGGTTTTTCTTGTTCCCTTGCCCCTGCCAAGGTAGTTGTATTCATCCAATATAGTTAACTATGGTAAAAATGAAAAACAAGGTCAGATGAAGTGCAAGCACACTTAAGGAGTCATGAAAAGTAACTTGAAACAATTAGACATAAAGCAAGAGACCCGACTGATGCAAGCAATTAGGGTCTTCAAAGAAATTCAGATGGTCGCTATCGCTTGCATCGGTCGTTATCAATATCTCTTTGGAAACTACCTAGAAACATGTTATACCTTGACATCATCTTCCTCAAGTCCAAACACGACCTCTGCAAGCGATAAGGCCCAACGGAAAATATCTGATGGGCCTTATCACTTGCATTGGTTGTGATCGATTTCTCATAGTTTAAATGGAGATCTTGGAGAAATTCGATACATACTAAAGATGTTGCATTGGTCGCATCTCCTTTCCTAAGCCTAAAACTCATGAGAATATATTTAACTACATACCTTGACCTCATCTTCCTCTTCAAGTCCAAAGACGACCGATGCAAGCGATAAGGCCCAATGAAAAATATCCGATGGGCCTTATCGCTTGCATCAGGCGTGGTCGATTTCTCACTTCATAAATGGAGATCTTGGACAAAACCTTAAATTCATGAGAATATATTCAACAACATACCTTGACCTCATCTTCCTCCTCAATGAGCTCTTTTGAGTCAATACATATTGTTCCTCTGTCCTCAGCAACATCCAAGAATGAATAGCCGTGCCCAAACGAGTATACTCCTAGTTGCTTTTGATGCTCATCAAACTCTTCATCAGCAAGTGTTGGCTTCTCTGAGATAGCTTTCTCAAAGCATTTTGAAAGAGCTTGTGATGAATCTTTGAATTCTTCATTTGACAAATCCAAATCAAGACGCAAAAATTCTTCTTTTCTTTCTCCTTTCTTATTGATGAATCTCCTTGCAACTTCTTCTGACTCAACTATAGATGCAAGACAGTAGTCCTCCCTATGATTGAAAAGTTCCTGAATGTAAAATAGAGGGATAAACTCCTTTTTAGAGATAAAGTAAAAAGGTAGATTCGGGAGAAGTAGGGACTTCTCACACACTTGAACTTCTTCAGTTGGCTCCCTTATTGCAGTCTCTGCTTTAAAAGTGGCCACATCAAAACCTTTGACGTGCTCTTCTTCTGCTTGGAGATTGATCTCTTCAACAATCTCCATGACACCTTTCATAGTTTTTGAGCTTCCCTCAAGTGTCAGCTCTAAGAAAGGCTCATCTTCAACATGAACACTTTCCTCCTTTTCAACTGAGATGTGATCAAGCCATATCAAGAAAGCAATGTTTAAAGGGAGCAAGCACCAGTCATTTTCATGCGCTGGGCATAAATCTAGCTTCCCTGGCAAAGGGGATATCCTTTCGCATTTTCTTATGATTTTTGCCCTATCTATTGGATCCTTCCCAAATATGTGAGGATGGACCTAGGTTTTCTGAGAAATAGAAAGAATCTTTCCATTGATCAACCCCAAGAATTTCTCCCAATCATCCTTAAGAAAACTTTTTGATTTCTCTAGGAGTTTTTCAAAATCAATCTTGGGGTTGAATATCGTCATTGCATCAGGAAAGTAATCTACAGTTAAACCCTCTTGAACCATGAAGTCAAGTAGTTTCTCTAATGGAGAGACACTAAGGATCTCATTCATTAATCCCTCCATCCTAGTTGCAGCTTCTCTTGTATGTCTATGAGGAGAACACAACCGATGCAAGTGACTAAAGCGAGTCAACGTGGGTCAAACAGGGAAAATTGCTTGTATCGGTTGTTGATATATTTAGGTAGTGATGTGTGTGAACACACTAGGACCGCCGGGGCACTTTTTTCCCTCTTTAGGAGGTTTTTTTTCCCCGGCTTGTATATACGTCTATTGCCCTAATGGGCTACTTATCTTTGTACATTCTCTAGTAATACATTCAGTATTGTCTTTCCAAGCTTCTTCTTCTTCCTTGTGTTGTTCGCGTGCTTCCGCAGACGTCTAACTCCAACAATTGGTATCAGAGTAGGTGGTCGCTTCATCTAGGGCGCCATTGACACTCCTCTGTTTGCAGTCTCAGATTCACACGAAATTTGGTGAGCATATTTAGGGTGTTTCAGAGATCAAAACAGCTTCACTATGTGGTGCCGAAATTGCGATCTGAGCTCGTTTCGGCTTCGGAACGCACTATTGTAGCGTTTGTGCAGGCTATTTTGTCTTTTTGTGCCAAAGGTATATACATATTTCTCTTCGCCAATATAAGCGTCTCGAAGTTTGCTACAGGTTGAGCAGAACTTGTCTGGGCAGTTCCGTTCAACTTTTTGAGATACAGTCAATTTTCTACATCAAGGTATTTTAGTCACCGGCCATGGTTGAAAGCAATGATGTATTCTGTATGTTGGATGTTGAGGATAAGTTGGATGGTACCAACTACCCATTATGGGCTTATATGATGCGACATGTATTGGTTGCAAAAGGACTATGGAACATTGTGCAGGGTGTTGAAAGACGTCTTGTTACACCTGTAACAACAGGTACTACGAATATAGGTGCTAGAGCTGATGAAGATGGTGTCAAAGATGATATTGTGCAGATTCCTGTTCGTGCTGTTGTTTTTGCTACACCTACTGCAGCAAAAACAACAGGACGAATGCTTTATTTGAGTCAGATGCTTTATTTGAAAACAATTGGAGAGTGAGCACATGAATGAAGGTGATTCTATGGACAGTTTCCTAACGAAGATCAAAGACTTGAAGGAACAGTTGATTTCTACTGATGAGGTTATACCAGATAGCTCACTTGTGTAGACCATTCTGAATGGTCTTCCTGATTCATATCAGAGTTTTGTTTCTACTCTTCGGTTGATGATGAAAGGCAATCCAAATGCCTTATCATTTGAGGAGTTAGTCTCTGTTCTGTTGCAGGAAGATCAGTCGAGGCAAAACAGGTCCATTATGCGAGTTGCAGATCAAGCTTTCCTTGCTAGTCAAAAGGGCAAAGGAAAATGGAACTCTTCAACTAGTAAGCAAAAATCTGCTAATTTTGCATATTCGAAGAAGGAAGATAAAGATGAGAAGAAATCAGAAAAGCAGAAATTGTTTTGTAAGTACTGTAAAGGGAATGATCATATCATAAAGAACAATCCAAAATTGGCTGCTAAAGAGGCAAAGAAGAAAGAGGCTGGAACACCAAAAATAGAGTCTGCAAACCTTGTGCAGGAAGAAGAATGGGTGTTTACTACTATCTGCAGTTTTGACCCATCTTCTCATGAGTAGTGCATGGCTGTAGTAGACTCAGATGTTTGGTATTTTGACAGTGGGGCGACCAAACATATTACCTTGCATCACAGTTTCTTCTCTTTACTCGAGCCTGCCCCTACGGGGAATACTATTACATGCGCCAACAACTCCTCTTATCCTGTTATGGGAGTTGGTAAGATCATTTTGACTACTGTTGATGGTAGTTCTTTCACTTTGTCAGATGCTTTATTTGTGCCAGGGATTGGCTTGGTTGTGAAATTTGTTGATGACAGGTGTACAGTTCATGATTTGTCAAATGGCAATGTGATTATTGCTTCTGGAATTTTATGCCGTGGGCTGTATAAGCTCATAGACTATGAAAGATCTGAAAATGATTTGGCATGTGCAGTAAATGATTCTCAGGCTATGTCAGATGCAAAGCTTTGGCATGCACGCTTTGGTCATCTAAATTTTGCTAGTTTGCTACGCGTGCAGAAATCTGAAATGGTGTCCTCTTTGTCCAAGCTTGAGGCACCTGGAAAACATTTATATGAAGGCTATATTTTGGGCAAAATGAAGTGTTCCTCCTTTCCAAAAGATGGTTCAGTTCAAGCTACGTAGAAATTGCAGCTTGTACATAGTGATGTTTGTGGTCCTATGTAGACACCTTCTTTTGGAAACTATCTTTACTTCGTGACTTTCATTGATAATTTTTCCATGCATGCATGGGTATATCCATTGAAGGCAAAGTCCAAAGTGTTTTTGTGCTTCAAACAGTTTTTGGTTTTGGCTGAAAATCTGTCAGGATGTAAAACGGGCACCCTCCGTTCTGATCGAGGGGGGAATATATGTCTTCTGATTTTAATGCATTTATGGCTGAACATGGGATAAAATACCAGTGTACAGTACCTTATACACCTCAACAGAATGGAGTTGCTGAAAGAAAGAACAGGTCACTCATGGAGATGGCGAGGTGCATGGTCAAAAGTCAGGCTTTACCACATAGTTTCTGGCTTGAGGCTATCATGTGTGCTGCATATGTACTGAACAGGTGTCCCACTAAAGCACTGCAATCTATCACTCCATATGAGGCAGTAAAATGTATTTTTGTTGGATACAGTTCTGAAAGTAAAGGCTATCGACTGTATCATCCACAGACTAAACACATTCTGGTTAGCCGTGATGTTGTCTTTGTGGAAGATGCTATTCAGCCATTGCTTTCATGTACTAAGGAGACATCTGTTAGCTCCAAAGACATGTATGATACTTTGATGCCTCTTTTTACAGGTGGACAGTCTAGTGCTGGTCCTAATGAGGCAACTTCTCAGCCTTTGCAGGTTTCATATGATGATGCAGATCATTCCATTTCTGATGCAGATTTACATGATGCACTTGTTGATGAGAGATCTGATATTGAGTAGGCAAAAACTATGCCAAAATGGCTGGTGTAGACTTTGCGTGACAGCAAATTTGATGCACCTTTCTCATATTGTACTTGTTCAGGCTCTCATAGTGTCTCCTTTGCATCATATTGCTATGCTATGGCTGCGTCTAGTCTCTGTGATGAGAATGAGCCTGTTCCTTTTGATGAAGCACAAAATTCAGAAAACTAGATGGCTGCTATGTAATCTGAATATGATGTTATAATAAAGAATGGTACATGGTCTTTATGTGACTTGCCTCCTGGCAAGAAGGCCATTGGCACTAAGTGGGTATACAAATTAAAGCGTAAACCTAATGGTACAGTTGACAGGTATAAGGTTAGGCTTGTTGCAAAGGGTTATGCACAGGAAAGAGGCATTGATTTTGATGAGACCTTTGCACCTACATGCCGTATGCTACTGTTCGGAGTATTTGTGCACTTGCAGCCCATCATGGTTGGAATGTACATCAGTTGGACATTAAAACAGCATTTCTGAATGGTGACTTGCATGAAGAAGTGTATGTTTTTCAGCCCGATGGCTTTGTGCAGAAAGGGCATGAAAACTAGGTGTGCAGGTTAAAGAAGGCATTATATGGTTTAAAGCAAGCACCACATGCTTGGTATGAGAAGATACATGCCTATCTGGTTGCACATGGTTTTGAGAACAGTCGAGCTGAAAGCACCTTATATGTTAAGCGTGCTAATGATGTGCTTCTGATCATTGTTGTCGATGTTGACGACATGCTGCTCACTGGTCCTAGTGAGAAGCATATTGCTGATTTCAAGGTTGATTTGCATGCCTCATTTGAGATGTCTAATTTGGGGCATTTGCATCACTATTTGGGCATTCAGTTTATGCAAGTTGATGGTGGAATGGCTTTGTGTCAAACAAAATATATTGACACATTATTGCAGCATTTTGAAGACTGTAAGCCTATTGCCACTCCTATGGAGACAAGTTTACGATTGAGTCTTCATGATGCTGGAGATGCATTTGATGCTGTTCTCTATCAGTAGGCTATTGGATGCTTGATTTACTTATGCATTACTCGGCCAGATATTCAGTTTGCTGTCTCATAGATGAGCAGGTTTATGCATTGCCCAGGAGTCACGCATTGGAAGGCGGTTAAGTGCATCTTTCACTACTTGAGTGGTACTCAGGTACTTGGGTTGTTTTATCCCAAGGGGGGATCACTACCCCCAGATTTGCATGCTTTTCCTGACTCAGATTGGGCTGGTTGCTATGACACTCGTGTGTCCACCAGTGGTTTTTGATTCATGCTTGATAACTCATGTATATCTTGGTTGAGCAAGCTCTTTTCCTCAATTCTCTTAAATCACAACATGGGAATTGCAAAGTGTAAGTTGCTATACATTTTGTTTTCTATCTAAGAGCCATGCCATCCATTATGATTTTCACTTTACAATGCAGTGCTGCAAAGCTTCTCAAGATGCATATTGATCAGAATTTTCCTGGAATTGCTAAATTGAATGAACAAAAGCAATTTGGATACATACAAATTCATGTGCCATTGTAGAAAGACACAACATCATGTGGCTGGAGAGTGATTGCAAATGCTGTAAGATTCTTGGAAAGAAGGTTTTACAGTCCTCAATTAAATTTATCAGACTATCCAGATGCATGGATCATCTTGATCAGAAAGAGAGCAATAAATGGCATTATGAAACATGCAATCTGCCCCAATGATCCAGACTCACCTCCACCTGATAAAAAAAATTCTGAAGAAAAAAGAAAGGGCATCCTCTTCACTCACCATTGAAGCATGGGACCAAGAGAATGAGTCAAGGTGAAAGCTCCAAAAAGGTCAACGAGCAACAGAGAAAAGAGGGCTCCAAAAAGTATAGAAAAGGTTGAATCATTTTTTAGTCTAAGATTGAAATCTATTGTAAAACCAACATAGGTTGAAAGATTTATTTATGTACAAATTGTATGTACTTATGCCAATCTTCATCTGGAAGATGGTCATTGTAACCATATTTATTTGCCTTTACAATATTTATATGCCTCGAGAAATATACAGTTGTATTGAACCTCTTGTGAGTTAAACAAAAGTTCATTGCATGGTCCAATTAAATTTGGTCATGTCACAAATATGACTGCATTGTGGGTTTCTTAATTCATTCTTGTTGGAAAGTTTAAATTGGAGAAGATACAAAAGAACGTAAAGAAGAAAGAGGACACGACCGATACAAGCGATACGGGGAATGGGAGAATTTTGGATTGCCCCTATCGCTTCCATCGGTCGTATTATCCATTTCAACATAGCATCCCCTTTAAACAACCTTGCATGAGATGAGCTGTTGCAAGTTGTTTTTATATTCATGAGTCAAACCTTTATGCAAAGTCACTTGGTGAAGTCTCTCCCAGTAGTTTGCTAACACGACTGATCTAAGCGATAAGGGCAATCCGACAAGTTAAGATTACACTAGTCGCTTCAATCGGTCATCTTCTCTAACCTCGTCTCCTCTATTTTATGACTTAAGTCATGCTCTTCATATTTTGAAATATCAAACCTTGGATTGGAATTTGCACCAGGTTCTCCACCCTCTCTAGTAATACTTGTTAGGTGCACCATGATACTTTCTCTTGCATTACTTGAGGACAGAAAAGATGGATAGAATCAAATAATTTAATTGAAACTAATGTGCACCTTTGATAGACTATAATAATTAAATTGAAACTAGATATTGTATTCTAGATCTCTTGTTCATCTAAAATTTACTTATGCAAGTTCCTGTATAATTATTTCTTAGTTGGAACCTCATCAGAATGTTAAGATTAAACAAAAAAAATGCCAATATGAGTTTAGATGAAGGGGAATAATTGAAGTCATCAATTCACTCCTGCAAATAAAAATCAATGGAAATATGAAATAAAGGACCTAAAAAATATCTTAGAATGTCTTGGTTTATATTCTTATCATTGTAGAATAAGAACCTCATCAAAATCTTGAAATTAAATTAAAAAATGCAAATATGAATATAGACATTTGAAATTCATAATTTAACACACATTCTTTGTCACCATCCTGCAAAGAAAATTCAATGGAAATATCAATAGAAGCTTTTATAAGAGGGAGATACATTATGTAAAAATGTCGAGGGTTAACTTGTTACAATCTTAAGGGTTGGAACTTAATCACCCTTGGTGGCAGGCAAGTTATGCAAGATAATGATTTCTCTGATCTAATGTTAACTATTGCATCGTCAATTGAGAACCTACACTGTGATGATACCTCATCAAGGTATTCTAGGAGCTCCCTTATATTTCTGAGATTCCAATTTGCAGTGACAATTATTTTCCTTGATTGAAAATCAGGATGAATCAATACTTCTAACTCAAACTCTGGACAGCTCTCCTCTGAGTCCAAGTTTATCCAAAGTCCAAGCTTTTTTTTCCACCTTCTATAGTTATATCCTAAAACCAGAGATTGTCGACATATTTGATATGAGACTGAAAGAGAATTGGGACTAACTTTACATAAAATAATGTCACCTAGCTTTTGAGCTTCTTTGCTATCCCATTCCCTACCTAAAACATCATCAATCTCTGAAATAGATACTCTCCTATTTAACCACATTGTTTTTGTTTTCTGTAATAACATGTTTTTAAAGCATGGTACAAAGACATGAATAGGCAAAAACCATTGAATCTTTATCCTTCTCGAAATTCGGTCTGCAGACATTGCCTTTTCGATGTCAAATTTCATTTTGCATAGAAAACTTGAAACTGTTGAATGATCAGGAGCATCCCAATCTAATGAAGAGATGCAAGGACCAGGTACATGTACAAGATTTCCATAAGAACTCCTCCATGATGGCACTTGATAATCTGCATAATGGATAAATAACTCTATGCTATTGAAAAATTGAACAGATTTGTCTGCAAACATGAGTTGTGCATATTCCTTATGAAGAACTCTGAATGTTCCTGTTAACCATTCAACAGGTTGCCATTCCACAAATATTGGAAGGAAAGATATCTGCAATACAAAATCATATGTTTTGTTATACAAAAACAACTGGAATGATAGAAGAGCATTGTAAAACTTCACTTACAGTCCGAAGGGAATTGCAGATGACTTTCTAGAACAAGATCCTTAGCGGTGTACACATGTTGTACTCGTGCAAACCAACCACATCTCTTCAATTTGAAACTGAGAATACATCCCTCCAGTGGTTTCTTGTGTTGTCTCTTTTGGCACACTTGACTTTATGGGCACCTTTGCAGCTAGGAAGCATAGTTACCCATTCATTTAATTTCAGAGAAAGAGGTTTCCACAAAGAATCCTCTCTTCTATTGTAAACCTCATATGAGGTTACACAATTGGAAGGATGACGAGAAGAAGAAGCCATTTGAACTTAGAAGAAGAAGAATGTTTAAAGCGAGAAACCAACGTTCACAAATTTTGGCAGTATTTATAGAGAAAAAGGCTTTGTACACGTGGAAACTTTTGATTTGATGTAAACCCTGAGCTAAATGATCATGAAATTTCGTGAACCAAAAATATTTCGTATCTTCAAAAATCAATTCCTTCTTGGAATTTTGAGAGTATGCTTTGTGTAGTATGCCAAAATATCTTTTTTTGCATCAAGCCAAAAAATTGTACACTGAATACGAGACTCTTCATCACTTAAGCGGCGCTTTTAGAGAATATTGTATTAAAAAAAGAATTTCTTCATACGGTTAAAAGAGATAGCAATGTTATATTCTTGTACACATGGAAAGACTCTATTTGTCGATTTCCTTAATCTCTCATTAGCAAAAAACCCTTTTTCGGCCATTTTTCGCCCTAATGATAAGTTTCAAAGAGTGGCTGCTAATTACAAAAGATGGAAGGCAGTGGGACTACATAAAATGTTGGATGAACCTCTCTTTTTTATAGACTTTGAGAGAATATCATAAGTAATGTCTAGTCTGCTTGAATTGGGCAAAGAAAATGATGCATACTTCAGATGTTTAGTTAAGGATAAAGAGAACAAAGAAGTACAGATCACCATTAAAGTAGAACACATCAGGGCCGCTCTTCAATTTTATCATATGGGAACAAAAGTAGATGGTAGCTTCGTCAAGAAGAATGCAGAAACATATGCTGGACATTCCAGGTTCGTGGACTTCAAAGGAAAAGAGAATGAAGAATTTGCCACCAAGATGTTTCTTCAGTTCTTATGTTTTCCAAAATTGCCAAGATATACAATGCCACATAAACCAGTTACATTGATTATGTTCAACAATAAAGACAGGACCAAACCATTTGGAGTAATGCATGTAACTCCCTACATTCATGATCAACTAAAGGAAGCAGCAAAACATTGGCAGCAGAGGAAGTTTATGAATGGAGCACAGTTTTTGACAAAAATCATATATCATATTCTAGGTATGGAGAATCAGTTGAAGTAGGATTTAGAAGCTCACTATTTCAGCAGTTTGATGGCAGGAATTAAAAGTCCTTCAAAATTAATGTCAATTAGAGAAACAGAAGTCCAAATAAGCATGAGGGGATGAGGAAGGAAAAGGAAAGTTGCTTCAGAAGAAATAATCCCAGTTAAGAAGAGAAGACTAGATCCTAGGAATGTCATATTGGAATAGGAAGAAGTGACAAAAGAGGAACATGAAGCAGCCCAGAAGGAAGTCCAAGCATCAAAGGAACCCCATCCACCTCAAACAAGCAAGGAACAACTTTATTCCTATTTGACTCAAGGTAATGATAAGAGGGCAATCTATGAAGCTCAATATCAAAAAATGTTGGAAAATTATTCATGTAAAGCAACTGGTTGGATATAAGAGGAGATGGAACATTATGAAGAATTACATGATCAGATGATGGCTGTAGAAACTGAAGAAGTATTTTTTAGGAAAGAAGTGGAGTTATTGGCTTATTTCAAGGAACTCCAAAGACTAGAACTACAGTGGTGGTGAAAAAGAAATTCTAGAAAAAGCGTGCTCAGAAAAAGAAGCCAACCAAGAAGGATAAGGGTAAGGCAATTGAACATGAATAGGTTGAAGAGTCAGTAAAAATATCATCAAAAGAAAAGAATAAGAAAAAATCAATTGGAATAGAAGAACAAAGTGGGGACAAAAAAGGAGTAGCTGATTCCTCAAAATTCTCATCTGATTCACAGAGTGATATTGAGAATTTCCTTTTGAAGAGTTTAAACCTCTCAGTACCTAGTACACCAGTTAAAATAGTGCAAGCCTCTGGAAAAAATGAAACACCAGAAGAATTGAGCCAAAAGTCAAAAGGGATATGTGTACCTAAGAACCAACTTAGGGACTTGTGGAGAAAGAGACTATACCTCAATCCCCCTCAAGTGCATATAGTGGGGATTCACGCTTTAATTATCAATCCGATGAGCATCAAAACCTAGCCGAGTGTATGAAGACATGCATTCAAATGATGATCAATGCAAATGTGCTTCCCAAAGAGTGCCAACAAGGCAAAGACTAAACCAAACAAGGTTCAATTGTTAGTCATGGTGTCGCGATACTTGGTGCAGCAGCCAACAGTAAATTGAGCTTTTCTCTTAACTCCGAGCTCCAAATATAGCAAATAGCATATGCATTTCGAAGCTCTTGAGAAGACGCATCCAATGGTGTATTTTTACACAATTCGGACACTTACTACGTCAAGTTATGAGCAAAATACTGAGTCCTAGGAATGACCTTCCTACACTTTAGCACTTCCTACACTTCACACACACCTTAACTACAGCAAACAAACGCTTTCATGGATAGACAACACTTCCTAACACTCTTTCCAAGCAACACACATGCATACAAGCTCACAAAGAAGAAGATACAGAGAGGAGAAGACACAAATTCGAAATTATGTGCTCTTGATTCTCACAATGGCCAAAAGTCTTTACAAAGAGTCACAAATTGACTTATCATGTGCCCTAAAAATGGTCCTTTCACATAAGAGACCAACACTTTATTCACTAAAAGGTTAATTTCCTACTAATTTACATGGGTAAGCTACTAATCTTCTGTGGGGATGCATCTAGAGAACTCCTCTAGTGCTTTTACATCGAAAACTATATTACAAAATGATTATGATACAAAAATATGGTGTCCAAATCGAAAAAAATTTTGGGGCCCATCTTTTTCTCTACCTTGTGCTCTCTTCGCTCTGCAACACTCTCCCCCTCTTTGTCTCTGTTGTCCCTTGACAGGCTTTGCTTTTTGTCTGCACCTTGTCTCAGGCTCTTTCGTATGTAGGGTTGGCTATGTTAAGTCGGGCTGCCATGCATGCTACCAGTGGCTAAGAGTGTGCTGTTCTTAGTTACCCTCTTCAACTTTTCAGCCTCTACCTCTTTCTAACTTTTGGTCTTCTGATTTGTCCTGGTTGCACACATCTGACCTACTGTATTGCTTTGCGCCTGTTTACTTTCTTTCCATCAAACGCTGTCAGCGGAAGGATTAGTACCTGCCCTATATCTTCTTGCACTTCCTGGATACTTTCCTGGCCCTAGTTCCTCCTTCCACCTACGTGCTTTTTCCTTGATATGTGCCCCTGCGGGGCTCTGTGCAGAGATGGGTGTTGCGCCCCTGCAGGGCTTCCTGCAGAGATGTATCTTCAGATATGATCTTTTTAATGAAGCTTCTTTCTTTGTCTTCTTCTTTTCTTCTTTTTGCTCGATTCTCCCTCAACACTGCCCCCTCCTGAACTCTGTCGTCCTCGATAGGCTTTGGGAGTCGACGAGAGTATGTTCTGTACACTTATTGTTGTGTTTCATTAAGCAGATTGGCTTCACGTATCATGAGTTGCTTCCACTGTTCTGCTTTCACACCATCATGTGGCGGCTGTCTATGATCGGCGAAGAAGCTTAATTCATATGCCACTAATCTGGCATTCAAATTGGATGACATTTTTAAGAAAATTTTTGAGTCAATTTCAAAAAATCCTGTGAAAAAGGCTTCTTCAAATGTTTGCATGTATGTACTCGGCAAAAACATCAACCTAGAATAATACGCCATTATTGTTGGTCAGCTAGGCATAACTGACAAGTCAAAAACAAGAATATTTGTGCCTTGATTAATGCCAATGAAAAAAAAAATGTATATGCTGCGTGTTTGAAGACCTTTAACACTGTAAGTATCATATTGATTATTTTATTGGTCATCTTGATAATTAAATCGGGTACTATTGCATAATTCTGCAGCCAAAATTCAATGGTTTTAATCATGTAATCCTCCGTAGGTAGATAGTTATGCGGTGGACTTGGAAGTAGTGGATAGTTTAGCCACTGTTTATGGATCACACCAGTCTTTTGCATTTCCAAAAATTCTCTTGCTTCTCTTCGCCATGGTATTGGACAAAAAGAAGGATTTACCTATAATAAGTAAGGTGCTGCTTGCCAGTGCACCCGTAATGTAGGATGTTTCTCCAAAAATTTTGTTCTCCAAATAGGCTGTGCTGCTTCAAATTCTTCTTGTGTATAGTTGAACGTGTCATTTTTGAACTGCAATTGTTCGTCTGGATTTTTCTGTGTGATTCTCTTTATGTATTGTCTTGTTTTCTCTTTCAATAATCCGTAAGGAATATTGAAAGGCTTCATGATCATCTCCAAATGTTTACCTTTAATCTTTGCTTCTTTCATAACTTTGATGACTTCACTTTCAAAATTTTCTGTCAACCGGGACACCAATAGTGCCCGTTCCCTCTGACCTATTTCTACAGTGTATGGCATTGGATGATCATCATGTGGTTCCGCCATCTTCTCTTTTATTAGAGAATTATAAATCGGGGGAGATAGAGGACGTACCTCTACCTCGTCAGTAGGATTTTCTTGTCTTGGCTCTACTAGTGTCCCGATTGGTGTTGGCTTTGTTGCTTTAACGTTTAATTTTGTAAGTTGGTCAGTCTTTTCTTTTATTTCTTGCATTGCTGCCCTTAGAGCTTCTTTTGTTGCAAGCAACTCATTGCCAATTTCTGCTACCTGATCCATGTTTTCACTATAACTCTCGGCAAGTTTGCCATTGGCCGTATTCAGTTGCTTCTTGAGCTCATTGGTATCTTGCATGTATTTATGTTCCCATTCTGCTCTTAATGCTTGCTCTTGCTTCAACAATTCTACATATTTCTCCATCTGATTTTGCAAGTCCTTCTGATCATTAACGGATGTCTCCTGTTTGTCTATAGGCTGGTCATATAGCAAGGCCTTCATTAATTCTTTATTGCGGCTGCGTAAGCTATCGTTTTCTTCCATGTATACTTTTAGTTGTGTTTCCAGTAAGTTGCTTCTAGCTTTCATTCTTTCTTTATTTGCTTCACTGGCTTCATGTAATCTTTGTAAATCTGTCAATTGTGCCTAGAGTTGATGATGCTGTGTCATCAATGTATCACATTGTGCTTTGACTGCGAGTAACTCCCTTTCTTTGGCGGCGGTCTCTTTCTAAGCCTAGATGAGCTTTGTGGACAGTTGTTCACTCATGATTTGAAAGTGATTCTTTTTCTGCATGGCCTTGTCATAATCTGCATCTGTATCCATCATGTGTTGTTGCGTCTCCATGGCCGTTGGTATCATTTGCTTGACAACAGGTTTTAATTGGGTAACGTCCACATTTAACCAAGTGGTAGGTATACTAGGTTCTGCTCCTGTTGTCGCATCTTTCTCTTGTGCCACGTGTAATGTAGTATCATGGGGCTGCCTAATATGAAGTTGGATTCTTGGCTCAGCCTCCATGTGGTCATTCTTACCTTGAGGTGTATCATCAGGTACCTCAATCACAATGGGCTCCTTACTTGGTTGTCGGCCTAATTCCTGGTCCACTAGAGTTTGTATTTCTTGTTTGATAGGTGGCACGACATCTTTATTAGTTATTGGAGCTTCTTTGATGCTGACCCTTGACGTTTCATTCAATTGAATTACGTGCACTATCCCAATGGATTCTTCTATGTTCTTTACTTGTGTTTGTTGGTTGTCAGGTGTGACTTTGACTTGATTGATCTCTGTCCAATCCTCATTGTGTGTTTTTGTTTGTATATCCGTATCCAGGGTGTCCTTCTCAGGGCTTGATTCTTCATTAGAGCTTGATTCCTCCAACCCTATTTCTTTGTATCTGGAAGGTACTTGATGAGTTGCTTTATCCTTCTGTTTCTTTTCTTGGCTTGCCTGTCTGTAATGGTGACCTTGAATATTCAAATTTACTTGCCCCTGCATATACTGATGCGTTTCTTCCAGGGTTGCAGAGAGATCTCTCTTGGTAATTGGTTGTTGGGTCCCATAAATCTTTGGCAATGTGTGTGTCCTCTTTGATTGGGGTGTAGCCTCGGCTTCTTCCTCCCTAAGGCGCTTTGTTCCTCTCATAGGTGTCTTTGAGCTGGTTCCTACTTCTTCAATAGTGATGACGGTTTTCTTTTTCTTTGGAACAATTGCTGACTTTACATATTTGGCCATCTGAGTTGAGGTTGGCATCAAGCGCAAGCAGTTCTTCATATCGAGTGCCTCATAAATAAGTAGGGTCAAGGCCGAACTACCATTCAGAAGTTTTTTCTGACCCCACTTCTTCTTTGCTTCAAATAGGTGTTCTTGGACATATGGAGTCATGTTGACTTGATTTCCAACGTGCATCATAGCATGTGAGAGCAGTTGCACCACGATCTTTTGAGGTGCTGTATATCTATGCATACTTGGAAAACAAAAGTGCTGATGCACTAATCGAATAGCCTCTTCAATATCAGTTCTGTTGATTTCCAAAAAGGATCGCTTTTTCGGATCATGACATTCACCTTTGACATTCGTGATTCCCTCTTGATTCCATCCAAAAGCCTTGTTAATCAGCTCATGAGTGAATTGAATTGTCTTCCAGGCACCAACTTTATCCAGTACTCATGCCTTTGGGACTGATATCTTATTCGATGAAGGCTGAAGTGTATTCATCACTTGCGTACATCTCTGGAAATCTGGTAGATAAATAGGTCGTCTGAGAAACGCATCCATTCCTGCTTGTGTCCATACATCTATCATGCGCAGTAATCCTTGTACGATAGTCTTGAAATCTTACGACATGATAGGGAAGTAGTGATCCCTGTCCATGATTTTGATAGTGCCCATGAAAATGAGATCCGATACTGGTTGGTCATCCAAAAACCAATGGCCTGTTGCTTTTGTTATTGATTCCAATGGAAGAAGTTGGACCTCTTCCTCTTGCGTCGCTTCGGAATTAGTAGATGCCATCTGCACTCAATATAGAGTATGAATTAGTGGCAAGATAGTATCAAAATTCTCCTTCAGTTGTCTTTCATAAGATTGGCAATGCTCCACGTGAATGGTGTCGTCCCTTCCCCGTGGGTGTGAGAAAGGTAATACCTAGGATTTTTCCTACTTTTAGATATTTTATGTTTTTGTCTGAAAGAAAGACAGAAAAGTTAGTTCATAGCCGAAGCAGTTATTAATTTTTTGGTAATTTTCTTTAGATTATGTACAAGTGCTCTCCTATTTCCCAAAGGGAAATTGTGCTTCACTATCCTAAAATAGAAGAATATTGTGCCGAATGTGTGGCCTTGTAATGTGGCCCTATCATGCATACTTTGGATTCTCGTAACTCCATATGCATGCAACTCGAATTATTTGGTAGATGTATACAGCTTGTCTTGTCTTTCGGCATCCAAATCTGCTTTATTCTGTTGAGAGAAATCGTGTTCCCAACCTTCTTGGTGAATGTGATGCTTCTCATTTGGTGCTTCTGCTTTGTCTACTTTTTGAATCTTGGAATGACGTGTGAATTGTATGTAGACTCCTGCTCTATCCTATAGTAGTTTAGCTTCTATCGTTTTGCCTTTAGACCATACTGATTTTCCTTGTTCATTGCTTCGTCCTTTTTGATGATTGTCATTTGAGTACATGACTTGGGAATCCATATTTGTGTGCGGGCCGGCTGAGCGGCTATCACCTTTTTCGGAATCCATACTTTAGCAATTCTTTGTGGAACTCAATATCTAGAGCGATTTACATACTGGTTCTGTGGGTTCTTCTGCTGTAGCAAGTAGTTCTTCTGTTGAAGATATGCAGCCATTTGGTCCTTCCTTATCCAAGCCTGTCTAGTGTAAGGAATGGGGCATATTCTAATAGGTGCAGACTTGTGATTACCCGGAGAACTAGTCTCTCTTGTGTGTAGTTCTTCGCTAAGGCTGTTTTCAGATAGAATGATACTCTTGTGACTTGCTAGATTAGAAGATGGTGTGCAAGCAGGATTTGGTGTGTCCTCACATGAAGTACTCGATGAAGGGGTTTCCATAGTGCTAGTGAACATGCATTCATCACTGTGTTCATTTGGATGAGTTTTTGGTTCTATACTTGTGGCTTTGATTGGTCGTTCGTCTAGCATGCTGAATACTTCACGATGTCCTATCTTGGCCGAGATGTATCCTAAGGCCAATTGAATAGTTACTTCATATTCGTATATCCAGTCTTGACCTAACACTAGGTCTTCGAGTAAGTCTTGATCATGACATACTAAGAGTTTTTGTTCCATTGTGTTGTTTCCTAAGTGTAGAGGTAAGATAATCTCTCCTATACACTTGGTGATCTTTCCTCCTATTCCAATCAGCTGTGCCTTTGATGGACGTAATTCTTCCTGGAGTTGCTGAGTCAATGAAAATTTTATGCAGCTTATAGTGGCTCCTGTGTCAATGAGAGCATCCACTAAGTGGTATTCTTTTTTTCCGGCTCCCAAATTCAAGTATGGTTGCGTCCTTTGCTGACCTAGGTTTTCCGGTGGCTCTAAAATTAGCCATTGGGACGAGTTCCTCTCCTAGTCGATATCTCTCATCTCTCTCTCTCAACCACTCTTTTCGTTTCCTGATCCGCTCTAGCGCTTCTTGTCTGGCGTCCTCTCGTATTCTTTCTTTCTCTAGACTTCTATTTTTACCCGTTATCAGTCGTGACATCATTTCTTCAGTCAGTGGCTCTAAATATTTTTTTTACTCGACATCCACTGATATAATTTGGTAATACATCTCCATCTAGAGTTGCTAAGTTGATGGCTCCGCTGGTGGATAGGCGATTGATGATTAATGGGCCATATCCTCTTTTTTGCAGTTTCTTTGCGTGTTGTTTCAGGGTATATACCAAAACTAAATCTCCTTCCTTCAAATTTTTATCTTTAATATGAGCATCAAAATATGCCTTTTGTCGCCTTTTAGCAGCATAAATCCTTGCTACTGCTTGTAACCTAGTTTCATGTAACTTCTCTATTTGATCCAATTGAGCTGAGAGTTCATGTCCCGTCCACTCATGAGTTGTTGCTACTCTGAGAGTGGGTATTAAGAAATCAATTGGCAAAATAGCATTTTGTCCATACACTAAGTTAAAAGGAGTAGTTCCTATGGCAGTCTTGTAAGCTACTCGGAATGCCCATAATGCGTGATGTAACTGTTTATCCCAATCCAATCTACCATTGTTCACAATTTTAGTGAGAACTGTGCAAAAGATTTTATTTGAACTTTCGGCTTGTCCATTGGCTTGTGGGTGATAAGGGGCTGATTTCTTATGAATTACCAAGAATTCATTCAGTAAAGCTTCTATAACTTCATTCACAAAGTGTGTGCCTCTATCACTCACAATTTCTATCGGCAATCCAAATCTAGTGAAAACGTTCTCAAATAGAAACTTGGCCATAGTTCTTGCGTCATTTTTCTTGGTTGGTTTGGCTTCAACCCATTTGGTCAGATAGTCTGTGGCTACAATTATGTATTCAGCATGGGATCCTTTAGCTGGTGCGCTATCAGGTCCTATGAAGTCTATTCCCCATTTTGTGAAAGCTCTGGCACTCATCATGGGTTTTAGTGGCATTTCATCTCTTCTAATAGGATATTTTGTTCATTGACATGTATCACACTGTTGAACA
This sequence comes from Ceratopteris richardii, assembly GCA_020310875.1. NCBI lineage: Eukaryota > Viridiplantae > Streptophyta > Polypodiopsida > Polypodiales > Pteridaceae > Ceratopteris > Ceratopteris richardii. The sequence continues at coordinate 97,416,142 of CM035411.1, forward strand.
TATGTGGCTGCATCCAGATGTAAAGTTGGCCACCACATTCCTGCAAAGAGAATCATTTTTGCTGTTTTATCTACAGAAAAATGTCCTCCTACAGCTCCTGTATGTGCCATCTCTAATACAGCAAGATACTCGTCTTCATGAATGCACACTCGCAAATGATTATCTTTTCCTCGTTTAAAGAGTTATTTTCCTATGAGAGCATAGTCCTTGCTTTGCTCTATTAATGCACGTTTCCTTGCTAGAGTGGCTCCTTCTGGGTACTCTTGGGTCTTTAAGAACTTCACCAGAGGCATGCTCCAACTTGGTGCTACAGTGGAGTAGCATAGAGTGGAGTTCTCCTCTGGATTCCGTTCTTGACAAGTTGGGCAGGTTGATACATAGTTATGCGCATCCCTCTGCATGGTTGGCCAATATATGCCCAATCTCTTTAGTGTTTGCCATGTCCCGTTCGCATTTAGATGAGTTTTCCATTGATTTACATGTGCTTTTTGAAGCCACATTTCTTGTTCCTCTTCTTCTACGCATCTCATGAGTAATCCACTTGAGTCTTGGTGGTACAAACTTCCAGCAATGATATGAAGATTTTTAGTCTTCCATAGGTCTTGGGTTCGGTTTGGTGTGATCCCATTTTTAGGTCCATACGTGAGTATAGGGATCAACTTTTCTGCCCATTGGGGACATACTTCGAGGTTGAACAGGTACGTGTCTGGCAGATCATCAAGTACTCCTATGGGTGGTTCTCCATGTGTCATTCTTGATAGGTGATCCGCTCTTATGTGGGTATTTCCTTTCTTGACTACTACTTCAAAATCCAATTCCATCAACAATAAAACCATCGTACTAGTCGTCTCGTATTACAATGCTTATTGAATAAGTACAGTAGGGCTTGATGATGAATGAAGAATTTGAATTTGGTTGCCAATAAGTAGTGTCAAAACTTCTTTACTGCATACACCATCCCTAGGCCTTCTCTCTCAGTTGTGGTATAATTATGTTCTACTTGATTCAACTGTCTACTGGCATAGGCTATAGGGTGATCTAATTTTCCTGTATCTGCGGGTTGAGCTAGGATGCAACCAATGGCAAACTTGGAAGCATCTACATGAATGTGAAAGGGTTTGTTCCAATTAGGTACTCGAAGGATTGGGGCTGAACTCAATCGACTCTTTAATTCGTTAAAGGCCTTTTCACATTCTTCTGTCCAATTAAATTGAGACAATAGTGCATAAAGAGGTCTAGCAGTTATGGCATACATATGTATAAATCTTCGGTAGTATCTGCAATGTCCCATAAATGCTTGGACTTCCTTAGCAGTCTTTGGTCTTGGCAAATCGAGAATCACTTTGATTTTGTCTTCATCAGTTGAAATTCCATTTTTAGAGACAATATGTCCTAATATTTTTCCTTGTCGAACCATGAAGACACATTTTTCTGGGTTGAGGCATACTCTATATTGTCGACATTTGGCAAATATCTTTTCTAGTTCAGGGATATGCTCTGATCGTATAGCCGAGTAAGTGCATAAATCATCCATGTATACCTCCATACTCTTTCTCAGGAACTCCTTGAATACATGGCACATCAATCTTTGGAAAGTGGCTGGGGCATTGGTTAGGCCGAAAGGCATGACCCTAAAGGCATACACTCCCCATTCAGTTGCAAAGTTTGTTTTATGCTGGTCCTTAGGAGCAATAGCTACCTGATTATAACTTGAAAAGCCATCCAAAATACTATAAACTTCCTTCCTTGCCACTCTTTCCAAAAGATGATCCGTGATGCGTAATGGGTAACTGTCTCTAATGGTGGCAACATTTACTTTTTTCATGTTTATGCATACTCTTAACTTACCATTCTTTTTCGGTACGACCACCAAAGGTGACACCCATTCCGTGTGTTCAATCTCATATATGAACCCAGCATCTAACAGTTTATCTATCTCCTCTTTAATCTTTGCTGAGTAAACATTGTTATATTTGTATGGTCTTTGTTTGGAAGGTTTAGCTTCTGATGTCATAGGGATTCTATGTGCACATATAGATGGATCTACTCCTTTCAAATCCTTATATGTCCAGGCAAAGACATCCGTGTATTCCCTTATGATTCGTATTAACTCTTGTTCTTCCTCCCTTGAGACATCTTGTCCTATAAAAGTACATCGTTCTTCTCCTTCCTCTAAGGTTACTACTATTTTCTTGGTCTGTTCTTTATTGTCATATGCTATTACTGGTTGTGCTTCTCGTTTTGGCATTTGAATAGCAATTCTTCTCTCTTCTACTTCATATTTTTTGAAGTGGGCGGGGACTTCAAATTGGTCTTGAGGCTTGTTTTCTTCGTCATTTTTTGCTTTATCTAATCCAAGCTCCTCTTCCTGTGTTGGTTCTCGATTTATTTCATTTAGCTATGATACTTACTTCTTGATTTCCACTTTCTATTTCCATTTGCTCTTGCTCCATTTCAATGCTCTCGTAATCCTCCTTCCATTCCTTTTCTATCACTTCCCCTTCTTCAACCTCTTGAAGAACTACCACATATAGACTAACGTCATATCCTTCCTCATCAATGCATTCATTCATGGTTATCACTTCTTCGTTTACACACACATCGAGAGTAGCAAAAATCTCCATCCAACCATGAGGTTCAAATTCTTCATCTAAGAATATTTGAGGCATATAGGCTGGATCTTGTACTGATCTAGCAACTCCTTGCCTTTGCTGCCATCCTTTCCTCCTATCCTCTTCCTTTTTTGCAGTTTGGCATATCCATAAATGATTGTCTTCGTTCATCCATGATTGATCACTTGAATCTATACTATGAATCGACTGATTATCTTCCTCCTTATGAATATGATTCCATTGTAAGGGAGGGACATCTTGATATGTATAAGTGTGGAGATTTATTCTTGTTGTGGTTCCTTCATGCTGTAAATATACTCCGTCTTTCCCCCAATCTTGCACTACCTTTAGTTGCCTCATGAATGGTTTTCCAAGTATCGTTTCATAATTGCTTGGCCTTTCAAATTGACATATCGCTAAGGTGTGCTCGAACTCAACTCCGCAAGTGGTAAAAGCTACCCATTCCAATAATCCCAAGGGTCGTTCAGTGTGTCCATCTACCATTTGTATCTTCATTCGTGTTGGTCTTAAAGCTGGTTTTCCCCATTTTTCCCAGATTTCTTTTGTAGCAATTCCTACTCCAGCTCCAGAATCTAAGATGGCTTTAGTGGTGTAACCCATATAGGTAATTGGAAGGCAAATGTTTCCTTCATCTCCCTCACTAAAATCTCCTACCTTATCGACTAGAATTTTTGCTGTGTTTACTTCATCAGACATCTCCTTCTCGTCCACCTTGATTTCCAATTGGCTGGTCAGGTTCTCCTTCAAATGTGGTTTGATCCTTAACAGTTCTTCTAACGTCAGGGTACAAGGGATTTTTACCTTTTTAAGATGTTGTATGGTATCCGAGCTACTTCAGTTAACTTCTTACATATCTCCAACCTTTCTTTCTCTAGGTCACCTCTAGGGTATTCTCTTTCATGTTGTTCAATGGTAGGTCCTGCTCTTATTCGTGCTTTGTATGCCTGAATCCACATGGCTAATTCTTCAGGCATGGGATCTGCTAAAACTGATCCTACCTCTTCTTTTTTTTACTTTCCTTTCTGAATTTCTTCTTCCTCTTCTTGTTTCTCTTTTGGATTTTGTTCACTCTTTTCATTTTCCTTCTTTTGTTGTAGTTTCTTTTCCTTCATCCTATCTCTACGGTTCTTCCATCTCTGTGTTTGTTTACTTGTAACACTTTTCTCAGGCTCCTTCCAGTCTTCAACTATTTGAGGTGTAGGTATGTTCCTTTCTCCATCACCTTGATCCTTTCCTTTAGTTTTGTCTGGGGTCTCTTTAGCTTTGGCTCTAGTTATTGCTTTCAATGGTATAGTGTACTCCTTATCACTTCCTGACGACTCTATCACTTCTATCACATTAATTTGCATGTTAGAGTTAACTTTGTTGGGGTTCTTGGGACAATCTCTGAAAAGATGTTCTTTACCACAATCAGTACAGTATCCTTCCCAGACTCACTATGGTGGTGGTGGGTTTGGTAGTGTACATTCTCTGATATAATGATCACCTCCGCATCTATAACATGGTCCTCTAGGTACATGCAGTCTGTTCATGGGTCAGGGGGTATGGATGTCCTGGGGGCTGTGTACATCAATGACACATAATCCTGCTCATATCCGTAGGAACTATCTGGTGCTTCCATGCCATATGCATATGGTTCGTATGTTTGTCCATATTCTATCATAGAGCTCTCATAACTGGGATAGTTTCCTTGACTATGGTAATAAGATGAGGCACATGGTTCATTGCTAGGCAATGGTGTGGCTGGGACTATCGCTCTCTCTAAGTTTTCTTCAGGTTGAGCTATTTTCACTAGGAGAACATTTTGAGGATGGGGTGGCTGTTGTCCTAACACCGGTTGTGGTTGAGTGTACCCTTGATAAGCATATGGTCGTGGTACAGGTGCCTGCTGCTGATATGTGGGATATCTAGAGGCTTCACCTCCTTGATCTCTCTGAGGGTATCCGTAATGTCTCATGACAAGTTATACAGGTCTTGATTGCCTATTGTAAGGACATTTTTCTGCGCTGTGATTTGTGTATTTTTGTTCTATGCTGCAATATTGTAGAGGGCCTGGAACGGATGGTCTATTGTAAGCATAAGCAAGTGGTGGGATTACTCCCCTAGTGCACAAATGAGAGGGATGATCACCTCCACAATGCATACATCTTCTAAGCATGGGCACTCTCATTGGGTTGTTGGGGTAATTCCTCTATCCTTGAACGTTCAACTTCTTTGCTACTAAGTCGGCTATTTCAGCTACATTGTTCTTAGGGTTTGATGTGCTGCTGGCTGAATCTTCACTTTTGATACTACCGTGAGGTATTTTCAGATCCTCTGCTAGATTGTTCGATACATTCCTTCATACACTTTTGCAAAGTTTGAACTCTTTTTACATATACCAAAGATCTTAATGATCCATTCAATAATCCTTCCAAAAATAATGACACCATTTTGTTTTGAGTAGGCCTCTCTTCCCCTGGGCATCTATCCACATATTGCTTGAATCTTCTTGCTGCCAATCGCACTGATTCTGTAGGAGCTTGCTTAAAGCTATGAATCAATGATGACGAGTTGTTTTTAATTCCAGACTTAGTGAATTCCTAAATCATTTCTTGATAGACTTGTTCCATGTTTTGAAAATTATTTGGATCTAATGGATGGAACCAAGCTAAAGCTGTGTCTGTCAAAGTTAGACCAAAAGATTCATATTGGATCAAGAAATCTTCTACTTGTTCAGCTCTGATTACTTGCTTAAATTCAGCTATATGATTGTACGGTTCGCTAGAGCCATCATAGTGGTTTCTCATGCATTTGGCAACTTGAATTGGCCTTAATCTTCTTCCTCCTTCAGGCGGTCTAGGCATCACAGGGAAAACGAGTCTTCCAATGGGTATACAAGGTCCTCTTGCTACCGGTGGTCTAACTAGGGAAGGAATTCCATTCCTTGGGTCAACAGGTGCTTGAGGCCGATAATTTGGATTATTTGCAGCATAGCAAATTGTACGTGTGGTCTGACCGGAATGTGTGTTTATTGTGTTTGTCCTGACTGTTGGAATGAATTATTTTGAGAGGTTCCATGTGGGTCTTGTGAAGTAGTGGCTTGATCCCTCGAGGGAAACACTGGAATGTTCTGATATTTCAACCCGACTCTCTCTGACTCTGTTAGGGGCCAATACCTTCTTTGGTTTTTGTCCAGATATGTGATGATGGTGGGGAAGTCAGGATCTTGTAACTCATATACAGTAACAGGATTAGGGTATGCTTCCCATAATGAAGAGTGGGCTCTAAGGAGATTCTCCATTCCATTGATCAAATACACATCCATTAAGGAGTCATCTTGAGGAACTAAGGCTCCTCTCCATACGCTAGCAACAGTAGATCTCCCCCTAGGTGTGGTCACTTGCACTTCATCTCCTTCTTCATTAAGGTTATGAGCAGTGTTTTCTTCCCCATGCTCATTGATGTTTTCAGGGTGTTCTGTAACAACATATTGGATGTCTCTCTTGTCCATATAAATTCCTCCTGCATACTTAACTGCTGGCCTAGGTACTATATAAGCACATGAAGCTTTCTTTAGTCTGGCCAACGATATGTTTAGACCATCTAGGTAGACATGTATCTCATGTTGATTGGTGGTCACATATTCTAAAGATGTCCGATATTCTCCCTCAATAATTGACATCATGCCAATCATTGGTACAGTGTTTTGCATATCCTCTGAAGCCATAGGAATTTCTTCCTCTGACTCACCAGAGGTTTCAGAATAATGTGAATGGCTACTTGGTTCGGCTACACTTCCTACAAAAGAGATCACACTTCTTCAGCTTCCTAGGGTTCTCCCAGATCTCAGGTTCATCCACTTAAAAGCTCTGATCAGCCTTTGCCAACCTCTGGCTTCTAGAGCTCTTAACTATAAAAAATTTGGTGGGGACAGGACCAACTGTGAGTCCTCAAGTCACGATACTTGACGTCCAAAAAAGTTCACGATACTCGACCTTTGACTCAGACGATACACGATATCTCCCAGACACGATACACGATACTTCACAGGATACGATATTCGATACTTGATTAATCACGATACTCGATATATGATACTTGAGAAAACACACGATACACGATACTTGTGAGGTATCGCTATCATGGATCACACGATACTCGATACTTGGGAAGTATCGCGATCAGGGATCACACGATACTCGATACTTGGGAAGTATCGCGATCAGGGATCACACGATACTCGATACTTGGGAAGTATCGCGATCAGGGATCACACGATACTCGATACTTGGGAAGTATCGCGATCAGGGATCACACGATACTTGATACTTGGGAAGTATCGCGATACTCAACCACAGGAGATCACGATACTTGTCAGGTATCGCAATACTCGACCGCGGGAGAACACGATACTTGACACTTTTCAGTTTTTTGCCAGTGTTTTTTTTTATTCTGGGTTCATACACATGTTCTCAGAGTACATTTACCCTCCCCTCTTAGCGTGAATCAGAAGAATACTTCTTCTCTACCCCGGTGTGGCCTTCACGATACTTCACGCAGATCGTTTTTTCTGAAATGCTTAATTTATGTGATAAGGATGAGAGAATGATATATGTGCTTACCTTAGGTACTCTCCCTCAACCCTTTAACCACACTGACTTGCTCTGTGCAGCTCAAACAGCTTGGAATTCGCTCACGATACTCGATAGCAGCCCCTCACGATACTTGTTCAAGAGACAAATGACTTACAAAATGACATTTTTTGGCTTTTATACTTTTGAATTTTCCTACTCACTGAAAAAAAAAAAACAAAACAAAGACTGAAAGCTACTCTAATTACTTAACATACTCCCTTACTGCTCCTACTCTACTCACTCCACTCACTTCCCTAGACTAATAACTCACTACACACACTTCAAGAGTGAGAAGTAGTAAGTGTGGATGAATGTGACTTACCAACGAAGAGAAAATCACTACTCCTCCTCTCGCTTCAATGCAAAAAGCTACTTACCATCACACAAATGCCTCAGTTTGATTCGACACTCCCCGGCAACCGTGCCAAAAAACGTGTGTACCTAAGAACCAACTTAGGGACTTGTGGAGAAAGAGACTATACCTCAATCCCCCTCAAGTGCATATAGTGGGGATTCACGCTTTAATTATCAATCTGATGAGCATCAAAACCTAGCCGAGTGTATGAAGACATGCATTCAAATGATGATCAATGCAAATGTGCTTCCCAAAGAGTGCCAACAAGGCAAAGACTAAACCAAACAAGGTTCAACTGTCAATCATGGTGTCACGATACTTGGTGCAGAAGCCAAACGTAAATTGAGTTTTTCTCTTAACTCCGAGATCCAAATATAGCGAATAGCATATGCGTTTTGAAGCTCTTGAGAAGACGCATCCAATGGCAGTATTTTCACTCAATTCTGACACTTCTATTTCAAGTTATGAGCAAAATACGGAGTCACGGGAATGACCTTCCTACACTTCAGCACTTCCTACACTTCACACTCATTAACGCTTTCATGGATAGACAACACTTCCTAACACTCTTTCCAAGCAACACACATGCATACAAGCTCACAAAGAAGAAGATACAGAGAGGAGAAGACACAAATTCAAAATTGTGCTCTTGATTCTCACAATGGCCAAAAGTCTTTACAAAGAGTCACAAATTGACTTATATATATGTGCCCTAAAAATGGTCCTTTCACACAAGAGACCGGCACTTTATTCACTAAAAGGTTAATTTCCTACTAATTTACATGGGTAAGCTACTAATCTTCTATGCGGATGCATCTAGAGGACTCCTCTAGTGCTTTTATATCGGAAATTATATTACAAAATGATTATGATACAAAAATATGGTGTCCAAATTGAAAAAAATTTTGGGGCCCATCTTTTTCTCTGCCTTGTGCTCTCTTCGCTCTGCAACAGGATACAAATCTATGAAGAGTCAACAAAACAAATTAGTCCTGGGGAAGAAAAAAGGAGATTGAAAGGTAAAGAAGTAATGATGGAAGAAGTGGATGAAGCAAGGAAAGAACTCAGTAGTGGACTGGTGGACATAGGATTCAAAGCTATATGGACAAAACCCTCACAACAATCTCATTATCAACCATATGAGGAAAAGCAAGAATTGGGAAGAAAAGAAAAGTTATACAGCCAAGTGCATAGTCAAGAGGATAAAGGCCAAGTTGAAGAAAAAGGGGAAGTGTTAGAAAAGACAGACTTCAAGGAGTACAAGGAGGAAAGTACAGAAACAGAAGTAAATCAGAGAATAGAGGAGGTACTCTTTGATCTAGGTCATAATGAAGATCCCACACATACAGGTAATCAGGAAAGGGAAGTAGAAATAGATTTTATGGACATAGATGAACTAGAGATTGAAGTAAAAGAGCAGCAATTGAATGATCAAATAAGGAATCCAGTGGAGAATGAATCAACCTTAATATAGGGAAACAAAGTCCAGGAAGAGGAATTACAAGTTATTCAAGAGAAACAAAAGGAAATTGATGTAAAAGAGGTAGAAATAATGGATGAAGAAATAGACAATGAGAAGGAAGAAAATCAGGTAAGAGACTATGAGGAAGAGGATGTAGAAAAAGCTGAATTTAAGGAGGAAAAGCAAATAGAAGTAAAGAAAATAGAATTGGAAACTGGTCTTGAAAGGATACCTAAGGACATCACATCTACCTGTAAAATCATCATGAGCAACATAGAGCAATTCAAGCCTTCTAGCAGAAATATGATTATATCAAGGATGGTTGCTGAGTCAGAATTTGTAAAAGGTAGCAGAACTATTATTGAGCAGAAAAAAGAAAAGGAGCAACTAGAGTATCAGATAAGAGTTGTACAGGAAAAGAATGAAAGCCTGATCAAAAGATTAATTTCATTAGAAGAATAGGAGGTTCAAAGTCAGAACAAAATTCAATTTCATGAGAACAAATGTATTAAGCAATTGGAGCATAGCAATAAAATAGAAATGGAATTGAAGAAATTGGAAGGAAGGTTTAGAACACTTTCGAGCTCATATCAGATAATGGTCAAAGCTGATGAGGACATAAACAGATTATTAATGGAGGAAGGACAACTGAAAGGAGAGAGTGAGATTGTAACAATAACTTAGGAAGAGAGAGAAAAGTTGAATAAGGAAATTCAAGGGTTACATGAAGAACTGAAAGAAGTCAAGGAAATGGAAAAACAAGCTACTGCTAATGCAATGAGAGGATATAATAAATTACATTTGGATATAGAAAAAGAGAGGAGTGAATGGAGATCAGAAAAAGAATTGCTAGTATCTCAAAATCAGGAATTGATGATGGTAGTCAAAAAGTTACAGAAAGATTTGGAAGGTCAACAAGGGAAAGTTGAAGAACAAGCAATAACCAAACAAGCAGAGGAACAGGAAGGAGGAGAAGATATTAGATTCCAAAATTTTAGTGAGCAAGAAGACAAAACTATTGAAGAATATTCAAATGAATTTGTTCAAAGCTTCTAACAAATAGGGAATCAAGGATGAAGTTCATAAGGAAGATTCATGATGAGTATGAAGATCAGATTGTAAATTTTCTCTAAAGAATGGAGTAAATACATATCAACATCATTGGGTAGCAGATGGTTTAGGAATACCATTCTGTATGATTTTGGAAAGTGTCAAGAATTATCAGATTGCAAGAGTGGGACCACCACCAAATAAATATTTGGAGTATGAAGAAGATATCAATGTCACTAAGGAGTTATTTGAAAAAGCTAACCCTAAATGGAGGAATAGATGGTTGGATGCCAACAAGGAATGCAGAAAGATCTAGAAAGAGGCACCTTTGCAATTAAAGATAAATCCAGCCTATTGTCTAGTAGCCAGACAAAGAGAGTGGTCAGTATTTTGGGAAAGAAGAAATGCAGGGCCAATTCCAACAAAATGGTTGAATTTTCCAAAGATAGCCGGACCAAAAGCAGGATCTTGGCCAACCAAGAAGTACATGATTGATACAACAGAATTTGTCATATCCACATACAAAGATGTAAATGATCCAGCTTGTATTCTATTAGTGAGAATAATGCGACTTGTGGTGGCATGCATAGAAACATTCGCAGATACAAAAGTACGACCTCTTAATTATATTGGATTCAATTCACCTACAGATGCTCTACTTTTTTATCTAAGCAAAACTCCAGACAAAATTTGTTTAATGGCATACTACAGCAAAATTGTATTTTTGGGAAGTCATTACCTTCAAATCTTTGAAGATGCTTTTGACTATGGATTTTTTGAAAGGGAATCTGAAATTTTTGGAAATCTATGAGTAGTCACTAAATCAAGACTTACTGCATATGAAGCTGCTTCTACACAATATTTGAAGAAAGATGTGATAGACAGACCAATGGCAGCAGTCCAATGGAGAAAAGCCTTGTTTGAAATGGTGAATAATTTGAATATTACAGAGAGACAAAGCCATGATTTGTTATCTCAGGTCTATCAAAGAAAGAAGAAATAAATGAAGCTCTCATTACTCTTCTGTTAGAGCAAGCATATTTTGAGGGAAATAATTTGTAATTTGATAACTTTTTGTAGATATATTTATCCAAATGATGTAAAATTGGGAAGAGTCTTCCTCATGAAAAGTAGGATCATATGTATTTTTCTTAGAATTTTTGGAAGCTCTTTGATAGCATATTTTTAGAATACAAGGCAAAGAGGATCAAATTTCAAGTGTGAAAAGGGACACTTGAAAAAGTATAAAAGATAATTTCTTCTATTTTGACGAGGTTGGTTGTATTAGTTCCATGCTATCCAAGTAATGTGAAGAGCTTTCCTACAGAAAATCATGTTTCTACTTCCATGATCTTATTCTTGATTTGTTGAGTCTTCTCATTGTGTGATCCATGGAATTTGTGAACTTTTCTTGTGTATTTCTGAATGAGATGTATGAAGAGAGGTGAATTTTAGTAAATTGAGCAAGAAAGTGCAGAAGATCAAAGTTGGAATGAGAAATTCTTAGTTTTTATAGAATCATGATTGTCTCACCTGTGTGATATAGGTAATGTTTTGGAAACTTGACTTTATATTTGTATTCTACTGTGAAAATGGCACATGTTAGGCACAAAAATCATTGAAAATGCTGTTGTAGAACTCAAGATAATCAAAACCCTAGTTATTTCCCTTATTCTTCATAAATCTCTCAGAAAACAGCCATGTCAGCTCTTATTCTTGGATTCCATTAACTAGAAGGGGTTGTGGTCTTTGCATACTTCTGGGATTGATAATTTAAAGATGTGTAGTTGATCTTTTGTGCTATAATGATTGGAGAGGACAACTCCAAAGGTTAACAACAAACACACGTTCACCTAGAAATGCATTAAAGTTAGAAGACATATATCCCCCCTCGATCAAAACAGAGGGTGCCCATTTTACGTGCTGAAAGATTTTAAACCAAAACCAAAAACTATTTCAAGCACATAAACACTTCAGACTTTTCTTTCAATGGATATATCCATGCATTCCTAGAAAAATCATCTATGAAACTCAGGAAGTAAAGATAGTTTCCAAAAGAAGGTGTCTGCATAGGACTAGAGACATCACTATGAACAAGCTACAATTCTTGAGTAGCTCAAATGGAACCATCCTTTGGGAAGGAGGAACACTGCATTGTGTCCAAAATACAGCCTTCACATACATGTTTACCAGGTACCTCAAGTTTGGGCAAAGAGGACACAATTTTAGATTTCTACACACATAGCAAACTAACAAAATTCAGATGACCAAAGCATGCATGCCAATGCTTTGCATCAACATAAAATACCAAAAGCACTAATCATGTCACCATTTGACAGATCATGAACTGTACATCTATCATCAACAAATTTCACAACCAAGCCAATCTTGGCTAATGCAGAAACTGATAACAAATTTTTCTTTATCCTTGGCATAACTAAGGCATCTAACAATGTAAAAGAACTACCATCAAGAGTAGTCAGAATGTATAATGATGGAGAGTGTTAATCTCCAAAAGAACAAGTTATCCTTGATGTTAGAGCACCTATATATCAAGAACAACTTGAAACCTCAACCAATTTTGGAAATCCATTGTCAAATTATCAAGATTTGAACTAACTGTGAAGAAACTAATTACTTAGAAAAGTCTACCACACTTAATCCATTCATTGAGTGACCCAATGTGTAATGTTTTCATTGAAAGTTTGTACAAGTTGTTGTCTAAAGATTGCACACATATTGATCTCGATATGTTTATTCCTGGCATGAAATACAGGGTTAGCAGCTAGATACAATGAACTCATATTATCTCCATGAATAGTGGGTGTACTCTGAATGATGTCAAAACTCTTCATGAGAGTCTTCAACCATATAACCTCTTTTGCAGCTTCAACCATACCTTTATACTCTGCTTCTGTGGATGACAAAGCAATTGTATTTTTCTTCTTAGAACACAAAGAGATTAACATATCTCCCACATAACATATATACCCATAGGTTGACCTCCTATCATCAGGATTACCTGCCCAATTTATATCACTATATATCTTGATCTTTGTATCTGATGTGAATCTATAATACAAACCTTCTTTGAGTGTACCCTTAATGTATCTTTGCACCCTTTGTCCTGCAATCCAATGTTCTTTCCTAGGACAATGCATGAATTGAGACAACACTCCAACTGTATATGACAAATCAGACCTAGTTAATGTAGCATAGATTAGACTACCAACCAAAATTTGATACAACTTCATGTCCTTGAATTCTTCTCCTCCATATCTACTCAATTTATGATTCACCTCCATTGGAGTAGGTGCTACCCTGCAATCTTCCATTTTAAACTTGATTAGCAAATTCTTCAAATACCTTTCTTGAGTTACATATACTCCATGTTGAGTATATGAAATCTCCGTTCCCAAAAAATATGACAAGTCTTCCAAGTCACTGATCTTGAACTTTTTCTCCATCTACTTCTTAAGACTTTGTATGCCCTTCTCATCTCTACCTGTAAGAATTATGTCATCAACATATATGCAAATGTAGATGAACCTTCTAGCTTCTCCACTCCTTGAAGTTTCTGGTTCTTCATATTCTGGATCAAACCTTGGCAACTCTTCATTATCAATTTGAGCATCAACAATCTCTTCATCATCAGGAATTTGAATCTTTGATTCCTCCTTTCTTTGGGTCATGACTTCTTCATCACCTGCATGAATAGCAATTGTACTGGCATACCAAGTACCTTGCTCATCAAATGTGATATCCTTTGACACAAGGAATTGCTTTGTGGATGGACTCCACAATCTATGACCCATCTGCTTATCATCATAACCAATGAACACATACGTTTCAGCTTTAGGCTCCAATTTATGCCGTAATTGAGATGGTATATATGCATAAGCCAAACATCCAAACACTTTGCAATGATCTGAGGAAGGTCTCTTACCTCACCATGCCCATAAGGTGTCATACCATTCAAGGCCTTACATGGAAGTCTATTAACCAAATAAGTAGCTGTATTCACAGAGTCAACCCACAAATAATTAGGGCAATTTTTCTCTTTCATCATTGATCTTGCGAACTCAACAAGAGTTCTATTTATCCTTTCTACTACACCATTTTGTTCAGGAGAGTACCTCCAAGTACCTTCCCTTTTTATACCAGAATTCCATAAGTAATCACTGAACTCATTAGAGAAATTCTCTCCCCCTCCATCTGACCTTAGTCTCTTCAATTTTTGCCCTGTGATTCTTTCTGCATACACGTGATAATGTTTAAATGTATTAAACACCTCTGATTTATCTTTGATCACATGTATAGTGATCCGCCTAGTAGCATCATCAACATAAATCACATAATATATTGAACTATTAATACTAAAGTCCTTTGATGGACCCCACACATCTATATGCACCAATTCTGTTGGTGCAAACAAGCCTTAACACTTGGCTTTGTTGTGTGTCTTGAAGACTCAACATAAAGCTTGGACTATTGGAACCTTGGAAGATTAAAAGATTGGACCCTTGAATGATACATTCACAAGAATCAATAACCATATGAACCTAGTCTTATTGATTCTTACCTTTTATCTCATGTAAAAAGTCTATGTGACTTTATCAATAATGTAATCACACCTACTAGACTAGAGTCGTGGAAAAGTTAGATGATTTAGTTGAGGGAATATCTCCCTAAGTCTAGTGGAGAGAATCAAGGGAACTTTAATTTGAATTCAAATTCAAATTCATTCAAAAATTCCTATAAAAAAGCAATGTAAAAGTCGCGGGCATATAGCTCACTTCCCGAGGCTAATCCAAGCAGATCATAGAGTGTGTGAGAGCTACTACTTAGCCTACACCTCTGAGTACCATTGGACATCATTATACATGCCAATGGGAATGTACATTTGATAGATTCAATACATATACTTATAGTTCTTAACTCTGTGTTTTCTGAGTCATTCATCTCAAAGTCTGTCAACTTCAACAGGGCATATCTCAAGATCTACTGAACCAAATTTGATGATCCAGGGCTCATTGGAACCAGCTCAAAGCATTCTACAACACTACAAAATTTCAAGTCATTCCATTCAGCCAATTGGGAGAAATCTCAGTCGAAGCAGTCACTGGTATATTTCTGTGTTGTTCCTAAAAAATCGGGGGTGTCTCTGATTTTGCTAAAGATCATGCTCAGTGTATAGTTTGTTATTTGGAGTGATTTAACTTGCTAATGGTAGCTTGTTAAGTTAGTTTAATACTCCCAGAAGGAATTAAACCAATTGCAAGTGTGCTGGACACACTGAGCTTAGAACTGAGCAGGTATCATTACAGGAATAGTAAGTTTTTGGAGTTGTGAAGGTTCAAAATCATCTGTTTTGATTTGGACATTACTCAATCATTTTGTAAAGCACATATATAGTTTCTTGGTGTTATTTGGAAGCTCAAGGAGTCTCCTAACCATATCTGAAGAGAAAAGAGGGCAGGTGTGAAGCAGGTCTAGCAGCACCAACTTGATCTTCTGATTGTACCTAGCCATCACATCCAACAGTGGTATCAGAGCAAATAAGGTAATCATGGGTGATGGTTTCCCTTCCTTCATTGACAAATTGGATAGAAATAACTACCAGGCATGGTCATTAAGAATGAAGACTTATCTACAAGGGAGAAGCTTGTATGGATACATATCAGGAGATGAGGAGTTGCCCTCATTCAAAACCAGAGGCCTACCTACAAAGGATGAGCATGAGAGACTTAATCAATGGTGTGCTAAAGATGCTTTGGCAAGGTCATATCTTCTAAACTCTATCTCTGATTTTCTTCTACCTCATGTTAGGAACTGTAAGACTTCCCAAGAGACTTGGGAAACCTTGTCAACATACTTCTCATCAAGCACAAGGGCCAGAAAGAATCAGCTATGGATTGAGTTTACAACTCTCAGGAAGCAATCAAAACAATGTGTCTCAGATTTTGTCACCAAAGTCAAAGACATTGCAGATCAACTTGCAAGTGTTGGAGAAGAAATTGAAGAAGAGCAAATAGTCAGACAAGTGATCAATGGACTCAAAGCAGATGACAAGTGGGAAAGCTTTACCACTACAATGGACTTGTACATGGACATCCAAGCACCTGATCTAACAACTCTGATTGGACAACTATTCACACATGAAGCAAAGATCACAAAGAATGGAGAGCAATCAAAAGGTAACAATCCCTCTGCCCTATATACAGATAAGAAGTCTAAAGATAAGGGTAAAAGTAAGAAGGTTGATGAAGAAGGCTCTACCTCCCAAGCAAACTATGCAAGGAGAGGTAGATCATCTAGAGGTAGGGGCAGAGGAGGTAAGTCAGGAAGGGGGAGACCCTATAATCAATCTCCATGCAATATTTGTGGCTTGTCTAACCATACTACAGATGAATGCTACAAAAACTACAAGAATCAAAGAGGAAGAGGTCACCAAAGAGGAGGATACTCTCAAGGCAGAGGCAGGTTCAATCAATCTCAAGGCTACCATGACTATAACAATAATTACAACAACAATAGCTACAATCACAATGGCAATTATCAAGGAGGATACAGGAACAGAAAGGATTACAACAATTATGCAGAGGATCAAGATGATTCCTTGTTGATTATGAACATGACATCTAAATCAGGTATCAATGATGATCATTTGTTCTATATTGACTCAGGTTACTCTAACCATGTAGCTGGGAATGTTGCCTTACTCTCTGATTTGGAAGAACCTAAAGGCAAGCACCAAGTGCAGACAGGTGATGACACTAAACATTCAGTGGTTAAAGTAGGTAATGTTAAAACAAGTGATGGTAATCAGAATTTATTAAGCAGAGTATTGTATGTTCCAACAATCACCAAGAATCTGATGAGTGTAGGTCAGATTGTTGAAAAAGGTCTACAGGTCAGGTTCACTCAACATGGTGCATATGTGGAGGATCCAAGACATGGATTCAGAAGGATAGCCAAGGGAGAGAAATCAGGTAGACTATTTACCTTTGAACTTGAGGATACTAAGAATATTGCATTGTACAATTACAAGGACCAAACCCTATCAGAATTGGAGATGTGGCACAAAAGATTAGGTCACATTGGAGAGAGGACCATAAAACAAATGAGTAGGGATCAATGTGTGCTTGGGATACCTAATGTATCCAAGCAACACATGATATACAAGTGTGGGGCTTGTCAGTTTGGTAAGTCACACAGATTGCCATATACCAAAAAGGGTTTCATGCATGAAGACTACTTGGAATTGGTGCATACAGATGTTTGGGGACCAAGCAAGGAGTCATCCATATCTGGATCAAGGTACTATGTATCTTTTATAGATGATTATAGCAGATGGACTGTCTTGTACTTCATGAAACATAAAGATGAAGTATTTAATTGTTTCAAAAGATATCTTGCATTAGTTGAGAATCAAACAGGTAGACATTTGAAGAGGCTAAGGTCAGATGGTGGTGGAGAATACTTCTCCAATGACTTTGAAGAGTTCTTGCAGGAAAGAGGCATCAAGAGGGAGATTACCACAAGGTACTCACCTGAACAAAATGGGGTAGCTGAAAGAAGGAATAGACTCATTGTGGAGACAGCTAGGTCTATGCTTAATGAGAAAAAATTACCAAATTATCTTTGGGCAGAGAGTGTATCTACTGCCACATATTTAATTAACAGGTTGCCATCAAAGACACTTGATGGAATGACACCCTATGAGGCTTGGCATGGTAAGAGACCATCTCTGGATCATTGCAAGATCTTTGGGTGTGTTGCATATGTGCATATTCCCTCACAGGTAAGGGGAAAGCTAGACCCTAAGGCTGAAAAGTGTATCTTTATTGGTTATGATTTGAATCAGAAAGGATACAGGTTCTATAATCCCTCAAACAAAGGCTTCAAGGTAAGCAGAGATGTAATCTTTGATGAAAATGATTCATGGTATGATAATGAGTGCAGGAAAGTTAGCCTACCTTATGATATGGAAGAAGACTTTCCAAAGCTTGTCAGGCAAGAACCAACTCAGAATGAGGACACAAGCTCAGATGATGAAGACACCATCAACATTGAAGAATTCAAAGCTTGGAAATCCAAAGGGAAGATGAAGATGAAGCAACTTGAAGACAATCCAGAATCCTCAACTCAAGCTATGAGGAGATCTTCAAGGGAAAAGAAGAAACCTATTAGGTATGGGTATGATACTTCACTTGTAACCAAGCACTCTGTATATCTTGCAAAGGATATCTTAAGTGAAGAACCAGGTACATTTGAAGAAGCTATTACTAAACCAGAATGGAAGGAAGCAATGGATGAAGAAATGGAGGCTCTCAAGGAGAGTGATACTTGGGACTTGGTACCCAAGAAGGACTCCATGAAGGTGATAGGATCCAGATGGATCTACAAACTCAAAAGAAACTCAGATGGTACAATAAGCAGGTACAAAGCTAGGTTGGTAGCCAAGGGTTTTGCACAAACCCAAGGCATTGATTATGAGGAGACATTTTCTCCTGTGGCCAAGATGCCAACTATCAGAATTATGGTAAGTGTAGCTGCATCCAAGAATTGGAACATGTACCAATTGGATGTGAAGAATGCATTCTTAAATGGATGGATATCTGAAGAGGTCTACATGTCACAACCACCTGGCTATGAGGATCCCAATAAGGTAAATCATGTTTGCAAATTAAAGAAGGCTCTGTATGGATTGAAGCAGGCACCTAGAGCATGGAATTACAGATTGACAACCTATCTCTTGGATCAAGGATTTGTGATGAGTAAAGCAGATACTTCATTGTTTATAAAGAAGAACAATTCAGAGGTAATATACTTGTGTGTCTATGTTGATGACATCATTATTACAGGAAATGATGTTCAAGGAATTAGACACATCAAAAGTCAAATGATGAAGGAATTCAAGATCAATGATCTTGGATTATTGAAGTACTTTCTAGGACTTGAATTGGTCTACACAAATTCAGGTATATTCATTACTCAGAAGAAGTACATTCAGGACATGGTCAAGAAGTTTAATTTGCAGGAAGCTAAAATCTCAAACATCCCTATGGAGGTCAACCACAAACTCAGTGCACATGAAGGAGAAGAACTCAAGGATATTACAGGTTATCAAAGTTTGGTAGGTAGTCTCAATTATGCTACCTTAACTAGGATTGATATCTCATATGGTGTTAGTGTACTTAGCCAATTTATGCATAAGCCAAGAATACCACATTTGGAGGCAGCCAAGAAGATAGTAAAGTACCTAAAGGGAACACAAAATCATGGTTTGTATTATCCATATTCATCAGACATTGACATCAAGGTATACTCAGATGCAGATTGGGCAGGTTGCAAGGATGACAGGAGGAGTACATCTGGTTACATATGCTTTGCAGGTGATAAACCAATTTCTTGGTCATCCAAGAAACAACCCACAGTGGCTCTATCATCTACTGAGGCAGAGTACAGAGGGCTAGCCAATGCCACTCAAGAAGCCATATGGTTGAAGCTACTATACTCAGAATTGGGTCTATATACAAGGCCACCTATCATATTTGGAGATAACACAAGTTCACTTCACCTAGCAGCTAATCCTGTGTATCATGCTAGGACAAAACACATAGAGGTTCATTACCACTATGTGAGGGAGAAATTACTTAGCAAGGAAATCCAATTATCATATGTGTCTACTAATATTCAATGTGCAGATTTGCTTACAAAAGCTTTGGATGGGAGCAAGCTATGCAGGTTTAAATCCATGATAGGATTGCAGGATATCATTGAAGACTAAAGATGAAGACTCAAGCAAGTGTTTGGCTTGAGGGGGAGCTGTTGGTGCAAACAAGCCTTAACACTTGGCTTTGTTGTGTGTCTTGAAGACTCAACATAAAGCTTGGACTATTGGAACCTTGGAAGATTAAAAGATTGGACCCTTGAATGATACATTCACAAGAATCAATAACCATATGAACCTAGTCTTATTGATTCTTACCTTTTATCTCATGTAAAAAGTCTATGTGACTTTATCAATAATGTAATCACACCTACTAGACTAGAGTCGTGGAAAAGTTAGATGATTTAGTTGAGGGAATATCTCCCTAAGTCTAGTGGAGAGAATCAAGGGAACTTTAATTTGAATTCAAATTCAAATTCATTCAAAAATTCCTATAAAAAAGCAATGTAAAAGTCGCGGGCATATAGCTCACTTCCCGAGGCTAATCCAAGCAGATCATAGAGTGTGTGAGAGCTACTACTTAGCCTACACCTCTGAGTACCATTGGACATCATTATACATGCCAATGGGAATGTACATTTGATAGATTCAATACATATACTTATAGTTCTTAACTCTGTGTTTTCTGAGTCATTCATCTCAAAGTCTGTCAACTTCAACAGGGCATATCTCAAGATCTACTGAACCAAATTTGATGATCCAGGGCTCATTGGAACCAGCTCAAAGCATTCTACAACACTACAAAATTTCAAGTCATTCCATTCAGCCAATTGGGAGAAATCTCAGTCGAAGCAGTCACTGGTATATTTCTGTGTTGTTCCTAAAAAATCGGGGGTGTCTCTGATTTTGCTAAAGATCATGCTCAGTGTATAGTTTGTTATTTGGAGTGATTTAACTTGCTAATGGTAGCTTGTTAAGTTAGTTTAATACTCCCAGAAGGAATTAAACCAATTGCAAGTGTGCTGGACACACTGAGCTTAGAACTGAGCAGGTATCATTACAGGAATAGTAAGTTTTTGGAGTTGTGAAGGTTCAAAATCATCTGTTTTGATTTGGACATTACTCAATCATTTTGTAAAGCACATATATAGTTTCTTGGTGTTATTTGGAAGCTCAAGGAGTCTCCTAACCATATCTGAAGAGAAAAGAGGGCAGGTGTGAAGCAGGTCTAGCAGCACCAACTTGATCTTCTGATTGTACCTAGCCATCACATCCAACAGTGGTATCAGAGCAAATAAGGTAATCATGGGTGATGGTTTCCCTTCCTTCATTGACAAATTGGATAGAAATAACTACCAGGCATGGTCATTAAGAATGAAGACTTATCTACAAGGGAGAAGCTTGTATGGATACATATCAGGAGATGAGGAGTTGCCCTCATTCAAAACCAGAGGCCTACCTACAAAGGATGAGCATGAGAGACTTAATCAATGGTGTGCTAAAGATGCTTTGGCAAGGTCATATCTTCTAAACTCTATCTCTGATTTTCTTCTACCTCATGTTAGGAACTGTAAGACTTCCCAAGAGACTTGGGAAACCTTGTCAACATACTTCTCATCAAGCACAAGGGCCAGAAAGAATCAGCTATGGATTGAGTTTACAACTCTCAGGAAGCAATCAAAACAATGTGTCTCAGATTTTGTCACCAAAGTCAAAGACATTGCAGATCAACTTGCAAGTGTTGGAGAAGAAATTGAAGAAGAGCAAATAGTCAGACAAGTGATCAATGGACTCAAAGCAGATGACAAGTGGGAAAGCTTTACCACTACAATGGACTTGTACATGGACATCCAAGCACCTGATCTAACAACTCTGATTGGACAACTATTCACACATGAAGCAAAGATCACAAAGAATGGAGAGCAATCAAAAGGTAACAATCCCTCTGCCCTATATACAGATAAGAAGTCTAAAGATAAGGGTAAAAGTAAGAAGGTTGATGAAGAAGGCTCTACCTCCCAAGCAAACTATGCAAGGAGAGGTAGATCATCTAGAGGTAGGGGCAGAGGAGGTAAGTCAGGAAGGGGGAGACCCTATAATCAATCTCCATGCAATATTTGTGGCTTGTCTAACCATACTACAGATGAATGCTACAAAAACTACAAGAATCAAAGAGGAAGAGGTCACCAAAGAGGAGGATACTCTCAAGGCAGAGGCAGGTTCAATCAATCTCAAGGCTACCATGACTATAACAATAATTACAACAACAATAGCTACAATCACAATGGCAATTATCAAGGAGGATACAGGAACAGAAAGGATTACAACAATTATGCAGAGGATCAAGATGATTCCTTGTTGATTATGAACATGACATCTAAATCAGGTATCAATGATGATCATTTGTTCTATATTGACTCAGGTTACTCTAACCATGTAGCTGGGAATGTTGCCTTACTCTCTGATTTGGAAGAACCTAAAGGCAAGCACCAAGTGCAGACAGGTGATGACACTAAACATTCAGTGGTTAAAGTAGGTAATGTTAAAACAAGTGATGGTAATCAGAATTTATTAAGCAGAGTATTGTATGTTCCAACAATCACCAAGAATCTGATGAGTGTAGGTCAGATTGTTGAAAAAGGTCTACAGGTCAGGTTCACTCAACATGGTGCATATGTGGAGGATCCAAGACATGGATTCAGAAGGATAGCCAAGGGAGAGAAATCAGGTAGACTATTTACCTTTGAACTTGAGGATACTAAGAATATTGCATTGTACAATTACAAGGACCAAACCCTATCAGAATTGGAGATGTGGCACAAAAGATTAGGTCACATTGGAGAGAGGACCATAAAACAAATGAGTAGGGATCAATGTGTGCTTGGGATACCTAATGTATCCAAGCAACACATGATATACAAGTGTGGGGCTTGTCAGTTTGGTAAGTCACACAGATTGCCATATACCAAAAAGGGTTTCATGCATGAAGACTACTTGGAATTGGTGCATACAGATGTTTGGGGACCAAGCAAGGAGTCATCCATATCTGGATCAAGGTACTATGTATCTTTTATAGATGATTATAGCAGATGGACTGTCTTGTACTTCATGAAACATAAAGATGAAGTATTTAATTGTTTCAAAAGATATCTTGCATTAGTTGAGAATCAAACAGGTAGACATTTGAAGAGGCTAAGGTCAGATGGTGGTGGAGAATACTTCTCCAATGACTTTGAAGAGTTCTTGCAGGAAAGAGGCATCAAGAGGGAGATTACCACAAGGTACTCACCTGAACAAAATGGGGTAGCTGAAAGAAGGAATAGACTCATTGTGGAGACAGCTAGGTCTATGCTTAATGAGAAAAAAATACCAAATTATCTTTGGGCAGAGAGTGTATCTACTGCCACATATTTAATTAACAGGTTGCCATCAAAGACACTTGATGGAATGACACCCTATGAGGCTTGGCATGGTAAGAGACCATCTCTGGATCATTGCAAGATCTTTGGGTGTGTTGCATATGTGCATATTCCCTCACAGGTAAGGGGAAAGCTAGACCCTAAGGCTGAAAAGTGTATCTTTATTGGTTATGATTTGAATCAGAAAGGATACAGGTTCTATAATCCCTCAAACAAAGGCTTCAAGGTAAGCAGAGATGTAATCTTTGATGAAAATGATTCATGGTATGATAATGAGTGCAGGAAAGTTAGCCTACCTTATGATATGGAAGAAGACTTTCCAAAGCTTGTCAGGCAAGAACCAACTCAGAATGAGGACACAAGCTCAGATGATGAAGACACCATCAACATTGAAGAATTCAAAGCTTGGAAATCCAAAGGGAAGATGAAGATGAAGCAACTTGAAGACAATCCAGAATCCTCAACTCAAGCTATGAGGAGATCTTCAAGGGAAAAGAAGAAACCTATTAGGTATGGGTATGATACTTCACTTGTAACCAAGCACTCTGTATATCTTGCAAAGGATATCTTAAGTGAAGAACCAGGTACATTTGAAGAAGCTATTACTAAACCAGAATGGAAGGAAGCAATGGATGAAGAAATGGAGGCTCTCAAGGAGAGTGATACTTGGGACTTGGTACCCAAGAAGGACTCCATGAAGGTGATAGGATCCAGATGGATCTACAAACTCAAAAGAAACTCAGATGGTACAATAAGCAGGTACAAAGCTAGGTTGGTAGCCAAGGGTTTTGCACAAACCCAAGGCATTGATTATGAGGAGACATTTTCTCCTGTGGCCAAGATGCCAACTATCAGAATTATGGTAAGTGTAGCTGCATCCAAGAATTGGAACATGTACCAATTGGATGTGAAGAATGCATTCTTAAATGGATGGATATCTGAAGAGGTCTACATGTCACAACCACCTGGCTATGAGGATCCCAATAAGGTAAATCATGTTTGCAAATTAAAGAAGGCTCTGTATGGATTGAAGCAGGCACCTAGAGCATGGAATTACAGATTGACAACCTATCTCTTGGATCAAGGATTTGTGATGAGTAAAGCAGATACTTCATTGTTTATAAAGAAGAACAATTCAGAGGTAATATACTTGTGTGTCTATGTTGATGAAATCATTATTACAGGAAATGATGTTCAAGGAATTAGACACATCAAAAGTCAAATGATGAAGGAATTCAAGATCAATGATCTTGGATTATTGAAGTACTTTCTAGGACTTGAATTGGTCTACACAAATTCAGGTATATTCATTACTCAGAAGAAGTACATTCAGGACATGGTCAAGAAGTTTAATTTGCAGGAAGCTAAAATCTCAAACATCCCTATGGAGGTCAACCACAAACTCAGTGCACATGAAGGAGAAGAACTCAAGGATATTACAGGTTATCAAAGTTTGGTAGGTAGTCTCAATTATGCTACCTTAACTAGGATTGATATCTCATATGGTGTTAGTGTACTTAGCCAATTTATGCATAAGCCAAGAATACCACATTTGGAGGCAGCCAAGAAGATAGTAAAGTACCTAAAGGGAACACAAAATCATGGTTTGTATTATCCATATTCATCAGACATTGACATCAAGGTATACTCAGATGCAGATTGGGCAGGTTGCAAGGATGACAGGAGGAGTACATCTGGTTACATATGCTTTGCAGGTGATAAACCAATTTCTTGGTCATCCAAGAAACAACCCACAGTGGCTCTATCATCTACTGAGGCAGAGTACAGAGGGCTAGCCAATGCCACTCAAGAAGCCATATGGTTGAAGCTACTATACTCAGAATTGGGTCTATATACAAGGCCACCTATCATATTTGGAGATAACACAAGTTCACTTCACCTAGCAGCTAATCCTGTGTATCATGCTAGGACAAAACACATAGAGGTTCATTACCACTATGTGAGGGAGAAATTACTTAGCAAGGAAATCCAATTATCATATGTGTCTACTAATATTCAATGTGCAGATTTGCTTACAAAAGCTTTGGATGGGAGCAAGCTATGCAGGTTTAAATCCATGATAGGATTGCAGGATATCATTGAAGACTAAAGATGAAGACTCAAGCAAGTGTTTGGCTTGAGGGGGAGCTGTTGGTGCAAACAAGCCTTAACACTTGGCTTTGTTGTGTGTCTTGAAGACTCAACATAAAGCTTGGACTATTGGAACCTTGGAAGATTAAAAGATTGGACCCTTGAATGATACATTCACAAGAATCAATAACCATATGAACCTAGTCTTATTGATTCTTACCTTTTATCTCATGTAAAAAGTCTATGTGACTTTATCAATAATGTAATCACACCTACTAGACTAGAGTCGTGGAAAAGTTAGATGATTTAGTTGAGGGAATATCTCCCTAAGTCTAGTGGAGAGAATCAAGGGAACTTTAATTTGAATTCAAATTCAAATTCATTCAAAAATTCCTATAAAAAAGCAATGTAAAAGTCGCGGGCATATAGCTCACTTCCCGAGGCTAATCCAAGCAGATCATAGAGTGTGTGAGAGCTACTACTTAGCCTACACCTCTGAGTACCATTGGACATCATTATACATGCCAATGGGAATGTACATTTGATAGATTCAATACATATACTTATAGTTCTTAACTCTGTGTTTTCTGAGTCATTCATCTCAAAGTCTGTCAACTTCAACAGGGCATATCTCAAGATCTACTGAACCAAATTTGATGATCCAGGGCTCATTGGAACCAGCTCAAAGCATTCTACAACACTACAAAATTTCAAGTCATTCCATTCAGCCAATTGGGAGAAATCTCAGTCGAAGCAGTCACTAGTATATTTCTGTGTTGTTCCTAAAAAATCGGGGGTGTCTCTGATTTTGCTAAAGATCATGCTCAGTGTATAGTTTGTTATTTGGAGTGATTTAACTTGTTAATGGTAGCTTGTTAAGTTAATTTAATACTCCCAGAAGGAATTAAACCAATTGCAAGTGTGCTGGACACACTGAGCTTAGAACTGAGCAGGTATCATTACAGGAATAGTAAGTTTTTGGAGTTGTGAAGGTTCAAAATCATCTGCTTTGATTTGGACATTACTCAATCATTTTGTAAAGCACATATATAGTTTCTTGGTGTTATTTGGAAGCTCAAGGAGTCTCCTAACCATATCTGAAGAGAAAAGAGGGCAGGTGTGAAGCAGGTCTAGCAGCACCAACTTGATCTTCTGATTGTACCTAGCCATCACATCCAACAAATTCAAGCTTCTCTGAATACATGAAACCATGCTTATTATATGATTGCTTATGAGCCTTACCTAATTGCCATGCTTTGCATCTATATGTCATGTGTTGACGTGCAACATTAGGCAATCCAAGCACTAAACCATTGTTAATCATATCCTTAATACCTCTTTCATTGAAATGTCCAAGTCTTTTGTGCCAAAGATCTACCTCAGAGATCTTATGTCCTCCATAAGTGAACAAGACTTGACCAACATTGTCTTGAATGTTCAATGCGAAGAGCCTTCCTTCTTTCTTCCTTGAAACAATTTGTTTATACCCATTGCTACGGTCTTCCACAAAAACTCCATCATTGGTGAACCTTACTTCATAACCTTTCTCTACAATTTTCCCTACACTTATCACATTCTTTGGAATTGTAGGAACATACAAAACCTTACTCGAAAGAGTGCTTCCATCCTTGGCCTTTAATGATCCAATGGACTTCACATTGTGCTTTGTGTTATCACTTGTTTGAAGTACATGATTACTCACCTTATTTTCCAAATGAGTCATCAAAGCTATTTTGCCACTCAGGTGATTGCTACACCCTGGGTCTATGTAGAAGACTCTTTGATCTTCACTTTGTCTTTCACAAGTTGCATTCATAATTAAGGTTGAATCCTCTTTCTGATCTAAAGCATAGTTGTAGTAGGTATTATTGTAGGATTGACTTTGAAAGCCTCTACCTGCATTTCTTCCAAAGAAACCTCTAGCTCTAAAATTACTTCTTTGATTTCTATTACCTCTTCCTCTTGAATTAGAGTTTTGATTATATCCTCCACCATTCTAATTATTATGCCAACATTCAGGATCTAAATGATTATTCTTACCATAAATCCAACAAGCTTTGACACCATCTTTATTTCTTCTGCCTCTTCCTCTTCCTTGACCACCTCCTCTTCCTCTGAGGAAGTTAGCTTGACTAGTAGTGCCTTCATCTTCATTCAATTGTTGCTTGCCTTTGTTAATCTTCTTCTTATCCTTTGAATACATTGCTTGACCTGTACTTTTATCAACATCACCTTTGACATCCTACTCAAAGGTTAGCATATGTCCTAGCAATTGATTCAAATCAGGAGTGAAATGATCTAGTGACAATTAAGTGGATAGAATAAAAGGCTTCCACTTCTCATCTCCTCTCAAACCTGTGAATAGTTGTCTTACCAATTTGTCCTCTTCAATGTCTTCATCAATTGCTCCTAATGCATCTGCAATGTCCATCCTTGCTACATAATCAGAAATAGACTGAGAAGCCTTCTTTTTTAATGTGGTGAACTTTGCCCATAAAGATGCCTTCCTTGAATTTGTAGTGTTTTGGAAATGCTCCTCCAAAGCATTCCATATGTCACTTGCACTTTCAAGTCCTCTAATGTGAGGTAGCAAGTAATCATTAACTCCCATGTAGATAATGCTCCTTGCTTGAGCATCTTTCTTCATCCATGTTCTTCAAATCTGAGAGCTCTTCCCTAGTTGGAACACTAGGATCCCTAAATTTAGCTTTCTCTTCTTCACCTCTAATGTATCCTATCAGATCTTTGCTCATGAGATGAGCTTCCATCCTCATTGACCAAGCAGGATAGCTTTCTCTATTCAATTTCTCTATGTGAAGAGAATCTCCCATCCTTTCTTCACCTCTGCAATAAATTCTTCAAGCTTTGTGAATAATGAATGTAACTTTACTTTTAATGTAGTTCCTTTTGATCCTCTTGATAGCTCCAGGCCTCCTTCTCTAGCTTTCACTTCAAAGTTTTACCTTTTCAATCTTCAAGCATTGATTTTTGTATATTTGCAATAGCCGAGATCCTCCTGTCTTCAAATCTGATGAATCTAGCTCTGATACCACTGATGGAGAGTGTTAATCTCCAAAAGAACAAGTTATCCTTTTTGCTAGATCAACTCTATATCAAGTACAACTCAAAACCTCAACCAATTTTGGAAATCCATTGTCAAATTATCAAGATTTGAACTAAGTGTGAAGAAACTGATTACTTAGAAATGTCTACCACACTTAATCCATTCATTGACTGACCAAATGTGTAAAGTTTTCAATGAAATTTGTATAAGTGTTTCCTAAAGCTTGTGCACCTTCTCCAAGTTAAAACATCTCAAAATGATTAGTAGAATGTGAGATTTCCTACAAACAATATACCTATGTCTGAAACTGTTCTTCTGTGTAGTCGACTTTGACACTTGCAACTTCTAATGCATGGTTCTCCCAAATTAGACCCCATTTATTCAAATGGTTTTAGTCATAAGTAGCTTACCTTTCAACTTAAAGAATGAGTGCTTAGTTGCTCAAAACTTTACATTGTGGAGGGAGATCTGATCAAAACATTGACCACTTGGATTGCACCTATTCTTACCTTCACTTCTTCCATTTACGCATGTAAATGTTCCTACTTAAAATTCTCTCAACTTGATTATAATTAGACTCTCAAAACGTGTACAGAGGTCACTCAGCTATATAATTAGACTTGTACAAAGGCATTCTTGAAGAAGATAAACAAAGAAGGAGCATTGAGCAAAAGATCGAGGTGCAACCTTCTTCTATTTAGAGAAATTATACATCTGATTGATAAAGTCTCTAATGACTTCTAAAACTTGTCTCTCATCATCTCTCTCACACAATTTCCTATATTCAAGTATATATAGACAATTACATCCTGACTCCTCATAGATACAAAGTTTTTATGAACTAAATTACAAGATTAGTATACATGTATATACAAGTCTTCATCTTTTGACCATGCACTAAACTTTAAGCCTCATATGTTAATCTTTGCTTCATTCTTTGACTTCAAACCTTGTCCAAATCATCAATTGTTGGTTTTTTTGCACAAACAGTTAAGAGGAGTTGCTCGCACATGTGAGATTATTCCCTATATGGGAAGGCTCAAGTGAATTGAAGAAACTGCATTGCGAGGTAATATGTTTGGTTGCCCCACTATCAAAGTACCAAACATCTGAGTCTATTGTAGATATACATTGTTCAGGAGAAGATTGGTTAAAATTGCAAACAGTAGGAAACACCGTTTCTTCACTATGCACTAGATTAGCAAACTCTATTTTGGTGTAGAGGCCTCTGCAAAAACCATTCTAGCCTCTTTTTTCTTTGCCTCTTTTCCAGCTAATTGTGGACAATTCCTTATGACATGATCATTTTCTTTACAATACTTGCAAAACAATTTTTTCTTTTTTGTTTTCTTGTCCTCTAGGTCTTTTTTCTTTGATTGTGCAGAATTAGGAGATTTTTTCTTACTACTAGAAGAGCTCCATTTACCTTTGCCCTTCTGACTAGCCAGGAAAGATTGATCTGCAACACGCATAATGGACATGTTCTACCTAGACTGATTTTCTTGCAATAGAATAGAAACTAACTCCTCAAACATCAATGCATTTGAATTGCCTTTGATCATCAAACGAAGAGTAGAAGCAAAACTCTAGTATGAATCGAGAAGACCATTCAGAATAGTCTGCACAAGTGAACTTTCAGGCAAGACTTCATCAACAATAATCAACTCTTCCTTCAAATCTTTGATCTTTGTTAGAGAATTGTCCATAGAATCACCTTCATTCATTATGCACATATGTCACGAGGTCTTAGAGACTTGTGTCAAAGAGACTAAATCTCATTTGCCCCACAAGTGCATATAGTGGTGGATTGACACATGCTTAATTATCAATCTGAAGAACCACATGAACCAAGTGTATGAGGACATGCGCACACGTGATGGAAAGTGAAGTGGTTCAACTATAATGCATATGAAAAGACTAAACTACCTCTCCAACTCACTCAAATTCTGGAAGTGCCTACTGCGGTACCACTTACAGTAGTAAACACAAATTCAAATGTTTCTCCTAGCTCAAAACTTTGAATATGGCGAATAGCAGATTCTTTTCGAAGCTCTTGACAAGACGCATCTACAGGTGGTATTTTCACTTGAATATGACAATCGCTCTTCAAGTTATGGCCAAAACAGTGAATGGTGGGAAACACCTACACTCACTCCACAACTCGTATTGGCTCACACACACACTAGAGTAGTTCAAAAGTGATGGGGAGGGGTAGACAATAGTTCTACACACACATTCCAAGCTTCATATACACACAAAAGATCATAGAGAAGATGAAAATTAGTAGGAAAGAAGTGAATTGAAAATTTCAGTTCTCCCTCTTCACAATGGCAAAAAAGTGTCTACAAAGTCACAAAGTGACTTATATACATGTGCCCTAAAAATGTTCCTTTCACACATGAGACCGGCACTTTATTGATTAATCTCTAACTTCCTAATATTTTACAAGGAATATATTACAATGAGTTGGGCTCATGCATCTAGAGGACTCCTCTAGTGCAATTACATGGCTTCGAGGGAATTTCCTAGGATTTTGAAGAAGAAATTTATGCCCATTAATTTGAAAATTTTGGGCTCCTCTTTTTATGCCTCTTTTCTCTGAAACACTCTCCCCCTCTTTGTCTCTGTCGTCCCTTGACAGGCTTTGCTTTGTGTCTGCCGCTTGTCTATGGCTCCTGAATACACGCACCTAGTGGTCGAAGAAGCAATAAGGTTTGTCAGGCAATTTGTTACTTTATCCGAGATTAGTCCTTTGCTTCTAGAAGTCCCTTGGTATTCCTTATATCCCAAGTCTGGGTTGTTGTATTAAGTCGGGCTGCCACGCATGCCATCAATAGCTAAGAATGTGATATTCTTAGTCACTATCTTCAACTTCTCAGCCTCTGCCTCTTACTAACTTTTGGTCTTCTAATGTGTCTTTGTCTTCACACATCTGACCCTGTTGTATTGACTGGAGCCTATTTACTTTTCACCATTGTGCACCGTACTTTGCAAGATTTTACTCCTTTCTAAGTGAGCATTAGGTTTTAAAGGTCCTATTCTTAAATCTTCTTTGTCATCCTCTGGGACCTGATTCATTTCTTTCCATTGCACGCATCCAGTGGATGAGGAGACAATTAAGACCTTCAGACAATTGATTATCTTATCCGATGAAGGATCCTTTGTGTATTGTCTCTCTTTGTTGTTCGTTGCTTTCATCGCATGCACCTAGTGGATGAGGAAGCTGTATGCAACCTCCCATGAAATGTCTTGGTTGTTATGTTTCTTTATTTCCAATCCTTAGGACCTGGTTCTTTGGTGTTGTCGCCTGATGTGTGCCCCTGTAGAGCTTTGGGCAAAGGGTTGTTCTTTTCTTTATGAGCTTTTGTTTATCACTGAGCTATTTTATTCTTTGGTCTCCTTCTTCTTCTCTTTTTGCTCGATTCCCCTTCCACATGTCCCTCCTCCTAAACTCTGTTGTCCCCGATAGGCTCTTTGTGGCGAGGTGTGTATGTTTGTATGACTTTTTGCTCTCGCCGCTTAAGCAAATTGGCTTGACATATCATCAATTCCTTCCATTGAGTTGACTTCACCCCGTCGTCTGGTGCCTATCTATGATCAGCAAAGAAACTTAATTCGTAGGCCACCAGTCGTGCATTTGGATTATAAGATATTTTTGCAAAAATCTCTGAATCCATTTTGAAAAATCTTGTAAAAAATGCCTCTTCAAACATCTGCATATATGTACTTGGCAAAAACATGAGTCTTGAGTATATGGCCATTAGTGTAATTGGCTAGGTATACTTGATAAATCAAAGACAATAGAATCTGAACCCTGGTTAATGCCGATGAAGTTCAAAAATGTATACTGCGCATGTTGAAACACCTTTATTAGAGTAAGTAACATACTCAAAATTTTGTTAGTCATCTTGATGGCTAAATCTGGTACGGTAGCATATCTGGCAATCCAAAATTTGATGGTTTTTATCATGTACTCTTCGGTTGGTAAGTAATTACGAGGTGGACTTGGTAGTAATGGATAGTTGAGCCATTGATTATTTATGCTTCCCTGGCGCTGTCCTTCCCAAAATTGCATCCAGGAGCGTCTTATGGGTACTGGGCAAAAAGATGGATTGACTTGAAGTATATACGGTGCCGATTCTCAGTGTACCCATAGTGTAGGATGTTGGAGACTTCTTAATCTCCAAAAGTCTGATCTATACTGATCTAAGAACACTTCTTTATCAGTTATGGATCAAACTTTACACAAATATTGTCTTCTTTTATCAAAACTTTCACTAACACTTCTCTGAGTAAAGAAATTCCTTTTTCAGAAAGTCTGCTTCAGAAATCGACTTTATTTCTTGCACATATCTTCAAATTTCTTCAAAACAATGATGCACACATCTTCAGAGTACCTTTGCGCAATCATATCAACCATTAGTTCATCAAAAGAATCATTAAAACTTTAATTTGATCTTTAAGATCAAAAGTATGTCAGAAACTTTCTTTTTGAACAAGCGACTTTGACATAGGTAACTTCTAAGGTTGATTTCTCACAGCACAGATCCCGTTTTGTTAAATGCTTTTATCCATATCTTCCTTACCTTCTAACTTAGATTTTGAATGCTCACTCATCAAAAACTTTACATTGTGCAGTGAGATCTAAGCAAAACATTGACACAAAAAAGTGCGCGACTCTGAGAGATCATCTGCAGACTTTACATACACATGTTCCTATTGATCATACTCACAACAGAAAAGAAATAGACCATGAAAGTTTGAGCATAGCTTCATTAGCTTCTAGATTAGATGTGTACAGAAGGATTTCTGATCCACATGATCAGACTGAGAGAAATCTACGAAATACTCATCGCTATTTTCTGAAGATGATTCTCTTCACATCTATCTCTATGACACTTGTCTTCTAATGACTCTCACACATATTTCTTTACATCATTGACTTATCTACATATGGTTCTAGACTTATTGCATTTCTATTACATTACTCCTTATCATCCTAAGGATTATCTATACTCATATTACAAGAATTTCCAACTGTAATATACATATGTATACAGGCTTCACTTCTGAGATCTCTTCACTTCCTCAAGTGGCTTCTTGAATTTCAATATGATCATTGACATGCTTCAAGCTCTTTGTAATCATCAATTTGTGATTGCTTTGTTCCAACAGCTCCCCCTCAATCACCAATTGTGATTATTCCATTCTTCTTCACTTCTCCTTGAATCTTTGTAGCTTAGGTCCATCCAAGCTTTTTGTTAACATATCTGCAACTTGTTCTTTTGTTGAAGTATACATCACTTCAATCTCTTTATCAAGTACCTTTTCTCTCAGCAAATGATACTGAATCTCTATATGCTTAGTCCTGGCATGAAAAACAAGGTTAGCTGCCAAATACAATGAACTCATATTATCTCCAAGAATAATTGGAGTACTCTGATCAGTTCCAAAACTCTTCAACAAGGTCTTTAACCATATTACTTCTTTTGCAGCCTCTACCATTCCTTTATACTCAGCTTTTGTAGATGAAAAAGCAACTGTATGTTGCTTCTTTGAGCACCAAGAAACTAATTTATCTCCAATATAACAGAGATACCCATGAGTAGATCTTCTATCACATGAATCACCTACCCAATCTGCATCACTAAACACTTTGATTCTTGTATAAGAAGTAAATCCATAATATAGACCTTCACTTAGGGTTCCTTTGATATATCTGAGTACCCTTTGAGCTGCAATCCAATGAGTCTTCTTTGGACAATGCATGAATTGTGATAACACACCTACTGCATATGATAGATCTGGCCTTGTCAAGGTAGCATAGATTAAACTACCTACCAAACTCTAATATTTCTTCATGTCATTAAACTCTTCACCTCCATACCTTCTCAACTTATGATTTACCTCCAATGGTGTGGTTGAAGGCTTGCAATCCTCCATGTTGAACTTGACCAGAAGATTCTTCAAGTACCTCTCTTGTGTAACAATCTGCATTCCTAAGAAATAAGATAAGTTTCCCAAATCACTTATCTTAAACTCCTTCTCTATTTGTTTCTTAAGCTCATTGATTCCTTGAGCATCTATACCTGTGACAATAATATCATCAACATAAATACACATGTATATGTATCCATTTTCACTTGCCTTCACTAGCAAGCTACTATCTGCCTTTGATGCCTGAAATCCACATTCATTCAAGAACTTAACAAGCGTGTAATTCCATGCTCTTGGGGCCTGCTTCAACCCATACAAATCTCTCTTGAGCTTACACACATAATCTGATCCAATTGAATCCATGAAACCTTCTGGTTGCTCCATATATACTTCATCTGCAATATATCCATTTAGGAATGCATTCTTCACATCTAATTGTGATAACTTCCATCCTTTACAAGCAGTGATAGCAATCAATGATCTAATTGTAGACATCTTAGCAACAGGACTAAAGGTTTCATCATAATCTACCCCATAAGTTTGAGCATAACCTTTGACCACAAGTCTAGCCTTGTATCTAGACACCTTACCATCTGCAAACCTTTTTGTTTTATACACCCACTTACATCCAATGACTTTCTGATTCTTTGGTCTTGGCACCAACTCCCATGTTTCATTTTCAAGTAGAGCATCATACTCTTCTTGCATTGCCTTCTCCCAATTCTGTTTACCTTTAGCTTCTTCATATGTGATTGGATCCTCTTCTGTCTTCACAATGTAAGCATAATCCTTTGTTGTTAGAAAAGATGTATCATAGCTATACCTGATAGGCTCTTTTCTTTCCCTTGAGGATCTTCTAACCTCTGCACTTCTTGAAGTCTCAGCCACATTTGATTCAGGATCAAATCTTGGCCCATCTTCAACATTATCCTGCAATTTACTTTTATAATCAACATCATCAATATCTTCTTCATACACATTTACTTTTGCCTTCCCTTTCCTTTGTATTTCTTCAATACCTACATAATCATTTGTTGACCCTGTATACCATGTGCTTTGCTCATCAAATGTAACATCTTTGGTAACAAGAAATTGCTTTGTGGATGGACTCGACAATTTGTAACCCATCTGTCTATCATCATACCCAATAAACACATACTTCTCTACTTTGGGTTCTAGCTTATGTCTCAATTGTGAAGGAACATAAGCATATGCTAAACATCCAAATACTTTACAATGATCAAGAGTAGGTCTCTTACCCCACCATGCTTCATAAGGAGTTCTTCCATCCAAAGCTTTACAAGGTAATCTATTCACAAGGTATGTTGCAGTGTTGATAGCTTCTACCCATAAGTAATTTGGGCAATTCTTTTCCTTCATCATTGCTCTTGCAGATTCTACAAGAGTTCTATTTCTTCTTTCTGCAATCCATTCTGTTGAGGAGAGTACCTGCAAGTTACTTCTCTCTTTATACCTGCATTCCACAAATAATCATCCCACTCTTTAGAGAAATACTCTCCCCCTCCATCTGATCTCAACCTCTTGAGCTTTTGTCCAATAATCCTTTCTGCATAAGCATGATAATGCTTGAATGTCTTGAAGACTTTTGATTTCTCCTTGGTTACATATAAAGTAATCCATCTGGTTGCATCATCAACAAACAACACATATTATCTGGATCCATTCATGCTATAGTCCCTTGAAGGACCCCACACATCTGTATGAATCAATTCAAGCATATTTGAATACTTGTACCCTGATTTATTGTATGAACTTTTGTGTGCTTTACCTAATTGACAAGCTTCACACTTGTACACCATGTGTTGCCCTTCAACTTTTGGCAAACCAAGCACCACATCATTCCTTGACATTTCCTTTATGGCTCTCTCATTGAAATGACCTAGCCTTTTATGCCATAGGTCTAACTCAGACATCTTTTGAATTCCATAAGTAAAAAGAGCATGTCCCACATTACCTTGGACTTTGAGAGTAAACAACCTTCCTTCCTTTTTACCTGCAATAATGTTTCTATATTCCTGATTTGGATCTTGCACATAGACACCATCATTTGTGAATCTGACTTCATATCCCTTCTCCACAATTTGCCCTACACTTATCAAGTTTTTAGGAATAGTAGGAACATAAAGTACCTTGGTCAAGAGTGTACTTTCATTCTTTGTCTTCACTGATCCAATGTTTTCCACCTTATGCTTGGTGTTGCCACCTGTTTGAACTGTATGTCCATTCACCTTTGCTTCCATATCAGCCATTAGTGATATATTGCCACTCGAATGACTGCTACATCTTGAGTCAATATAAAACACCCTTTGATCTTCTCCTACTGATTCATGAGTTGCAGTCAAAATGAGAGTCATATCATCCTTCTGATCTGATGCATAATTATAATAATTGTTGTTGTAGGACTGAGATTGAAAGCTTCTTCCACCTCCTCTAGC
The DNA here is from genome assembly GCA_020310875.1 of Ceratopteris richardii. Classification (NCBI taxonomy): domain Eukaryota; kingdom Viridiplantae; phylum Streptophyta; class Polypodiopsida; order Polypodiales; family Pteridaceae; genus Ceratopteris; species Ceratopteris richardii. Next base: position 97,452,901 of record CM035411.1, read on the forward strand.
ATATGATGTCCTACCACCTCTTCCTCTGAAGTTACCTCTTTGGTTTCTGCCTCCTCTACCTTTGATTAAAACTCTGATTATTATTTCCTCCATTTTGATTGTTATACCAACAATCATTTGCCAAATGATTGGTTCTGCCACAAATCCAACAAGCTTTAGTATTATCTTTGTTCTTACCTCCTCTTCCTTTACCTCTGAAGTTCATCTTTCCTTTTGTAAAGTTAGCTTGGCTGGAAGTTCCTTCATCATGAGTTGACTGCTTCCCTTTTCCATTCTTTTTCTTGTCCTTGGAGTACATAGCTTGGCTTGCACTCCTATCATTGTCTCCCTTAATGTGCTGCTCAAAAGTTAGCATGTGTCCTAGCAATTGATTAAGATCAGGAGTAAAGTGATCAAGTGGCAATTCTATGGATAATATGAAAGGCTTCCACTTCTCATCTCCTCTCAGACCTGTAAGTATTTGCCTTACCAACTTATCCTCTTCGATGTCTTCATCTACTGCTCCCAAGCTATCTGCAATATCCTTCATCCTTGCCACATAGTCAGAAATTGATTGTGAGCTCTTCTTCTTAAAGGTTGTAAACTCTGCCCATAATGAAGACTTCCTTGACTTCGTTGTATTTTGAAAATGCTCTTCCAAAGCATTCCACACATCTGTTGCAGTTTCTAATCCTCTGATATGAGAAAGAAGATAATCATTTACAGCCATGTAAATGATGCTCCTAGCTTGAGCATCCTTTTTCATCCAATTCTTCAAACCTGCAAGTTCCTCCCTAGTTGGAACACTAGGATCTTCAAACTCAGGCTTTTATTCTTCTCCTGTAATGAATGCCATCAAATCTTTGCTCATGACATGTGCCTCCATCCTCATGGACCAAGTTGGATAGTTCTCCCTATCTAGCTTATCAATCTGCAAGCTTTCTCCCATTTTTGATCTTTTGTGTCTGCAATTACTATGATTTATGATAATAAAGTGTACCTTTGATATGAAGCTTTGATCTTTATTGATCCTTTGAACTCGTGCTTTGTACTTCTGCAGGTTATGTTCAAGAATTTGTCCTTTTCCACCTTCAATTAGAAGGAACTTCAATACCTACAACAGTTGGGACTTCCAATGCCTTTACTTCACTTGTATTGCACCTTCTGCTTTGATACCACTATTGGAGACTTCTTAATGTCCAAAAGCCTGATCTATATGGATCTAAGAACACTTCTATATCAGTTATGGATCAAACTTTACACAAATATTGTCTTCTTTTATCAAAACTTTCACTAACACTTATCTGAGTAAAGAAATTCCTTCTTCAAAAAGTCTGCTTCAGAAATCGACTTTATTTCCTGCACATATCTTCAAATTTCTTCAAACTAATGATGCACACATCTTTAGAGTACCTTTACACAATCATATCAACCATTAGTTCATCAGAGGAATCATTAAAAATTTAATTTGATCCTTAAGATCAAAAGTATGTCAGAAACTATCTTTCTGAACAAGGGACTTTGACATAGGTAACTTCTAAGGTTGATTTCTCATAGCACAGATCCCATTTTGCTAAATGCTTTCTAACCATAGCTTCCCTACCTTTTAACTTAGATTTTGAATGCTCAGTCATCAAAAACTTTACACTGTGCACTGAGATCTAAGCAAAACATTGACACAAAAAAGTGCACGACTCTAAGAGATCATCTGCAGACTTTACATACACATGTTCCTATTGATCATACTCACAGCAGAAGAAGAATTAGACCATGAAAATTTGAACATAGATTCATTAGCTTCTAGATTAGATGTGTACAAAAGGATTTCTGATCCACATGATCAGATTGAGAGAAATCTACGAAATACTCGTCGCTATTTTCTGAAGATGACTCTCTTCACATCTATCTCTATGACACTTGTCTTCTAATGAATCTCACACATATTTCTTTACATCATTGACTTATATACATATGTTTCTAGACTTATTCCATGTCTATTATATTACTGGTTATCATCCTAAGGATTATCTATACTCATATTACAAGAATTTCCAATTGTAATATACATATGTATACAGGCTTCACTTCTGAGATCTCTTCACTTCCTCAAGTGGCTTCTTGAATTTCAATCTGATCATTGACATGCTTCAAGCTCTTTGTAATCATCAATTTGTGATTGCTTTGTTCCAACATAGGATTCTTTTCCAAAAATTTCCACCTCCAGATAGGATCTACTTTGTCAAATTCCTCTTGTGTATAGGTAAATGTTTGCATGCTGAACTGTAGGTTGCTATTTGGCTCTTTATTTGTTGTGGTCTTTATGTACTGGCGTGTTTGTTCTTTGAGTAATCCATACAGTACATTGAAAGGTTTCATCACCTGTTCCAAATTTCTTCTTTCAATCTTTGCTTCTTTCATGACTTTGATTACTTGTTCTTCAAAATCTTCAGTAAGCTAGGACACTAGTAGTGCCCACTCATGTCGGCTTAGTTCTACAATAGCCTGAGTATGTCTCTCAGTGTTGGTCTCCATTTCCTCCCTTATCGGTTAATGATGTAGGGGGGGAGATAGAGGACATACCTCACTCTCCTCAGTAGCCACTGTGGAGGGTGGAACTACTGGTGTCCCCTCATTTACCTGCTGTGCTAATTGAGCTTTCAGTGTTGTTATTAATTCATCCTTTGTTTTGATTTCTTCAGTGGCTCTCGTGACTTCTTCTTTGTTCTTCAAGAGTTCCTCTCCTATGGCAGCGAGTTGACTAGCGTCTTCATCGCATTGTACTAAAAGTTTATTCTCTGCCATTTTCCACTTCTTCTTAAGTGCATTAGTGTCAACCATATATCTTTTCTCCCATTCTGCTATGATGGCTTGCTCCTACTTCACTTGATCTTTATACTTTGCTATCCGCTCTTCTAGTGCTTTTGTGTTGTTTTCTGTCATGTCAAGAGCTTCTATTGATTGATTGCATAAAAGGGCTATCATCAACTCTTTGTTCCTGTTTCGTAGGTTGTTAGCTTCATCCATGTATACCTTGATTTGAGATTCAAGGATCTTACTTCTAGCATTCATTCACGCTTTCTCTGCTTCGCTAGCCTCATATGTGCTTTGTAGTTCTTTCAGCTGTTCTTGCAGCTTCTTGTTTTCCGTTTCTAGTGTGGCATATTGATGTTTGGCCTCATTGGTTTCTGACTCTTTCTCTAATATTATCTCTTGCGCTTGAATTAATTTGGTAGATAAATTCTCACCTATTTCTTGGAATTGATTCTTCTCCTGCATTGCCTTGTCATAGTCAGCATCAGCTTCAAGCATTAGCTGTTGAGTATCCATAGCAGTTTGTATCATTTGTTGTACTACTGGCGTGAGCTGAGCTACATCCACATTCAACCAAGTTTTGGGAATGCTTGGTGCTTCTCCGGTTCATACGTCTTTTCCTTGCTCCACATGTATCTTCTCGTTATGCGGTTGCCTTATCTGGAGCTGTACTTCTTAGTCTCTTCTTTCCTCTTTCTTATTGATCGATTTGGTGGCACTCCATTGAAACGTGACATCCATCGGGGAGGGTTCTGCCACTACCCTTATTGGTGTGAAGGGTTCAAACTCTTTCACTATTTCTTCTACTTTTTCTTCCTTAGGGTTCTTTACCAGGACCTCACCCGCTAGAATAGTCTCTTTGATTTGGATGTTAGATGCTTCATTCAATTCGATAATATGAACTCCTTCTTGAGATGCTGTCACTCTAGCACAATGGTGAGTACCAACGTGAGGAGATACACCTCATAAATGTCAATCCGTGGAGATGTGAGGACCGGTATGAAGACCGCGAGCAAGTGATGGCACAAGTGCGTGAGTGAAAGCACACAAGCATGCACACCCATACACACACGCGCGCACAAGGTAAGAGCAAAGAGTGGAACAATGGAAAGCTTCGATTACCAAAGAGTTCTCTTACAAAACTGAAATCTACAACAAGCTAACCCCCAAAAATGAGCTCTCCAGCCCTTTTTATAGTTTTTGAGTGGTTTGGCCCTGTCCAGACCTAGTGTCCGGCCTAGTTGAAAATTAGGTTCTAGGGCTTATTTGGGGGCTCAAACGGAATCTAAAAATTATGAAAATTGGTAGTATGATACATCTAATACTCCTCAAGCTCAAGGACTCCTTGGCTTGAATAAAATGGAGCTGTAAAAAAAGAAAATGGTATTTACAATGATATTTAGTGATAAAAATCACTATTTTTATAGGGATTTCTTCTGAAAATTTGACATGTGAATCTTGGAGCTCCCTACTTGCTCCTTCTTCTCATGTATTCACTTCCTTGATGCGCTTCCATGCTTTGTCCTTGATCTTGAGCTGCAACATTCCCCCCCCTCTTGAGTTTGTCGTCCCTGACAGACCCTTGTTGTAGTGGTTGTTCCATGTAGTACATTGAGAGGTAGTGCCCTTCATGTGTCAACAGCACCGGTCCATCGTTCCAATGCAGCTTGGTCATTTGTCTGGTTCTTCACTTTGTCATTGCTGCCTTTGCATGGACTTCTTCCTTGTATTCCAGCTTGCTACTGTCTTTGTGAGCTTTCAAAAATTGTGAGCTACTCAAAAGGGGTTATCACTGTGGATTATGAGTAACTCTCATGGTGCATTGCTTCTACTCTTGTTGTTGTCACCGTGATGTCCGCTGGTTCGTCCAAAGATGGGGTTTCGTGTTTTCATGCCCAGTACTTGTAACCCAGAAATGATGATGGGTAAGTGCTTTAGTGCGTGGGTTGAACAAAATATGTGCCTTGTGCAAGGCCTTGTAATGTGGCCCTACGTATGCGTACTTGGAAAATGCATGGCAAGAAGTATGGTGCAAGAGATTGGGTCTTGAGCTAAGTGCTCAAGGGTATGCTGACGAAGAGGTTTCCTAATCGATCATGGTTATAGTGTTGTTGAAGCATACACGTCTTACCATGGTGAAGGGTCCGTTGATCTTCATCTCTTCGTGTTGTATTCCATCATGGTGTTTGACCATCAGCTTGTCCATTTGTTGATGGATGTCCTTGCTGAAAGTTCACTGATGAGCATTTTCAAGCACAGTCCTCTTCTTTGCCCCTTTTTTTTTTCTTTTTTTTTTTTTTAATATTTTATTTTTATGCACACGATGGCATCAAACAAGAAGAAAGATATTAGTATCAATAACATATTTTGCATGTGAAAATTGTGTTGTGTCTCATGTGCCTGGGATTTCTCAATTGTGTCTATGCATGGCCATGTAAGGTGGCCCTATATTGATGCATACTTTGGAAATGCATGACCTGAATGGTGCAAAAGACAAGGTTATGCCAAAGGCACATGGTTGTTGCAAGTCGAGGCTTTCGATGTTACTCGCATAGTTGATGCATTCTTTGTTTGGAGGTGTTGATTGGATCTCGAAATGATGTAATCCTCCTAATGGGAACCCATTTCCGAATAGTATTTGGCCCTGTAGAGATCACCTCAGGCCAGTTCTTCTTTGGATGCTGTCCAAACTTTGGTATCCAGTGTGGTTGGCCTTTTGGTTCTGGGGATGTTGTTGGTGCTTTCGGCTTCCAAACCCATATCCTTGATGATTGCCTGCTTACTTTTGCAGAAGGGTTGGGTTTATCTTCGTTTGTTCTTTGTGTTTTGTTCTTCCCCTTTGCTTTCCTTGGCTTCTTTGTTGAGACCTTTTGCATGGTGGGGAGCATAGGCCGTTGTGTATGTAAGAGATTCTTGGGTACCCACATCTGTAATCGCCCATGTTGAGCTGTACTTAATTTTTTAGTCACCCAAATTTGTACATGATTGTGGTCGGCCTTCTTTGATAGCTTCGGTACCCAAATTTGTTGGATTCTTCGTGCTTGAGCCTGTCGTAGGTGCTTGGTCCTCTTTTTTTCATGTTTGATCTGGTTGGGTGGGAATCTTTGAGGCAACATCGATGGTTGCACTCCCTTCTTTACCCAGATCTGCTTCATGCCCATAACTTCTTTCTTCTTGAATTCTGTCTGTCGAGTTGATAAAGCAGATGTCATTTTTGCTTGCCTCCTTGGTTGGGTTACACTTGCATTAGCACGTGAAGAAGAAGGGAGGTGTGCTGGCCTTTGAGCTTTGGCTTTCATGATTGAGTCCTTGTGCGTCAGAGGGTCGGTGACACACACAAAATTTTCTTTATGAAGATTAGTTTCAGGAGAACTCAGAGAATGTGTGACCTTTGGATTTGTGAGCATGCACTTGCCTAATTCTAATGTAATGCATTGTTCATGTATCCAAACTTGAAGAAGTTGACTTCTTAGGTTCAAGTTGACTGCATGGTCATAGATCCAATCTTGACCTAGGACAAGTGGCTCTGTAAGGTCTGCATCATGACACACTAGCATTTTGACTTTCATTGGAACAACTTGAAGGTAGATGGGAAGTTCCACCTCGCCTAAACAAGGGGTTTCCACACCTCCCAATCCTATGAGATAGGCTTCTATGGGCTTGATGTCCAATTGCAGGTCTTGGCAGTATGAAAGACTAACTGCACTAGTTGCTGCACCTGAGTCAATTAATGCTCTCATAGTCTTTGCATTCTTCCCTTGCCCTACCACTATGGTCACAAATGGACGTCGATCAATTATTTGAGAAGCAGTTAGGTCCGATTTTTGGCACATGTCCATGTGATATTTTGGAGCTTTTGTGTTGACCTCTAGGCCTAATCGTCGTAATTTATTTCTTCTGATGCGCTCTCTCGCCTCTGCTTGTGCTTCTTCTCTAACCCTTAACTCCTCTTCTTTTCGCTTCTTAGCAGTGTTGAGTCTCCTTAGCATTTCCTCTGTAAGAGGTTCTTGATATAGCTTGACTCGACAACCACTGATATAGTTTGGTAAGACATCGCCTTCTAGTGTGGCCAATTGAACTGCACCGCTAGTGGAAATTCTATTAATGATCATGGGTCCATATCCTCTTTTTTCCAATTTACGGGCATGTTGCTTTAGTGTATAAACCAACACTAGGTCTCCCTCTTTCAAGCCTTTATCCTTGATATGTGCATCAAAGTATGCTTTTTGCCTTTTCTTTGCAGCATAGATGCCTGCCGCTGCCCGTAGCCTTGTCTCACCTAAGCGTTCTAAATCAAAGATCCTCGAGGATAACTCATGTCCGTTCCAATCATGCTCTTGTGCTACTTTTAAAGTTGGGATTAGGAAATCCAATGGTAGCACAGCATTTTGTCCGAAGACCATCTGAAATGGGGTGGCATTGAGTACCGTTTTATAAGCAACTCGGTAGGCCCAAACAGCATGATGAAGTTGTTTGTCCCAATCAGAGCGTTTGTTATTTACGAGTTTTGTCAATACGTTACATAGGATCTTATTCGTGCTCTCAGCTTGTCCGTTAGCTTGTGGATGATAGGGGGCAGACTTCTTATGTATCACCAAGAACTCTTGGAGGAGATTTTCAATGACATCATTTAAGAAGTGTGTGCCTCTATCACTTACTAACTCTATTGGTAATCCGTATCGAGTGAACACATTCTCAAATAAGAACTTAGCTGTAGTTTGAGCATCGTTCTTTGTTGTGGCTTTGACTTCTACCCACTTTGTGAGATAATCCGTGGCTACAATAATGTACTCGGCATGGGAGTTTCTGGCTGGGGGGTTAATAGGACCTACAAAGTCTATGCCCCACTTCGAAAATGCACGTCCTCCCATCATTGGTCTCAAAGGCATCTCATCTTTTCTAATCGGATATTGTGTACGTTGGCATGTGTCACATTTCTTCACATAGGTATGTGCATCCATATGAAGAGTGGGCCACCAAAGTCCTGAGAATAGAATAGTCTTAATTACCCGATCAGGACCAAAATGTCCGCCTGCCACACTGCTATGTGCAGTTTCTAAGACACTCAAATAATCTGATTCATGAACGCACAATCTTAAATAGCCATCTTTGCCTCTTCGGTATAGGTTATCACCTACTAAGGCATAGTCTTTAGCCTCCTGCTCTATACTTCGTTTTCTTGCTAGACTTGCCCCTTTCGGGGATGTTCCCGATCTCATGAATTCTACCAATGAAGCACTCCAGTCAGGAATTAACGACACGTGATAAAGGGTAGCATGCTCCACTGGGGTTCGCTCTTTGCACATTGGACAATTCTTTATCCACTCATGAATTTCTTTATCCATACTAGGCCAATACACTCCTAAACGTTTTAGATTTTGCAGTGTTCGTTGTTCAGAATAGTGATTCCCTAGAAATCCTTCATGGGCTTGTTGCAACCAACTACTATGCTCATCATCCTCGACACAACAAGCTAGAACACCTTCCGTGTCTTGTTTATACATGCTTCCTGCCAATATTTGATAGCTTTGTGACCGCACAATTTCATCCCTGTCCGTCTTCACCTTTTTATTTGCGGGTCCGAAGGTTAGGACTGGTACCAACTTATTTGCCCATTTAGGAACAACTTCTAGATTGAACAGATAAGCATCGGGTAATTCATCCGACACTCCTTGCGGTGGCTCTCCTGAAGTGATGCGAGAAAGGTGATCCGCTCTGAGGTGGGTCTTACCTTGCCTAACAACCACCTCAAAGTCATATTCCATTAGTAAGAGGAACCATCTTACTAAGCGTCCAGTATTGCAAGGTTTATTGACCAAGTATAATAAGGCTTGATGATCGGTGAAGAACTTAAACTTGTTGGCCAATAAATAGTGTCTAAATTTCTTTACAGCATATACCATGCCTAAGCCTTCTCTTTCGGTTGTGGTGTAGTTTCGTTCAGCAACATTCAATTGCCTGCTAGCATATGCTATAGGCAAATCTAAATTCCCTTCACCAGTTGGTTGTGACAGCACACATCCTATTGCATAATTGGATGCATCCACATGTACGTGGAATGGCTTATTCCAATCAGGAGTCGTCAGTATTGGTGCTGTGCACAAGCGTCTCTTCAACTCATTGAAGGACTTCTCACATTCATCGTTCCACTCAAAATTTGTCAACAAGGCATAAAGAGGTTTAGCTATGATTGCATACATGTGAATGAACCTACGGTAATATCCACAATGGCCCATAAAGGCTTGTACTTCTTTAACATTCCTTGGCCTTGGTAGCTCCGCTATGGCTTTTACTTTGTCCTCATCTGTTGATATTCCGTTCTTAGAAACAATATGACCTAAGATTTTACCTTGACGTACCATGAACACACACTTTTCTGGGTTCAGACACACTCGATAATCTCTACACTTGTTGAAGATTTGTCTGAGCTCAGGGATGTGGTAACTTCTCTGTTGGGAATGCGCACATAAATCGTCCACATATACTTCTAAGCTTTTTCGCAAGAACTCTTTGAAGACATGACACATGAGCCTTTGGAAGGTTGCAGGTGCATTAGTCAGCCCAAATGGCATCACACGAAATGCAAAGACTCCCCATTCTGTGGCAAAGGCCGTTTTGTGTTGATCTTCGGGGGCAATGGCTACTTGGTTGTAACCTGAAAATCCATCAAGGAAGCTATAAACTTCCTTGCCTGCAACACGCTCCAATAAATGATCAGTGATTGGAAGTGGGTAGCTATCTCTAATCGTAGTGGCATTAACTTTTTTAAGGTTAATACACACACGTAACTTTCCATTCTTCTTGGGCACCACTACAACGGGGGACACCCATTCAGTATGCTCAATCTCATAGATAAATCCAGCTTCAATCAATCTATCAATTTCTTCTTTTATTTTGGCTGCATAAGTGTCATTATAAGTGTAGGGCTTATGTTTAGTGGGCTTGGCATCTGCTATCATGGGGATCGTATGAGAACAAATTTCCGGATCTACTCCTTTCAAGTCTTTATAGTGCCATGCAAACACGTCCCTATATTCCCTTAATAACGCTACCAACTCTGCTTCCTCTTCTTTACTTAGGTCGTCTCCTATGTATGTACATCTCTCTTCATTTTCTTCAATGGTGACTACAACTTTTTTGGTCTTTTCTTTGTTATCATATGCTTCTCCTGTCGTGACCTCTCTCTTAGGCATTCGTACCAAAATTTTTCGGTCTTCCACTTCATATTTCTTGAAATTTTCTGGTACTTCAAATAATTGCTCCTCCTCTCCTTGTTTAACTACTTTTCTTTTCTTTTTCTTTTGACTACCTTCACTCCCATCCTTTGAATTTACCGTTTTGATGCTTGTGAGAGGTTCTTCTTCTTTTTGTGTAAATACTCCTATGTCTTCAAGATAGTGCTCCTCTGAATTAAAGCAGCTATCCATCACAATGGACTCTAGATGATCATCGTTCTCTTCTTTTTCTATGAAGTCACTAGGGTCACATTCTTCTAGCAAGGGCTGACACATGAACACTGAAATATCATATCCCTCCTCATCACAATGAGGTGTCCATTGTTCTTCATTAACAGCAATGTCCATGGTGGCTAGGATTTCTGCCCAACCATGAGGCTCAAATTCCTCATCTGGAAATATCATTGGCGTATAGGCTGGGTCTCTAACTGGTCTATCTCCTTGAGAAGTTCCTTTTTCTCTAGCCTTTAAGCGTTTTTCCTCTTCCTTTGCGACCTTGCACATCCATAAATGAGTATCCTCATGCATCCAAGATGTATCAGATGAACTTTTAGAATGCAGAGAGACTGAATCTTCTTGCTCCTTGTGGATAGGATTCCACTGTAGGGGTGGAACATCTCTGAAGGTGTAATCCTTCAAATTTACCTTGGTCGTGACCCCTAAGTGTTGCAAGTATAAGGAATTGGTTCCCCAATCCTGTACCACTTGCAGTTGTCGTAGGAAGGGCCTTCCTAGGATCATCTCGTAGACATTATTTTTTTCAAAGTTACATATAGCAAATGTGTGCTCAAACTCTACTCCACAGGTGGTTAGAGTCATCCCTTCGAGCAATCCTAGAGGTCTTTCCACATGGCCGTCAGCCATCTGAAGCTTCATTCTAGTTGGTTTTAATGTGGGCTTGCCCCATCGCTTCCACAGGGAGGTGGTTGCAATAGCAGCACCAGCACCTGAATCTATGATTGCTTTGGTTGTGTAACCTTGGTAGGTGATTGGAAGATAAGTATTACCTTCTTCACCTTCACACATGTCCCCTATTTTATCAAGAGGTATCTCTGGAACCTTCTCTTTAGAGCCTACTTTTGGCATTTTGGAATCAAGTTCGGGAACTTGATCCTTCACATGATTCCATAGCTCGGGTTTTGCTTTGAGCAGCTCCTCTACCGTGAGATGACACTGAACTTTAGTGTTCTTCACGACGTCAGTGTTTCTTGGAATCACCGAGTCTTCATTTCTTACCACTATTGTGGGAGCTCTAATCTGGATAGATTCAGTTTCCCATGGGTCTGTGAACTGTGGCAACTCTTATAAACAATTAGATTCAAAATCTAACTGTTCATCTTCTTGTTGCACTGTTTCTTCTCCATAAGTAGATGGAATGTCTTGTGGAAACTGATCATGAAGGTCATCAATCTCAAGGATAGGAGGAGGATTATCCTTCTCCTTGGCCCATTTCTCTTCTTGTATTTCCCGCAAGAACGTTTGAGAGTGTTGTTGAATTGAAAGAGACTTTCTCTCATCTATGGAGTCAGGAACATAGACTTTCTTTGGTGACGAGCTTTCTCTTTCAATAGTTAGTTGAGCCTGTGGAGGTAACGAAACTTGTGGCTTGTTTACCAACTGCTCTAATCTATCTAGTAAGCCCTGGAAGTGCAAACCCGGTGTAATAGCATTCGTCTGATTCAATGATTGATTGGCCTCGAACATAGCTTGAGCTAGTTCCACCATTTTAATGCACATTTTTGTCCGTTCAATCTCTAAATCTGCTCTAGGGTAGCTCTTATCTAGGTTTGCAGGTGTTGGCCCTTCTTGAAGTAGAGCCTGGTATGCTTTGAACATCATGTCCAAGTGTTCTGGGGTTGGATCTGCAAGAACAGACCCCGGTTGTGGTGGTTCATTTACCGTGGTTGGTGAGTGGGGATGAGGTGATGTGGATGGAGTTTGGACTTGTGAGGGGCTTTGAGAGGCAATATCTTCTATTTTTGTTTTTGCATCTTTCAGGCTTTCTTCTAGATCGGATAACTTTTTGGTCCACTTACGATTGGCCTTCTCTCTAGTATCCTTCCATGTTCTTGTTCTTCTCTTACTAGGCTCTCCTGATTCACTTGGCTCTGATTGCTCAGCTGGTTTATTTTGCTGTAAGGCTTGTGCCCTAGTAACTGCGTGTATAGGAGCCACATTATCGCTACTGGAACTTGAATCCCTTGCTAGGCCGACAACATTAATGGGTGTAACCTTTGGTACACTAGCGGGATGTCCGGGACAATCTCTCAAAAGCTGTTCTTTGCCACACTCTAGACAGACAACTTGTATCGTGATATTCTGCCCTTGTGTCGGAGCTAGTGTGTGGGGTGGTTTTTGTCTTGGCATAGATTGAGGTTGGCTATTTCCTTCATGTTCATATGGTTTAGTTGCTTCTCGTGGTTCTGGACATGGGCTGTACCTAGGAACTTCTCTTCCTTGTTCTGTAGGAGGGTACCTGTTGGAGCAGAGCAATCATCAATAGTGATTATATGAAGATCAAAGTGAGAAGATATGTGGAAGAATGAAGATTACCTTCAGAGGAAGAAAATAGAATCAGAAATGTTTCTTTTGTATATTACTCTTGTAAATAGTTCAATGTATTTTGAAAAAGATGACGAGTTAGACTCGTATATATATCTACAGATACGTATTCATAGTAGGAGAGAGTGATATAGATCAGATAGAGAAGAATAGATGAAGAGGTGATGAACATTGTATGTATCATCAACCATATGTATGAAAAGTAATGAAGAAGAAAATGTTGTAGAATTCTGCGCGTCGATCTTCTCTCCCATTCTCCTTCTGTGCTTAATCTTTTGAAGAATCCTTTTGCACATATCTAAGTCCATAGTTAATCAATCTATGGCTAGAATTTGAGAGATTAATTTCAATCAGGCTGTGAGAATTTTGTTTAGGAACATTCACATGTGAAGATGTTCTGAGAGTCGAAAAATCTGGCGCACATTTCATCTTCAAAGAAATGGTCAGTGCTCAGTCCACAGTGTAAAGTTTTACACAAGTGAGGGCTCAAAATCTAAGTTGGAAGGTAAGCTATCTATGGCTAGAAGATCTTGATCAAACGGGTTCAGAGTTGGGAGAACCAGTACTAAGAAGTTGCAGGTGTCAAAGTCGCCATTGCAGAGAAGCACTTTCAGACATAGGTAAAGTGTTTCACACATTTCTCAATGTGTACTTAATCTTTTTGAGAGATTTAACTTGGCAAAGTTGCGCAACCTTAAGGCGAAGTGTTGTGCAAAGTTTTATCAAAAACTTTACAGGATTGATTAGTCAATGAGTGACTAATCTGCAGCAGACTTTTCTGAAGAAACTGAATTTTTCAGAATAATCAATTTCCTGATAATTTGGTGAAGATTCTCTAAATTAGGTGGAGTCTAAAGTTGATCTTGATATAGAGGTGATCTAAATTCAAGGTCAACTTGTTCTTTTGGAGATTAACACTCTCCATCAGTGGTATCAGAGCAGGTTGTGTTAAAATTGAGAAGAAGAAGACTCCGACTATTGCAGAAGTACAAATCTTTACATTTTGAAGGTGCAGAAGGGTAAATGTTGAAGAAAGGTTGAAGGAAGACATACAAAGAGCATCAAAAGGATCAGAAGGAGCAACATTCGAAGTAAAGGTACATTTATTATTTGTAAAGGTTAAAGATTTGAAGCTACAGGTGAAGTAAAGATGGGAGATAGTCTCCAAATTGAAAAGTTGGATAGAGAGAACTATCCTGCATGGTCTATGAGGATGGAAGCTCACCTTATGAGCAAAGATCTGATAGGATACATCACAGGAGATGAAGAAAAGCCAGAATTCAGAGATCCTAGTGTTCCAACTAGGGAGGAGCTTGCAGATTTGAAGAATTGGATGAAGAAGGATGCTCAAGCAAGAAGCATCATCTACATGGCAGTCAATGACTATTTGCTTCCTCACATTAGAGGACTTGAGAGTGCTTGTGACATTTGGAATGCTTTGGAAGAGCATTTCCAAAATACAACCAAATCAAGGAAGGCTTCACTATGGGCAGAATTTACTACCTTCAAGAAGAAGGCCTCACAATCAATTTCTGATTATGTGACAAAGATGAAGGACATTGCAGATTCTTTAGGTGCAGTTGATGAAGATATTGAAGAAGACAAATTGGTAAGACAAATACTTACAGGGCTAAGAGGAGATGAGAATGTTGAGAGTGATGGATGGATGCACTCAGGAAATCAGTTGGTGCTGCAAAACCTGCTTCACACCTGCCCTCTTTTCTCTTCTGATATGCTTAGTAAACTTGCTTAGCTTCCAAATGACACAAAGAAACCATATATGTACTTTGGAAATGGTTTGGGTAATGATCAAACCAAAACAGATAACTTTGTACTTCAAAAATCAAGCAAAACCTTCTATTCCTGTAATGATACCTGCTTAGACTTTTACTCAGTGTGTCCAGCACACTTAAAATTGGAACAATTCCTTTTGGGAGTATCAATGTACCTTAGTAAGCTACCAATCACAAGTGAAATCACTTCAATTGATAAACTAGGCACTGAGAAATAAGTTTAGCAAAATTATAATCACCCCCGACTTTTCAGGAACTCTGCAGACAAGTACCAGTGTGCACTTCGACTCGATTTTCTCCCAAATGGCTGAATAGAATCCTTTGAAATTTTGTATGATTGTAGTAGACTTTGAGCTGGTTCCAATGAGCTATAGAACACTTGATTTGGTTCAGTAGATCCAGAGAAATGCTCCTTTGAAGTTGACAGACTTGGAGTAGAACACTCAGACAAAACAGAGATGATGAATGTATACTTCTATTGATAAATGTGTTTGTACAATCTCATTAGCTTGCCAAGCACAGCTAAATGAGGTATTGTGGTGTTGGCAATAGAGTAGCCTTCACACACAATGAGTTACAAGGAAAATATGCCTCGGGGAGTGAGCTTGATTGAGAGTGTTACCCGCGACTTTTTACTTCATCTTTTATAGGAGTCTTGAGATCATTTGAATTTGAAATTCAAACTTAGGCTCCCTTGAATTTCTCCTCTAAAAGTAGGGAGATATTCTCTCTATCTCAACATTCAAATTTCCACGACTCTAGTGGTAGGTGGATGACTTAAAGTGATTACAAACAAATGATAAGTCACTTAGACTTTTACAAGGGGTAAAGAGGTAATAACATATAAGCATATGTTCACATGATCTTTTCTTTAAGTGAAGCCTAGATAATCCTTTGTCCATGCTAATCTTCAATGAATCCAAGGTCCCAAGCCAATGTGTGTAGGCTTGTCTTGCACCAACAGCTCCCCCTCAAGCCAAACACTTTGGCTTAAATCTTCTCTTTCATTCTTCAATCACTTCCTGCAATCCAATCATAGATTTGAATCTGCATAACTTGTTTCCATCCAATGCCTTTGTAAGTAAATCTGCACATTGCATATTAGTAGAAACATAGGTCAATTGTATATCTTTACTTAGCAATTTCTCTCTCACATAGTGGTAATGAACCTCTATGTGCTTTGTTCTGGCATGATAAATTGGGTTTGCTGCAAGATGAAGAGAGCTAGTGTTGTCTCCAAATATGATAGGTGGTATTGTGAGTAGACCTAACTCTGTATATAGAAGCTTCAACCAGATAGCTTCTTGAGTAGCATTTGCAAGTCCTCTATACTCTGCCTCAGTGGATGACAATGCCACTGTAGGTTGCTTCTTAGCTGACCAAGAGATAGGCTTATCCCCTGCAAAACAAATATAACCTGAGGTGCTTCTCCTATCATCCTTGCATCCTGCCCAATCTGCATCTGAGTAAACCTTAATATCAATATCTGATGTATAAGGAAAATACAAACCATGACTTTGAGTTCCCTTCAAATACTTCAAGATCTTCTTTGCTGCCTCTAGGTGAGGTATCCTTGGTTTGTGCATGAATTGACTAAGTACACTTACTCCATATGCTATGTCAATTCTTGTCAAGGTAGCATAGTTCAAACTACCCACCATACTTTGGTATCCTGTAATGTCTTTGATTTCTTCTCCTTCATGAGCACTTAGCTTTTGGTTAACCTCCATTGGAGTAGTAGATACCTTAGCATCCTGCAAACCAAACTTCTTGACCATATCCTGTACATACTTCTTTTGAGTGATGTATATACCTGAGTTTGTGTAGATCAATTCAAGACCTAGGAAATATTTTAGTAATCCAAGATCACTAATCTTGAATTCTTTCATCATCTGTCCTTTGATGTGTCTAATCCCATTGACATCATTACCTGTAATGATGATGTCATCAACATAGACACATAAGTAGATTACCTCTGTACTACTTCTCTTTATGAATAGAGAAGTGTCTGCTTTGCTCATCACAAATCCTTGGTCTTGGAGGTAGGTGGTCAATCTGTAGTTCCATGCTCTAGGTGCCTGCTTCAAACCATACAGAGCCTTCTTCAATTTACAAACATAATGTACCTTTTTTGGATCTTCATAGCCAGGTGGTTGTGACATGTAGACTTCTTCAGATATCCATCCATTCAAGAATGCATTCTTCACATCCAATTGGTACATGTTCCAATTCTTGGATGCAGCTACACTCACCAAAACTCTGATAGTTGGCATCTTGGCCACAGGAGAGAATGTCTCCTCATAATCAATGCCTTGGGTTTGTGCAAAACCCTTGGCTACCAACCTAGCTTTGTACCTATTAATTGTTCCATCTGAATTCTTCTTCAATTTGTAGATCCATCTGGATCCTATTACCTTCATAGAATCTTTCTTGGGTACCAAGTCCCAAGTATCACTCTCTTTGAGGGCTTCTATCTCCTCATCCATGGCTTCTCTCCATTCTGGCTTTGTAATTGCTTCTTCATAGGTACCTGGTTCTTCATTCAACAAGTCTTTTGCAAGGTATACAGAATGTTTGGTTACAAGTGATGTGTCATACCCAAATCTGATAGGCTTCTTCTTCTCTCTCTGAGATCTTCTCATAGCTTGAGTGGAAGTTTCTGCCTTGTCCTCCAATTGCTTCATCTTCATCTTTCCTTTGGATTTCCAAGCCTTGAACTCTTCAAGGTTTATGGTATCATCATCTGAGCTTGAGTCTTCTTGCTGAGTTGGCTCTTCCTTGGTAAGCTTTGGAAAATCTTCCTCCATGTCATAGGGTAAACTCACTTTCCTGCATTCATTCTCATACCATGAGTCATTTTCATCAAATATGACATCTCTGCTTACCTTGAACCCTTTGTTTGTGGGGTTGTAGAATCTGTATCCCTTTTGGTTTAAATCATAACCAATGAAGATACATTTCTCTGCCTTTGGGTCTAGCTTTCCTCTTACCTGTGAGGGAATATGCACATATGCTATACATCCAAAGATTTTGCAATGATCTAGAGAGGGTCTCTTACCATGCCAAGCTTCATATGGAGTCATGCCATCAAGTGATTTGGATGGCAACCTATTGATGAGGTAAGTGTCAGTGGACACACTCTCTGCCCATAGGTAATTTGGCAACTTTTTTTCATTGAGCATAGACCTAGCTGTTTCCACTATAATTCTATTCCTTCTTTCTGCTACCCCATTTTGTTCAGGTGAGTACCTTGTAGTGATCTCCCTCTTGATGCCTCTTTCCTGCAAGAAATCTTCAAACTCATTGGAGAAATACTCTCCTCCACCATCTGATCTTAGCCTCTTCAAGCTTCTACCTGTTTGATTCTCAACAAGTGCAAGATACCTCTTGAAACAATTGAACACTTCATCTTTATGCTTCATAAAGTATAAAATGGTCCACCTGCTATAGTCATCAATGAAGGACACATAATACCTTGAACCAGAAATGGAAGGGTCCTTGCTAGGTCCCCAAACATCTGTGTGTACCAAGTCTAGGTAGTCTTCATGCATGAAACCTTTCCTTGAGTAGGGTAATCTGTGAGACTTACCAAATTGACATGATCCACATTTATAAATCATGTGTTGCTTGGATACATTAGGTATCCCAAGCACACATTGATCCCTGCACATTTGCTTTAGAGTCCTTTCACCTATGTGCCCTAATCTCTTATGCCATATTTCTAACTCTGAAAGTGTCTGATCCTTGTAATTATACAAAGCAATGTTTTTTGTATCTTCTAGCTCAAATGTAAATAATCTACCTGATTTCTCCCCTTTGGCTATCCTTCTGAATCCTTGTTTTGGGTCCTCCACATATGCTCCATGTTGTGTGAATCTGACCTGCAAACCTTTCTCCACAATCTGACCAACACTCATTAGATTTTTAGTTATTGTTGGTACATAGAGTACCCTGCTTAATAGGTTCTGATTACCATCACATGTCTTCACATTTCCAATCTTGACAACAGAGTGTTTAGTGTCATCACCTGTTTGTACCTGATGTTTGCCCTTGGGCTCTTCCAAATCAGAAAGTAGTGCCACATTGCCAGCTATATGGTTAGAACATCCTGAGTCAATGTAAAATAAATGATCATCATTTGTACCTATCTTGGAGGTCATGTTCATGATCAATAAGGAGTCATCTTGCTCCTCTGTGTAGTTGTTGTAATCTCTTCTATTTCTGAATCCACCTTGGTAGCTTCCATTGTGGTTGTTGTTGTAAATGTTGTTGTATTGGTTGTTGTACCCATTGTAGCTTTGATGTTGGTTGAATCTGCCTCTTCCTTGAGAGTATCCACCTCTTGAGTAGCCTCTTCCTCTCTGATTTTTGTAGTTCTTGTAGCATTCATCTGTGGTATGATTGGACAACCCACAGATGTTGCAAGGTGATGAGTTGTAGGGTCTCCCCCTACCTGACTTACCTCCTCTGCCTCTTCCTCTAGATGACCTACCTCTCCCTGCATAATTGGCTTGAGAGGTAGAGCCTTCTTCATCCTGTTTCTTCTTGCCTTTATCTTTAACTTTCTTATCAGTATAGAGAGCAGAGGGGTTATTACCTTTTGATTGATCTCCAGCTTTGGTGAACTTTGCTTCATGTGTAAATAGTTGGCCCATGAGTGTTGTGAGATCAGGGGTATGCATGTCCATGTAGAGGTCCATTGCAGTGGTGAAACTTTCCCACTTATCATCTGCCTTGAGTCCATTTGTCACTTGCCTGACTATTTGCTCCTCTTCAATTTCCTCTCCAATGCTTGCTAGTTGGTCTGCCACATCTTTGATCTTTGTCACATACTCTGAGACTGATTGCTTGGGCTGCTTCCTAAGTGTTGTGAACTCTATCCATAATTGATTCTTCCTAGCCCTTGTGTTGGAAGAAAAATAATTTGACAAGGTTTCCCAAGTCTCTTGGGAAGTCTTACAGTTCCTTACATGAGGTAAAAGAAAGTCAGATATAGAGTTTAAGAGATAAGACCTTGCCAAAGCATCCTTTGCACACCATTGGTTAAGTCTTTCATGCTCATCCTTTGTAGGTAGACCTCTAGTCTTGAATGAGGGCAACTCCTCATCTCCTGATATGTATCCAAATAGACTTCTCCCTTGTAGATAGGTCTTCATTCTTAAGGACCAAGCTTGATAATTGTTTCTGTCCAATTTGTCAATGAAAGAAGGGAAACCATCACCCATGATTACCTTCTATGCTCTGATACCACTGTTGAGAGTGATGGATGGATGCACTCAGGAAATCAGTTGGTGCTGCAAAACCTGCTTCACACCTGCCCTCTTTTCTCTTCTGATATGCTTAGTACACTTGCTTAGCTTCCAAATGACACAAAGAAACCATATATGTACTTTGGAAATGGTTTGGGTAATGATCAAACCAAAACAGATAACTTTGTACTTCAAAAATCAAGCAAAACCTTCTATTCCTGTAATGATACCTGCTTAGACTTTTACTCAGTGTGTCCAGCACACTTAAAATTGGAACAATTCCTTTTGGGAGTATCAATGTACCTTAGTAAGCTACCAATCACAAGTGAAATCACTTCAATTGATAAACTATGCACTGAGAAATAAGTTTAGCAAAATTATAATCACCCCCGACTTTTCAAGAACTCTGCAGACAAGTACCAGTGTGCACTTCGACTCGATTTTCTCCCAAATGGCTGAATAGAATCCTTTGAAATTTTGTATGCTTGTAGTAGACTTTGCGCTGGTTCGAATGAGCTATAGAACACTTGATTTGGTTCAGTAGATCCAGAGAAATGCTCCTTTGAAGTTGACAGACTTGGAGTAGAACACTCAGACAAAACAGAGATGATGAATGTATACTTCTATTGATAAATGTGTTTGTACAATCTCATTAGCTTGCCAAGCACAGCTAAATGAGGTATTGTGGTGTTGGCAATAGAGTAGCCTTCACACACAATGAGTTACAAGGAAAATATGCCTCGGGGAGTGAGCTTGATTGAGAGTGTTACCCGCGACTTTTTACTTCATCTTTTATAGGAGTCTTGAGATCATTTGAATTTGAAATTCAAACTTAGGCTCCCTTGAATTTCTCCTCTAAAAGTAGGGAGATATTCTCTCTATCTCAACATTCAAATTTCCACGACTCTAGTGGTAGGTGGATGACTTAAAGTGATTACAAACAAATGATAAGTCACTTAGACTTTTACAAGGGGTAAAGAGGTAATAACATATAAGCATATGTTCACATGATCTTTCCTTTAAGTGAAGCCTAGATAATCCTTTGTCCATGCTAATCTTCAATGAATCCAAGGTCCCAAGCCAATGTGTGTAGGCTTGTCTTGCACCAACAGAGAAGTGGAAGCCTTTCATTTTATCTACAGAACTTTCATTAGATCACTTTACTCCTGATTTGAATCAATTGTTAGGTCATATGCTAACTTTTGAGAATGATGTCAAAGGAGATGTTGATAAGAGTGCAGGTCATGCAATGTATTCTAAAGACAAGAAGAAAGCCAACAAAGGGAAGCAACAATCAGGTGAAGAAGAAGGTACATCAAACCAAGCAAATTTCATAAGAGGAAGAGGAAATGGCAGAAGTAGAGGAAGAGGCAGAAACAACAAAGAGAATGCAAGAGCTTGTTGGATATGTGGTAAGACCAATCATCTATCTCATGATTGTTGGCATAATAATCAAAACAATGGTAATTATCAGAACTTTAATCAAAGAGGAAGAGGAGGTAGATTTCAGAGAGGAAATTTCAGAGGTAGAGGTGGTAGGAATTCTTTTGGAAGAGGTGGTGGAAGAAACTTCCAAAATCAATCCTATAATAACACCTACTACAACTATGCATCAGATCAAAAGGAGGACTCGACTCTCATTATGAATACATGTGAAACTTCACATGAGGACATGAGAGTGTTTTATATTGATTCAGGATGTAGTAATCATTTGAGTGGAAATATTGCTTTGATGACTGACCTAGATCATAATGCAATTAATCATACAGTTCAGACAGGTGATAATACAAAGCATAAGGTAAAGTCAATTGGTTCAGTCAAGGCTAAGGATGGGAGCACTCTTCTGAGTAAGGTACTTTATGTTCCCACAATTCCAAAGAATTTGATCAGTGTAGGTCAAATTGTGGAAAAAGGTTATGAGGTAAGGTTTACCAATGATGGAGTTTATGTGGAAGACCCTAGTCAAGGGTATAAACAAGTTATTGCAGGAAAGAAAGAAGGAAGGCTTTTCACATTGAAGGTATAAGGAAATGTTGGACATGCTATGTTCACATATGGAGAGCAGAAGGTGTCAGAATTGGATCTTTGGCACAAAAGACTTGGACACTTTAATGAAAGAGGTATCAAAGAAATGATTAACAATGATTCAGTGCTTGGAATGCCTAACATTGCAGGTCAACACATGACATACAGATGTGAGGCATGTCAATTAGGTAAGGCTCATAAGCAATCCTATTCCAAGCATGGATTTATGTATTCAGAAAGACTTGAATTGGTGCATACAGATGTGTGGGGTCCTTCAAAGGACTTTAGTATAAATGGTTCAAGATATTATGTCATATATGTTGATGATGCTACCAGGTGGATTACAATTTATGTGATTAAGGAAAAGTCAGAAGTGTTTGATACATTTAAACACTATCATGCATATGCAGAAAGGATTACAGGTCAAAAATTGAAGAGACTAAGGTCAGATGGAGGGGGAGAGTATTTTTCAAATGAGTTCAATGATTATTTGTGGAATGCAGGTATAAAGAGAGAAGTTACTTGCAGGTACTCTCCTCAACAAAATGGGGTAGCAGAAAGAAGAAATAGGACTCTTGTTGAGTTTGCAAGGTCCATGATGAAAGAGAAGAATTGCCCAAATTATTTATGGGCTGAGGCTGTTAATACAGCTACATATTTGGTTAATAGATTGCCTTGTAAAGCTTTGCAGGGTATGACACCATATGAAGCTTGGTGGGGTAAGAAACCTACCTTGGATCATTGCAGAATATTTGGATGCTTGGCATATGCATATGTGCCATCTCAATTGAGGCATAAGTTGGAGCCTAAGGCAGAGAAGTATGTATTCATTGGTTATGATGATAAGCAAATGGGATACAGGTTGTGGAGTCCATCTACAAAGCAATTTATTGTATCCAAGGATGTTACATTTGATGAGCAAGGTACTTGGTATGCAGCTAAATATAATGTACATGCAGATGATGAAGAAGTAGTGGAACAAAGGAAAGGTAAAGCAAAGATTCAATTACTTGATGAAAGTGAGAGTAATGAAGTGCAGATTGAAGTTGAAGAGAGGCCAAGGTTTGATCCAGAATGTGATGAACCAGAGACCTCAAGAAGTGCAGAAGTTAGGAGATCATCTAGGCACAAATGGCAACCTACAAGGTATAGTTATGACACTTCATTCTTGACTACTAAAGATTATGCTTATTTGGTAAAAGCAGATGAAGACCCTTCTACATATGAAGAAGCCAAAGGGAAGAAGAATTGGGAAGATGCTATGCAAGAGGAGTATGATGCATTGATAGAGAATCAAACATGGGATTTGGTTCCTAAACCTAATAGTCAGAAGATAATTGGATGTAAGTGGGTTTACAAAACAAAGAGATTTGCAGATGGAAGTGTGTCTAGGTACAAAGCTAGACTTGTTGTGAAAGGGTATGCACAGACATATGGAGTGGACTATGATGAGACTTATAGTCCTGTGGCAAAGATGACAACCATCAGGACACTCATTGCAATTGCTGCTTGTAAAGGTTGGAAGTTGTCTCAATTAGATGTTAAAAATGCTTTCTTGAATGGTTACATTTCAGATGAAGTCTACATGGAGCAACCAGATGGGTTCAAAGATCAAGTGAGTCCAAATTATGTATGTAAGCTCAAGAGAGCTTTGTATGGGTTGAAGCAAGCCCCAAGGGCTTGGAATTATAGGCTTGTAAAATTCTTGAATGATCTTGGATTTCAAGCATCAAAGGCAGATAGTAGCTTGCTAGTCAAAGCAAGTGAAAATGGATTCATTTATGTGTGTATTTATGTTGATGACATAATACTTACAGGAACAGATGATAAGGAGATACAAATGATCAAGAAGCAGATGGAGAAAGAGTTCAAAATCAGTGATTTGGGGAACCTATCATTCTTCTTGGGAATGGAGATCTCTTATACTCAACATGGAGTATATGTGACCCAAGAAAGGTATCTTAAAAATTTGTTAACCAAATTTAAAATGGAAGATTGCAGGGTTGCACCTACACCTTTGGAAGTGAACCATAAATTGTCTAGGTTTGGAGGAGAAGAGTTCAGAGATATGAAACTCTATCAAAGTTTGGTTGGTAGCTTGATTTATGCTACATTGACAAGGCCTGACTTGTCATATGCAGTTGGTGTGCTTTCACAATTCATGCATTGTCCTAGAAAGGAACATTGGATTGCAGGACAAAGAGTACTTAGGTACATCAAGGGTACACTCAAAGAAGGGTTGTACTATGGGTTTACTTCAGATACAAGAATCAAGATATATAGTGATGCAGATTGGGCAGGTAATGTGGATGATAGAAGATCAACACATGGATACTTGTGCTATGTAGGAGACAAATTGATTTCATGGTGTTCTAAGAAGCAACATACAGTTGCTTTGTCATCCACAGAGGCAGAATATAAAGGTATGGTGGAAGCTGCAAAAGAGGTAATATGGCTAAAGACACTTTTGAAAGTTTTTGATGTGATTCAGAGTACTCCTATTATTTGTGGAGACAATATGAGTTCATTATACTTGGCAGCTAATCTTGTATTTCATGCTAGAACTAAGCATATTGAAATACAGTATCATTTTCTGAGAGAGAAGGTCATTGAGAAGGAAATTGAAGTCATACACACCCCTACAAAAGATCAACTTGCAGATATGATGACTAAAAGTTTGGATGGACCTAAGTTGCAGAGGTTTAAAGATATGGCAGGAATAAAGAAGATGCAGGTAATCACAATTGAAGATTGAGGGGGAGCTGTTGGAGCAGAGCAATCATCAATAGTGATTATATTAAGATCAAAGTGAGAAGATATGTGGAAGAATGAAGATTACCTTCAGAGGAAGAAAATAGAATCAGAAATGTTTCTTTTGTATATTACTCTTGTAAATAGTTCAATGTATTTTGAAAAAGATGACGAGTTAGACTCGTATATATATCTACAGATACGTATTCATAGTAGGAGAGAGTGATATAGATCAGATAGAGAAGAATAGATGAAGAGGTGATGAACATTGTATGTATCATCAACCATATGTATGAAAAGTAATGAAGAAGAAAATGTTGTAGAATTCTGCGCGTCGATCTTCTCTCCCATTCTCCTTCTGTGCTTAATCTTTTGAAGAATCCTTTTGCACATATCTAAGTCCATAGTTAATCAATCTATGGCTAGAATTTGAGAGATTAATTTCAATCAGGCTGTGAGAATTTTGTTTAGGAACATTCACATGTGAAGATGTTCTGAGAGTCGAAAAATCTGGCGCACATTTCATCTTCAAAGAAATGGTCAGTGCTCAGTCCACAGTGTAAAGTTTTACACAACTGAGGGCTCAAAATCTAAGTTGGAAGGTAAGCTATCTATGGCTAGAAGATCTTGATCAAACGGGTTCAGAGTTGGGAGAACCAGTGCTAAGAAGTTGCAGGTGTCAAAGTCGCCATTGCAGAGAAGCACTTTTAGACATAGGTAAAGTGTTTCACACATTTCTCAATGTGTACTTAATCTTTTTGAGAGATTTAACTTGGCAAAGTTGCGCAACCTTAAGGCGAAGTGTTGTGCAAAGTTTTATCAAAAACTTTACAGGATTGATTAGTCAATGAGTGACTAATCTGCAGCAGACTTTTCTGAAGAAACTGAATTTTTCAGAATAATCAATTTCCTGATAATTTGGTGAAGATTCTCTAAATTAGGTGGAGTCTAAAGTTGATCTTGATATAGAGGTGATCTAAATTCAAGGTCAACTTGTTCTTTTGGAGATTAACACTCTCCATCAGTACCTGTATGGTCTATAGTGGGGTGGTACAAATGGTCGCGGCTGTCTATTCATTAGATAGTTTTCATTGTTGCAGTTGGGGTACTTTGGCTCACTATAAGAGTACATGTTAGGCACTTGAGTTGATCGTCTATCGTACGGGTAAGGTTGTGATAATCCTAATGCTTCTTGGTTGCAGACATGAGATGGATGATCCCCACCGCAAAGTGTGCAACTTCCTAACATTGGCATTCTCAAGGGGGAGTTCTGGTAGTTCCTTTGTCCTTGTACTCCTAATTTCTTGGCCACCAACTCTGTCACTTCCTCCACATAACTCAAACTAGAAGTTTCCTTGCTCTTTGTCTCCTCTGATTTGATAGGATCCTGTGTGATTTTGAGATCCTCAGCTAAGTTGTCTTCCAAATCTATGCACTCCTGAAGACACTGACTTAGGGTTTGTAGTCGTTTTACGTATACTAAGACTCTCAATGTTCCATTGGTTAGACCTTCTAAAAATAGGGATATCATTTTTTGCTGAGAAGGTCTCTCTGTCACAGGGCATCGGGTTACGTATTGCTTAAACCTTCGTGCTGCATTTTTTACTGTCTCATTGGGAGCTTGTTTGAAACTATGTAGTAAGGACGACGAATTGTGCTTGATCCCGCGCTTCGTGAATTCCCAAATAAGTTCTTGGAAGAATTGTTCAATATGTTCAAAGCAGTTTGGATCCAGAGATTGAAACCAAGTTAAGGCCATTCCCGTAAGTGTTAGCCCAAAGGATTCATATTGCATGAAAAAGTCATCCACTTGCTCTGCTCGCAACACCTGCTTGAATTCTGC
This sequence comes from Ceratopteris richardii, assembly GCA_020310875.1. Taxonomy (NCBI): domain Eukaryota; kingdom Viridiplantae; phylum Streptophyta; class Polypodiopsida; order Polypodiales; family Pteridaceae; genus Ceratopteris; species Ceratopteris richardii. The sequence goes on from CM035411.1 coordinate 97,479,149, forward strand.
AATGTGGTCATAGGGTTCTCTTGTGCCATCGTAACGATTCCTCATACATTTGGCCAATTGGATTGGTCTCAGTCTTCTGTCGGGTTTTGGGGATCGAGTTATGATGGGGACACCTTGGGGCGGTTCTGTCCTAAAGGTAGGTCTATTCATATTTCCCATCCTCTGACTAGAGTGGCCGTGGGGGTTGATTCTTGGCATGTTGAATTGTTCATGTAGTCTATCGGGTATGCTACCTTGGCTCATTCGTCCTAACGTCACATTTTTTGTTCTTTGTTGGGTTTCAAATGGGTTTTGCGAGGTAGTTTCCTGATCTCGAGCTAACTCTCCTCTTTCATTAATCTGATTAGGACTTTCAGTTACTACATATATCTCGCCCATCTTGTCCAGGTAGACTCCGTCTTCATACTTGACAGCTGGTCTTGGAACTATTTCTAATTCGGTGGTGTTTATCATTCTTGCTACTGTCCTCTGTAGACCATCAAGGTAGATGGGTATTCCTTGCAAGTTAGTGGATATATATTGAAGAGACATTCGATATTCGCCTTCCACTCTAGACATAAAACCTTCCCTAGGTACGGAACTATGCATGTCTTCAGAAACCAAGAGCCTCTCCCAGTTAAGTGACATTTTTGACTCACTTGTCTATGAACTCAGCACGTAGAGTTAACCCCTGAGTTGGGAGTCCCTGACTTGATTGTGTGGTTGATCTTAGTTTCAAGTGATATGGTACTTTATCTATCTCTTCCTAGGTATCATCTTGAGCTTAGGTTCATAAGCCTTGTTTGCAGGTCCACAATTGTCCTTTGAATTGCTCAAAATCTTGTGGAACCCTTTGCTTCCTAGTCCAACCTGAGGGTCAACTTAAAAATACCCTATCTAATAATCCTGGTATTAATATTAACAAACCTCCTGGTATTAATCTTGTACTCCTCACGAGCTTTCCAACAAACCCAAGATCACTCCGAACGGATTTCGTATGAGAAAGTTATGCCAGTTCAGGGTTTTGGGGGTTAAAACAGGGAAACAAGGCCTCTCAAAATATACAATACACGATCTCTAGAATTGACGATACTTGATGTATGTTCAGACGATACCGATACTTGGTTCAAAACGATACTCGATCGCTGGCAAGTATCGCGATCTCTGAGACGCGATACACGATACTTGGACCAAAACGATACTTGACCGACACGATACACGATATCTGGATGAAAACGATACACGATACCTGAATCCAGACGATACACGATATTTGATCGCAGACGATACTTGATCTTCGGGAGAAAACGATACACGATACTTCCCCAAACGATCTTTGGCAAAACGATCTCTGGACTCAACGATCTTTGGTCAAAACGATGCACGATCGACGATATTTGGTTCAAAACGATACGCGATCTCTGAGTGAAACGATCTACGATCTTTGACCAAAACGATCGCTAAGCAAAACGATACCGATCTCACCCAAGTATCGCGATCTCTGGTAAACGATCTCTCACTGAGACGATCGACGATACTTGAGCCAAAACGATACCGATCTTTAATCCCAACGATCGACGATCTTTGGCAAGTATCGCGATCTCTGGAACACGATAATTGAGCCAAACGATACACGATCTTTGGGCTCAAACGATCTCTGATCGAAACGATACGGATATTAGGGAAATATCGCGATACTCGACCACCGGAGTCCACGATACTTGACAAGTATCGCGATACTCGACCGCGGGAGCAAAACGATACTTGACCCTTGCCAAGATTTTTGCAAGATTTTTTAAGTTTTGTTTTGATGCCCTTGTTTTCCTAGTCCTTCTCCCCTCTCCTCACTCTTTGTATCACCCAAAACTCAACATTTAACCTCTGTAAATCCCAAACGATACTTGACGCAGGTCGACTTTTTTTCTGAAAAAACTTGGATTTCTTGAGAGTTCATGAGTATGAAGTGGGTTTGCTCACCTTTGATACTCTCTTCCAACTCTCCTAGCACCCTATTTTGCTCCGCGTAGCTCCCAAAAGCTTTGTTTCTCAAAAACGATACTTGACGCAGGTTTTAGCACTTCCGAAAATGGCCGCTCAGATTCTTGGTGTTTGGAGAGTGTTTCACGAGTTTTTCTTCAGCGATTCAGTTCTGCACCCCCCTCTAAGCTTCTTGCTCACAACCACAAGTAAAAACAAGGTGAATGTACTCTAAAAAATGGAGAAAAACTGAGAAGATGAAGGTGGGTGGAGATGGTGATGATGGTGAAGATGAAGAAGAAGGAAAATTCAAAAACTGAACTGAAAATGATGATTTTTTTACCTTCCAACGTCGCTACTCTACGTCTTACCGTCACACGCTCATCCTCCAAGCTCTCTCCCCGGCAACGGCGCCAAATTTGGTGTCACTCTAGCACAATGGTGAGTACCAACGTGAGGAGATACACCTCATAAATGTCAATCCGTGGAGACGTGAGGACCGGTATGAAGACCGCGAGCAAGTGATGGCACAAGTGCGTGAGTGAAAGCACACAAGCATGCACACCCATACACACACGCGCGCACAAGGTAAGAGCAAAGAGTGGAACAATGGAAAGCTTCGATTACCAAAGAGTTCTCTTACAAAACTGAAATCTACAACAAGCTAACCCCCAAAAATGAGCTCTCCAGCCCTTTTTATAGTTTTTGAGTGGTTTTGGCCCTGTCCAGACCTAGTGTCCAGCCTAGTTAAAAATTAGGTTCTAGGGCTTATTTGGGGGCTCAAACGGAATCTAAAAATTATGAAAATTGGTAGTATGATACATCTAATACTCCTCAAGCTCAAGGACTCCTTGGCTTGAATAAAATGGAGCTGTAAAAAAAGAAAATGGTATTTACAATGATATTTAGTGATAAAAATCACTATTTTTATAGGGATTTCTTCTAAAAATTTGACATGTGAATCTTGGAGCTCCCTACTTGCTCCTTCTTCTCATGTATTCACTTCCTTGATGCGCTTCCATGCTTTGTCCTTGATCTTGAGCTGCAACAGATGCCTCTAGCCTTGTCATGTCCTTGGTAGTGTTATCAGGTGTCTGATCTATCTTTGTGCCTTCCATGCCAAAGTCATCGTTCACTTGATTTAATTCTTCCCATCGACCATCATGCCGTGAATCACTTCTAATATCCACGTTCAGTACTGACTTTACATGTTTGGCCATTTCTTCTGATGATGAAATCTCTTTCAAATGCTCCCGAATGCCTAAAGCATGATAGATCAGTATTTTCAAGGCAATACTTTTGTTCAAGAACTTCTTATGATTCCATTGTTTCTTTGCCTCGAAGAGCCGTTCTTGAATGTATGGAGTCATGTTGACTTGATTCCCTATTTGTTTGATGGCATGGGACAACATTTGCACAATGATCTTCTATGGAGCAGTATATCTGTGCATGTTTGGAAAGCAAAAATGTTAGTGAATGAGTCTGACTTCCTCCTCTATGTCAATGCGATTGATATTTGTGAACATTCTGGTCTTCGTTCCCTGGCTTTCCTCTTTCAAAATTGTATTTTTGTCTTGTTCCCATTTGAAAGCTTCTTTAATTAGGTCATGGGTGAATTGTATGATGACCCACTCGCCTGTAGCATCTAGGACTCTTGCTTCAGGTACCAATGGATCATGTAAGGCCGGTTGTAAGGTGTTCATGACTTGTGTGCAATGCTGGAAATCTGGTTTGTAGATTGGGAGTTCAAAGCACTTTTGGATACCAACTTTCTTCATAATGTCCCTCGTCAATGGAAGTTCATGCACTACTTTGAAATCCTGGGACATTACTGGGAATTGATGATCCGTGTCCATAATTTTAATTGTCACCAAGAACAAGTAGTCCCCAGTAGGTTCATCTTCTCGAAACTAGTGACCTTTTGCCTTAGTCATGCTTTGTAGAGGGAATTCAAGCATCTCCTCTTGAATGGTTGCTTTAGAGTCCTCAGAAGCCATCTACACTTGTAATGAGAAGAGCATCAATTTCTTATAGAAGGCATGTCGTTAGTGATATGTGTCGTAGTGACATGTGGTTCATTGCATCACTCCATTTCCCCTTGGTTACATAAGTAAGATCTCTTAACACATATCTTTTCATTTTTATTTCTGAAAGAAAACAAGAGTTACTGTAGCCGAAGCATTTATTTATTTACATAGTAGGTCCATTCCTATGGAAGTAGAATCTATGACCTATTCCCAAGTTGGAAATGTGCACCACTAGTTTTGTTTAACACATCATGTGCTGAATGCATGGCCTCGTAGTGTGGCCCTGTCATGCATACTTTAGGTGCATTAGATTCTTCATGCGTGCAATCAGAATCCTATTGAATCTGTTGTTGCTATCATTATTGCCTCTTGGATCTCCATATCCGTTTTGTAGTTGAAGTGTGAGGCTTCATCTTCTCTTTGTTTTGTCGTGCTCTAGGTTTTTCATCTCTCTTCTTTGCAGTCTGATTGGTTGATATCATGTTCCTTTGGTACCTTTGGTGAGTCTCCTTGACTTCAAAACTTCATCAAAACCTCAATTGTTGATTTTCTTACACCAACACTCCTCTTACACACATGTGAGTAGGATGGTCTCCTCCACATAGGCTGCATCTTCGTAACAAGGGTATTCTCATTGGTGGATGCTAGTAGTTCCGCCGTGAACTCCTAACTTCTTGGCAACCAGCTTCCCTAACTCCTCTACGTTACTAAAGTTGGATGTCACTGTGCTTCTAGTGCCTTCTGATTTGGTAGGGCTTGGTGTACTTTTGAGGTCATTAGCTAGGTTGTCCTCTAGGTCAATACACTCTTGAAGACATCCACTCAACGTTTGCAGCCTCTTCACATAGACTAAAGTTTTCAAGGTCCCGTTCATCAGTCTGTCTAAGAATAATGATATCATTTTTTGTTGTATGGGTCTTTCTCTTACCAGGCATCTATCGACATATTGATTGAACCTCCAGACATCTATTTTCACAGTTTCATTTGGGTTTTGTTTGAATCTAATGATTAAAGATGAAGAGTTGTGTTTAATCCCTCTCTTAGTGAATTCCCCAATGAACTCCTGAAAGAATTGCTCAATATCTCCAAATTGATTGGGATCCAATGGCTGGAACCAGGTCAAATCTGTTCCTATGAGAGTAGGTCCAAAGGACTCATACTGCACAAAGAAATCATCCACTTGTTCAGCTCTTAGAACTTGTTTAAATTTAGCTATGTGATTGTAAGGTTCTCCCATCCCGTCATAATGGTTTCTCATACACTTAGCCACTTGAATCAATCTTAATCTTCTTATGGGTTCTAGGTGTCTAGGCATTACATGAATTGCTGGTCTAATTGGAGGCATTCCAGCTTGCACTCCTAGAGGTGGTCTTGGTCTCACTGGTGGCCTATGTTGGTTGCCTAGTCCAGGGTGGGTTTGATTGTGTGATTGCATCCCTGGCATTGTGAATTGCACATGGGTTCGGTTGGGAATGCTTTGATGGCTTGTCTGTCCCGACATTGTATTTTCTGACTCTTGTTGTGTCCCAAAGGGATCCTGGCTACTGATCTATTTAAGCCATCCAGGTAGATGGGGATCTCCTGGGAATTAGTGGACACATATTTCAAGGAGGTAGGGTATTCCCCTTCTACTGTGGACATGAAGTTTCTCCTGGGGACAGAACCTTGCATGTCTTCTGAAGCCATTGGTATCTTTTCTTTTGATTCATTAGAGGTGTCGGAATAGATATAGTGATGGCTTCTCTGAGTTGCACTTCCTACCGATGAAATAACACTCCTCTGGCTACTTAGCACCCATCCTGATCTCAAGTTCATTCACCCTCTTGGGGATATTTTGGTTTTTAACTATCCCCCAATTGGCTCCTAATTACCTCTAATTTTTGTCCCCAAATGGATTAAAATGTTCTAGGCAATACCACTCCGGGCGATACCACACCGATGATACGATACCAAAACTTGAGACGATACGATACCAAGAATTACTGTGATATGATACTGATTATGGGGCGATACAATACCTCTACTAGTGACGATACGATACTAGAACAGTCGACGATACGATAACAGGTTCCTCACAATACGATACCCCACTTTGCACGATACGATACTAGTCCACTATACGATACGATACCAAAATCTCTAACGATATGATACCACAATTTCTCACGATATGACACCAGATGGGTCGCGTGATATGATACCACTTTTGTACACGATACGATACCATTACGTTGCACGATATGATACCAACAATTCTCATGATACGATACTAAAGCTTCTCGTGATACGATACTGGTGCAGGTGACGATACCATACCAAGTAAACGATACAATACTGGATTTTTACGCGATACGAGACTAGAATTTCTCACAATACGATACTACATAGTTCAAATGATACGATACTAGGTAAACAATACGATACCAGTAATGCGCACGATACGATACTGCTCGGTCAACTATACGATACCGTGACCGGAACGATACGATACCAAGTGGATCACGATACGATACCACTGGCTGATCGCAATCACGATACCGACTTGATGATACGATACCGAAAATGGTATCATGATACCTCAAGTGGTATGCAATGATACGATACTCGATGAGTATCGCGATACCAGGGAATTTTGGTATCACGATACCAAAAACTCAACGGACTGCGATACTACAGCCAAAATCGCTCTAAACTCAAAATTTCTTGCAGAATTTGGTTTATTTCTCACCCCTCTTCGGTCTTGACCCTCTATCTCACGTAAAAACTTTCCAAAACTCTCTGTCCCACCCTGCGA